>WBMY01001062.1:162182-314808 GCA_013397315.1 Donacobius atricapilla | reverse complement strand
AAAAAAGAAAAAGAAAAAGAAAAAAAAGTGAAGTAACAGCAAGACAACAGTTTCATAAATTTGGAAAGACAGTTTCTTGCCAGTTTGTTTTTATTAACTGTTATATAGGAAATGAGGCTCAGAGTATTGAAAAGATGGTGGGAGAGCAGGATCAGGTAAACAGATTGCAAAGCCACCCAGACAAGTTTAAATTGGTCCGTTGAAGAATCAGGCTTCACATGGCTGAGAATCAACAACCAAGAATCACCACTAGCTGTAAAAGTGCTCACAACTAACCAGTAATAACCAGTGATGACCATTTGATTTCTTTTTTTCTTCCCACCATAAAACACTCTGAAAGAAACAAAGGAAAAAATATGTATGAGTTCATGTTGTCAGAAGTCTGCAAGAGTTTCTGCTGGTCAGATCAGTGCTTTGTTGGCTTTCCCTTGAAATGCCAGACCTGTTGGCATAACCAGACTTGCAAGTACTCCCAGAGCAACAAGTACAGGAGATATTGAAGGGAACTGCCACTGACAACTGTATAAACAGCACACTTGGAAGTAAAACAGACCTGCGGTGGTTTGGAGAGGAGAAGCCATTGGTGAAATCTTTCTGTTTGGATTTTGTTACTATGGTTTTACTAGTTATTAGTAGTTGGTCATCTAATATCTTTCACAGAAAGTGCTTGTTTTCCAGTTAAATTTTCCCTTTGATTTCCTTGTAAACCATCCTTGGCCCTCCCAATCACACCCCAATAATCTTGTATCAAGTGCACGTTAAACCTTCTTTCTGTACTTACTCCCCAGATTTTTCATTTGAAATTAGAAGTGATTATTTTGTTGCTCTGATTTGTCATTTTTCATCTGAAAAGAATCTATATACATTTTCTATATGCTATAAAAAACAAAATATATTCTTGGATTGAATAACAGGGTTATTATTCACTCTTGGAGCTTTTCTGCCATTCATAAAGCCTCAAGTAGTACCCTGGTGGTTCCCCTTGTCAGTAGAAGACCATGGTTGATTCCACCCATGCAATCAATCAGAGACCACATATTACTCAGTGTATTTCTATAAACAAAAGGTTTTGAATGCCCTGAAATATAAGGCAGTGTTAGAGATATAGGATATTAGTCATAATGAACATGAGGTTTTTTATCTATTTAATGAGACTGTGGCATGGCTTGTGATTTTTCTTTTTGCCTTTTCTTCTTGGGGAAGTAAATCATGACCTGTACATACAGAAGTCATGTCTTGTAGATAAGAAAATGCTTTTCAGTTCACTATCAAGGAAGGAATTAGCAGAGAAAGGAAGAAAAGAATGAAGAAAGAAAGGAACGAGGGAGGGAGGAAGATGGGAAGGCAGGAAGAAAAAGTTAGCAATTGAGATGTGAATTAAGCTCTAGTTTTCTGTTACAAAAAAAAAAAATCTCAGTAGAATTACTGAGTTGCCTGTTTGTTGTTCAAGGTGACAAACATTTTTACCCACCCTTCTAGTCTTCACTGTCTGCTCTGTGTTGAGTGCCCATGTCAGCCGGCAGATTTCAGGGGGACAAGATATGTAATGGACTATCATAGAGGGAACTGGTCAAGTTCTGTCAGATATTTCACAGGAAATGCTGAGTTGGAAGGGATCCACAAGGATCACTGAATCCAGCTCCTGGCCCTGCACAGCACCATGCCCAAGAGTCACACCATGTGCCTGAAAGCATTGTCCAAATGCTTCTTGAGCTCTGTCAGGCTTGGTGCTGTGATCACTTCCCTGGGGACCCTGTCGCAGTCCCAGCCACCCTCTGGGTGAAAAGCCTTTTGCTAAAACCCAAACTAAGCCTCCCTGACACAACTTCAGTCTGTTCCCTTGGGTCCTGTCACTGATCATCAAGGACAAGAGATCAGTGCCTGCCTCTCCTCTTCCCCTCAGGAGGAAGTTGTAACTGCAGTGATGTCTCCCCTCTGTCTCTTGAAAGCATGAACATGTGCTGTGATGCACAGGTGGGTCCATCGCTGAAACTTCAGATGCCAGGGCATTTATAGAAGCACCTCAATGATTCACAAGCCACACGGGCTTTCATTTGAAAGCCCTCCTTTTTTTTATAGTGGCAAAGAATATTCACAGTTGTGTTGGGGTAGGGCTGTTTTTAAGAGATTCACTGGAAGATTGATGATTCTTTGAAATATAATCTGAGGCGTGTTTCTGGGAGCAGAACTATTGCACTCTTGGTGTGTAGCAACCTAACTTCAATTTGGTATTGTGATATAAAGACACATTCCTTTAGTTTTTGTTAGTTTGCCCAGGAAAAAAAAATCATACTCTTTCTGTGGCCTTCAGAAGTGACCTAGTCCTTTTTCAAGATGTAATAAAGGAGATAATTAAAGTCCTGGGAAAGGTTTGTTATGGAATCATTGTTTCTCTAGAGCCAGATCAAGTAATAAAGTATTTTACTAGGATACAAAAGGCCCTGGTAATTTAAGAGAGGAGCAAACTTTTTTCCAATATAGTTTCAGATTATATCATCTCTCAGGAATCCTTTGTGACTGGTCTTTTATTTAAAGAGAAATAGGCCTAAACTAATAGGATACTTGACCCTCAATTATAAATTGTTCTACTGTCATATTCAGTACTATTTTTTATTACTGGTCATGCTTTTTTAATTTCTCTTTCAAATAAATCTAGTCATTCCACTATTTTCACCAAACATGGGCCAAAAAAGTCATTTTTTGATTCCAAATTCCAAAAACCTGATGTCTCGGGAGCTGGTTCTACAAACTCTTAGTCTGTGTTATTTTTAATCTTGGGAAAAAGGATCTGTGGCAACAGCCAAATCTTCTGTTTCCTGGGGTAAGTATCCTCCCTCAATACATCCCTACTCCTGCAGAGAACTTTCAGTTACTTTCCTGTGTTTATGAAAAGGATTGCGGCAGATTTTTTTGTTTATTTCTGAGCGCTTTATCAAACCTCTAAGATATGTCCCTAGGCATAGCTCTACTGTCACATGATACATGTATTTATTTGTCGACATTGCTCACCATACTTAATGAGTGGGGCAGCAAGAATAACGTCACAAGGAGTTGGCGAGAGGTCTTTGCCTGAGGCCACCCATCCCCTGTATCTCCCCCCCAGTCTCTCAGTTACACACACTTTCTGTATGGTAACACAGATCCAGGCCTTAAAATAGGTATTCTGGTGAGGGGCTTGCCTTAATGAAGTGATTTTTCCTTGCTCTTTGGCTTTTTTCTTGCAGCATTAACAGTTCAAATCATCTGTTTATTAGATTTCTGAGACAATGATGGTATGAAAGTTGTAATCATGATGTGCACCG
This sequence comes from Donacobius atricapilla, assembly GCA_013397315.1. NCBI lineage: Eukaryota > Metazoa > Chordata > Aves > Passeriformes > Mimidae > Donacobius > Donacobius atricapilla. The sequence continues at coordinate 311,506 of WBMY01001062.1, read as the reverse complement.
AAACCTAACATAGCAGCACAGTCTAAATTCCACCAAGACCAGCTTCAGCTGCTAAATAGGATCAATTCAGTGCTGCACTGTGTTAATATAACAATTATTGCTTGTGGTCCAGGTATTATTCTATGTAATTCCCTTATTCAGCAGTATAATTGTGTGTCCTTCATCATAATCTGGCTACTTTGTTTCTGCAATACCTATAAAATGTCAAGGAATTTCCAAACGTAGAAAATAGGCATGGACTTTTTCCCTCAAATCTTTTATGTTATAAAACAATCATATTTGCATAATTTTACCTATGGTTACCTTCTTCACCACCAAAAGAAGAGATGTATGTTTCTTTTCTCAGGTCTAAACGGAAGGCAAAACCAAGGCCTGTCCCCAAGCAGCTGGGGAAATTCTCATTTTGGGAAAAACACACACTGGGCCTCCTCAAGAAAGATCAGAGAGTAAATCTCTCTAAGTCCTGTAAACCAATTCTGAACCCGGACATCACCAACTAAAGAAACTCAGAGCATGCTGCCTTTCAAGGGGAAAAATCATAGATTCTCATATTTAGTTGCCTTTCCATATAAACCCAAATTTGACTGTTTTAACCCCATCTTCCCACTTCAACCCATTTAAGCTACTTTGGAGGTTGTTTTTTAAGGATTAATTCACTGGAGTCTCTGCTATATTACAAAAATACAAGGTGGCATCTCACACTCCCTACGAAGGGAATTGATAGGCTTGTCAAGTATATTTTTTTCTGGGCTAAAAATATTGTGATCTGAGAATCAGTCAGCACAGAACTATTATATACCAAGACTAAGAGTCTGATAACTTTTTTTTAAGCTGATTTAGTTTCAGTGGTAGTTAAGGAGACTCACATGCATGCAAGAAAAGGTACTAAATCTACTTTGCTTACAAAAATGTTATTTTTCTTTGGAAAGCCCCCCAGTTTTGAATTTTGAAATGACTTTACAACTTCACAGTCTGCATTTGTCCGTCTAATGTCTGCAGTGCATTGCAGAGAAGTCTGTTTCTTGTGTCAGTTTCCTGCAATTGCAATATTGTCTCCCGTAGCACCACTTAAGCACTTGATATTAGCTATAACAAGTAAAGTAGTAGCTCAGCTGCACCTCATCCCCATTGTACTTCATAATGGCTCACTTTACCTAGAAGAACCCTCCAAAGCTTTCACATGAAAAAAATTGGGTAAAATGTTTCAAAAACAAACAAACAAAAAAAGCTGTTTAAAACCAGCCTTTTGTTGTTGAACCATGTCCAAAACTGAGAACAGCCATTAGCTGGCCTGTCAACCAGACCTTTGTTTGGGCTGGATTGTTCTGGACAGTCTGGAGTACTCCTCTGATATTTTTGCATGTCAGTATCCTTGATTTTACCTCTGTCTTGTCCACAGAAGTTATCTGAGATGAGGTAATCAAAACTGCTGTTAAGACTGCATATTCATATTAATATTCATATTCAAATAGCTGTGCAAATTTAAATGAACTTACCAGCATCTATGTCAGCTGGGAAAAGATCCTTGTATTACCATAAACATTTCAGAGGTAGCAGAGCTGAAGGCGGAGATGCTAAGACCTGTCTTTCTAACACACCAGTCTGAAGTTGCATAACAACCAGAATTTTTAACATTACATGTAAATGGCAAAACAGTCAGTGTTGCCATTCTGTATCTCCCCTAATTTCAACAAGAATTTGGATAGCGTCTGAGAGATGAAGGACTCTCTCTGCATCTGGCATTTGTTATAAATAATAAAAATACATTTGCAAGGGGTTATTAGAAATGATCAAGAATTGTCCCAAATCTCATTCTAAATAAGTAAAATAAAGTCATAGTATTAAAACTTTTTAAAGAAACACAAATGCTTCAATGAAGAAGTTTTCAAGAAAATTTTTATTCTCTGGGCTAGAATTACTCTATGGGAAAACCACCTTTGTAAAGCCAACATCCCCCTTCTCACCTGGGATGGGGACATGTCAGGTCAAATTCCTCATCTGAACCATTGCACTCTCCTACTAGACTACTAAGCTTCTTTTTAATATGCCTATTGTTTTATTTTCTCCTCTCTCCCTTGGGGAAAAAAAAAAAAAAAAAAAAAAAGAGAGAGAGAGAAAGAAAGATCTCATATTCTTTCTGTACTGGAATAAAAACAAATTTTGAAACCACAACATTTTTCACAAAACAGAATTCTTGTTTTCTGGCCAGCCCTATTACTTATTATTATTGACCTTTCAGAGACTCCAGTTTGAAATTTTTAGCTAAGTTTCAGAGGGGATCAGTGCCAGAGCTGCAGTCAGCTCTTCAAAATCCCCAACTCCCTATTCTGCTAGCTGTCTCACACCAAAGATGCCTCCCCTCCCCAGAAACAGCCCAGGAAGAAAAACCACTAATGATCTTCACCCTTGCAAAGAAAACCATCTGAGTTTTGCATTTGGGCAGCAAGAACTTCCTCTGTCCTTTCCCATAATAACCTGCTCAGATATTTTTTAAACAGCTGTAACCAATGCCGTCCTCAATAAAGTAAATGAAAGAGAGGAAAAACACATGCCACGGCACATTTGACAGTCAGACACCTAGAAGAGAAGTTGGTTCAGGCCCCAGGGGACACAGCATCAGTGCTCCGCTGCTTGAAACTCCCCACTCTGACTGGAGTTGGAAAGTGTCATATTTTTTACACCTTTCTCTCAGAAATGCTCCCCTGAGGCAGATGCTGCTGTGATTAACATTAGGGCGGCTCAGGATGAGCATGACATCATTGTGATGTCATTTCTCCTCTCCCTGAGACCCCTGGGAAGCAGAATTTCCACATGCACTGCTGCACCCACGAGCACCTTCTTAGGCGTGTTCTAAGGCTGTGACGCTTTTAAAGCTTGTCTCTCGTCCTCTCACATCCGCAAGGTTGGCGTGATCGTCCTCGCCAGATTTACACTCCCATTTTATTAGCACATCGGGCTGGGACATACCCTCTGGCGGAGATGTATGGAATGTAAGTGACTGTGTTACTTGGCAAAAGAAAATTTCTCTGAGATGCTAAAGATCTGAGGGTTTTTAAAGAAAGCACTTCTTTCCCCCCTGAAAAAAGGTCAGAATTGAAGCTTTTGGAACAGTCTAACATGCTTCCCAGATCTGTCTGACGTGCAGTCCTGTTCCCATTTTGCTAACCACTAGTCCTCCTCCGCCTCATCCTTTGCTGAAAGTTTAAGAACATCTTGTGCATGTATATGTAGCTAGAAAGATGCTGAAGCCTTCAAAATGGTCTGTTGACTTGGAAAGGAATAGGGCAGGCAGTGCTTTTTTTCTTGGATCCTCTCCATAATGAGCATTTGATTAAAATATTCTTGGCACCTCCCTTTTATTCCATCCAGCAAATAAAGTCTCTTTGAAAAAGTGTAGTTTTCCTGTATCAAAACTCAGCATCTTTTAGAGAAAACTCTGTTTGCTCCAGCAAAATGGGTCAGGATAATGAAGCACACTAAGGACTGGTTGAACAGTGAAATTAGGGGTTGTGCCCATTCCTGATGCTATGCAATTACCTGTACCAACAGTCAGGGGCTGAATTCAACCTCTTAAAGCATATAGGACTAGATCACCCTTGGGCAAGAGCCCAGAAAACTTCTGCCCTGCCAACTGAAAGCCAAATTGGAGCACGAACTTGTTCTTACTGCATATACCTAAGCATCCAGTGAAAAATACTTGGGGCCCTCTTGAGCTGGCCCCGGGGAAGATAGTGATGCCTTAAGCTTTAGCTTTCATATTTTCAGATTCTGTGCTGCCTAGGGATGTAGTTCTGAGCCTCATATTAAGTGCTGGTAAGCTCTCTTCACAGAGTAGGTAGACAAAAGAAATCTTTTTTCTGCTGAGGATCAAGGACAACTTTCAGCCCAACAGCATAAACAACAGTGGACTGAAGGGAGAAAACAAGAAGGATAAGACCTCACAACCTGAAGCTGTAATTAGACAATTAAACCCCAATATGCAAATGCACCAAAACTTATAAAAATGCAAGATCTCTTGACCAGTCAGCCGTTTTGTGACCATTCTTAGTCCACCGTGGGTGGAGTCTTGGTCAGGGTCCTGTCTTGCCCAAGGTGGATCCTGGAGGCCTTTCAATAAATGCCTACTTTATTCTCTAGCTCGGTCCTGTCTCTTTTTCAGGTCAGCCTTCCCAAGGCATCAATAGACCTGGTGGATTTTTAAAACTTTTAAGGGAAGTATTTTGTGAACAACAACAACAAAAAAACAACTAGAAAACCTGCCTGCAAACACCCTCAAGGAAACTGAATTCTGGACATTCAGAACCAAATACGGATCATATGTATATGACCAGAACTCCACTGGTGTCTGTCATTTACTTTGGGTCTGACTGTATCTTTACAGGATCCTTGCATGTAAATGTGGGGCTCAAGACCTGGATGTTTTTAAGAGATTTGCTGCTTCTGCAAATGATATAGTCCATAAGAGAGATTTCTTCTTTCTAACAGAGTGGCTTTCATATTAAGGGACTACTTTTGCTGTGTCATGCTTTTCAGTCAACTCAGAGAAGACACTGCATGTCTGGCTTATATTTGGCATGTCCTCCTTGCAAAAGAAAGGTAATTCCCTGTGACTCAACATAGCTGTTTCAAAAAGACAAAACATTTCAGTGCACAATGGCCTGTTAAAAAGTCTTATCCTCTGGAGAATAGCTTTTCCATAAAGAGAAGGTGGCCACTGGAGAGAAAAAGGAGGAGGAGAGGTGCTGAGCACTGTCAGATGTTGAAACCACATGCTGGTTATAAATCACAGAGATATCCTTGGCTGTGATGAGTCTTGGACTCAGAACAATTCCCAACAAGGGGTACTAGATGCATGCTATTTCAGGATTTTATCTTGATGAATGGATGATGGCACTTCAGTGGATAGACATTGCATTAGCCATTCTGCACTTTTACTGCTAATTGGCTGTAGGGTGAAGACAAATTGTCTCCTTTCCCCTCTGAACAGTGTCAAGATTAAACAGCGAAAGGACACGGAAAGAATAATTGCTTAAGGCTCTGGCGTGATGTTTTCTCCTGTACAAACATACAATTAGGCTGTCTTAACCTCCCAATGTAGCAATAAACACCACTTCACAAACTAATTTACAGGCAAAAGTCAGAGACGGGGCTGGAGCTGTGCTCTGCAAGGCAAGGGCCCTGTCATTCAGCCAAAGGGGCAGTTCCACTAATTTAAGCCAGCAAAAATCTTTGTATGCTTTCCTCCAACTCAAATGAGACTGAAATAAAGTCTATACATTAGAATCATTGAGCAAACTAGCTAATAAAAACTGCTTTTCTGACTGGTCATAAAAAAAAGAATGTAATTGGTCATACTCAAGAAACTACTTAGAACAGGGAAGCAAGAGGAGCAAGGTCTTAATAATATTGGCTTTTCTAACAATTTGACATTTTTCTGCCTCCATCACTGTCTGTCAGGCAGTAACATGTATGGATAGGTACTGGCAGAGCACATTTCTTCAGCCAGGCTGATGGCAGACCCAGGCTTGCATGAGAGACACTGCACTTTTCATGCACCCCACGCTGCCCTCCTCTCACTGAGGGTGTCACTCAAACCATATTTAAGGCTCTGTTTGCAAAGGCAGGACTGGCTTTTATTTCCTAAATGCAAAGAGCAGTACAAACTGTGAAATATGAATGGACAAACCATGGCATGTGTTCAGAAGGAAAGGTACCCCAGGTACTCTCCAGACTGGATGGGGTCCCACGTCCATCCCTGTGTCACACTGGGTACCTCTTGCAGCCGCAGGCGCTGCCTTGACTGTATAGCTGCTGAGCCACAACATACAGCTCAGTTAAGGACAAAATTCTAAAGAGATCTTACAAGTTTCCTGGACCCTAAAAGCTTTCTGCTCCATTTTACCTGACTTAGGTGAAAAGATCCCCAAGGCCACCACAGCCTAAGCGAGCTGCTCCAGTCTCCTGTATAAAGCTAGTGTTAAGACACAATCATTGCCTAAAACCCAAGTCATGTTGTTTTCCCAGTGAATTTATATTGAAAGAGTGAAGTTGGATTATCTAGCCAGAGTTAGGAATGTACTTCATTTGGCAATGCTGGACCATCTGTGTTAGATCAAATCTGTGCTAGACCAAGAAATATACCATGTAAACTTCGAAAAATGTGAATAATCCCAGTTGTTACCTGTCAGCCCTGCAGCACAGATTCCAGTGAACCTGGCTGGAATCATAGTGTAACTGGTTGCACTGGAAGGAATACCGTGCATCCAGTCCTTTGGATTCTGACTTGAGTGTGTTCTAGTTTCAGGTTTTGGTCCCCGTCTTAGGCAGCAGATGGAGCTTCCCTCATCCCCACTGCAATTCCATACTTGGGCTCTGCCAAGACCCCAGGTGGAGCTGAGGCTCTTCTCCAATTATCTCTGGGTCACAACAGACTTTTGGGAAGGTGTGTGGTGGCAGATAAGCATCCCTTTCCCAGAGCTGGTATTTCTGGCCACTAACATTCATTTCTCCAGGATCCTTTAGCCTAAGGGGGAAAGAACCTAAGGAATTTAGCTTCCTGTGAAGTTGGAAAAGTGGCTGGACTAAACTCCTTAGTTCTTAGGTTCTCTGTTTAGGAGAAACTAATCATACACTGTATAAAGAAGCAACACAAAAATATTCCCCTCCTCAAGGGAATCTGCTCACTGGCTTCAGCAATGTGCATCATGTATTATTCACCACATTCATCACTGACTATTCACTGCATCTCTTTTTTCATATACTCAGCCTGCATGATAGGTGTTTTCACTTTCCATGACAAGTCAGGACAATTGATAGTTTTGCTGTTTGCAAAGCCATAAAGTATTGACCTTTGTCAGCTCTCTTTGTGTCAGCTTCACAAAAGCATGGGAAGCTTTATTTCTTTCATTTATTTCCTCCCATAAGCTGTCAGTGTGGCTCACTGTCCATTGTCTTTTCTAATGTGTCCCCAAAGGATAAATATGACTCCAGATGAAAATAACATTTTGCCGAGGCTCCTAACTAGCCCTTTCTGTAAGGCTGTGCTTGGTTTTGTCAAAAACAGTATCACTTTCATCAGTAAAGCATCTTTGAAAAGCAACAGCACCTCTGTATTTTCAGAGGTGAGCCAGCTCTAGCTGTGCTGCTGAGAGACTACAGTCTTTCCATTATTCCACAGTCTCCAACAGTATAACAAATAATAAGGTTACCAGAGGGTATGCAGCTTAGTGTGTAAAAAAAAAACCCTAATCAAATATCTTTATTTCTCATAAACACTTACAGCTGTAGCTCCTCTGCCAAAAATAAAGGGTGGTTTTTTTTCCAATGAGGTTGCTAAATTCAGCATCTCACTGGGAAATTTCAATGGCAAGGAGTGTAAAAAACCACATGACTAATGAAGGCAAATCCCAGGAGGAGTTTGACCTATCTCAAAGTAAAAGCTATCTGTGCTGCTCTGAATTGGTGTTTTACCATTGGGTAAGCAAGCACTCAGCCAGCAGCAAAGACATATCCTAAGAACAAATTTGTTTCCAAGAAACAATTATAAAACTGATGCAGAGATCTTTTTCTCTGAAATGTGAGTGAAGGTCATAGATGATGTCACATCATCAAGGTGGGACAGACTAACTTTCTGGTTTTCTCTTTTAAAGACAACTCACATATTCTGGGAATCACTGTTCATCACCAGGTTCCTGGGACTGCAGAGGTTCACCCAAATCCCACTTGTGAGGGGTTTCAAGATTTCATCTCTACTTCTGATAATCAGACATGTATTTTCTGTCTGTTGTCATAGCAAAAGCCTCCTGGTGGAGTCTGTATGAAAGGAGTATTTCAGCTCTGCTGGTAAGCCATGTGAGGACACAGGCAGCCAGAGAGAAACAAGAGCTCTAAGAGCTCTGGGAGGACAACCCAGTCACTCTTTTATCCCTGGTGCAGGTGCTGGACGTATGGTCTTTATGAAGAATAGGGCAATTTCCAAAGGGAAACCACAAAGAGACTCAACTCCCTTGTCTGCCTCCTGCATCCATCTCACCCCACCCAAACATCAGTCATCTGGGTGAAGCCATAATGCAGCCTATGTAAAATCATTGACTTGGAGGATCTGCAGATTCTTTGAGGTCCTATGCTGACTGCTGTGGGAGATCCAGTCACTCAGCTTCCACTCAGTCTTCCCAGGCTTTGAATTTAAGGGACCTGCGTTTTATTCTGAGAATCTGCTTTGCCTGGAAGCTTGTGCCCTCAGTCCCAGCAGGGCTAGCAAGCTGTTCACAGCACACAGTTTCAAAAGAATATGGGCTAAAAGTCAGTAAGACTTTTTTCCTGTGTAATACGACTGGGTTATCCAATATCAACATGCAGCCATTTCTGCAAATGTGTGACAGCGTGCCACAAACCTACAGAGCAGTCTTCCTGAGAAATGCCACCAGTGCATTAGGCTGTCTGCCATGATATTCTGGGCTTATGAACAGCAGCAAGGCAGCCTGGAATCAACTCAAGAGCTGGAGTAAAATTGGGGGTGTTCCTGTGAGAAGCATTCTTCTCCAAATTAAAACCCTGATATTTTATACTATGGAAGTCAGTTTTGGAAAACTGAGGATTCGTCAAGGTAAGGAACAATTTAATAGTTTAATTATGAGCCCTTTAATGTCTTTTCATAATCAGTTAATAAATACCTTAACAATAAAATTGAATTTAAGCTTTTAATAGGCTATGTTGGATTGAACCTAAACAAAAGAATTAGCAGCTCCAGGCATTGTGCAATAACTTCTCACTGCTTGGTGCCAGGAGAAACAAAGCATTTCAAGTACATTTTTTTTGTACCTCACTATAATAAACGCTTGTAATATTCCCCAATTTCTGGAGTGTAAGATGCAGATCTTATTTATCACAGTATGTGACACATCTGGCACATGGATCAGGAAACAACTGTTTTACTTCATTTCTGTCATCACCTTCCAACAGATTTCTTTCACATTCCAATTTGGACGAGAGAACTTGGACTTTCTCTCCATAAGTTCTCCATTAACAGTTTCACAGCAACGAGCACTATTGGTTCGTTCTCCTTCCACAGCAATTAGTTACACCAAGCTGCATAGTTTGACTTTTACTACAAGCGAACATGTAAAATCGCTGGTATTGACTCCTATCTGCTCCCAGAGTCTTCAAGGCAGCCAGAGCAGAGCTGTTTGCAGGCTGTCATTGCCTCTCTTCAGTGCCTCTTTCAAGTGGCATCGCTGCCTGGGCGCTCCTCGCCGTTTTCTGCCGCCGCCTGTCGCTGTTATGAGCGGGTGTTTTATTTACAGCAGCGCTTTCGCTGCGTCGCCGAGCGCGTTCCCCGGCTCTGTCTTCTGCGTATCAAACTCTCTGAGATGGGAGCTTTGTGAGCTGCACAAACGACTGTGCGCTAATAAAGCTTGAAAAGCTTGAATTACACTGGAACCCACAAAAATTTTCAAATTAAAATTCCATATTTAGAGGCCCCCTGTGGGCCGTGATTTTATTTAGTTTAATCCCCTCTTGAGGCCAATTAGGTAGACACTCTTCTGTACATGCACACACTAGCACAAAAAAATAAATATATAAGACTAGTTTAAAAGGACAGGGTAGTATATCACGCATCCATTCAAAGACTGAAATTCTTTTCCCTTCTGTTGTCCCTGAAAATAGCATGGCTGTCAGAAATCAATAAAAGTACATGCAAACAGTACTCATTTTTTATATCTAGGCTGTGCTTTAACTTTCCCTTGCTTCTTTCTGCAACATCTAGTAAATTTTCACTGTCGCATACTGTTTCACCAAATGTGTAATAAAAGCAAAACCTCCAGTGTTACTGGCAGAGAAGGGCTGGAGGCCTTGTTTCTTAGCCTGGGAAGTAAAGAGGTGCTGTGAAAATAAATTCCTCAGGCAACTGATTGAAATTTATCATCACTGCATAAAGTGTGTGCAGAGGGTGGGGTAAGGATGCACTCCACTGTCCCTAGCTGAATCCCATTAAGTGCAATAGGTTTGTTCCAGCAGGCAGCCCAAAGAAAATCTGACTGCATAGACACAGATTGAATTCAACCATCCCCAGAATTTTGGGGTTTTTTTTTGTAGAAACAGTTGGGAAGGATCCAGCTTTCTCACTGTCAGTCTTTGCATCTGAAGTGCAAACTTTGTCTTCTGTGTACCAAGTGGCAGACATCACATGCCCCATGTGAAAAATGAGTTAATAAAATGCATGCGGAAAGTATAAAAAGAAGGTCAGAGGTGATGTTTACGTAATGATGATTTCTTCAAGTGGGGAATACAAAAGAACCAAGTTGTTATAACTGTTACAGCTGTCTACAGCAAGGGAAAATAAGAACTTGTGCTTTCACTAACAAAGTAGGTTCAGAGTCCAAAATTTTAAGTTCTTTGATCTTTCTCAGATATTTAGCAACAAAAGCATCTCTCCTGGAGGTAACACACTTGTGTTGAAGTGCTTACAGAAGGAGGTCTGTCCTGCCTGGATGAAACAGCCACTACTGTGTGCTCTGGATTGAGCAGCCTCCTGGCATGGGTGGCAGGCTCAGGACAGAGACAGCATGGGGGCCTGCAGAGCGTCTCCTGGCATATTTTGGGAATAAACATGAGCTATGGCTAGGAGCTCCTGGCTTCCACCATGGAGAGGTGCTACAGGAAAAGCAACCCCTGGTATGAAAAACGAAAAGCCAGTTCATGAAATTCAGCAGCTCAGCTGAATTTTCAGGATAAGCATCTTTTTGATCCAAGAAACTGCACAGAATCTGTGCTCAGGTACAGTGGCTTAAATCTTTGAGAAGAACATAATGAAAGCAAGAGTTAAGAAAATGTGCCTGAAATAAATGCAATTTTACGGCACTTGAAAAGAGATTAGGGCAAAAATCTATTTTGTTTTACAGGGGCTCTCATCCTATTGTCATTGCTGCAGCAACGGAGCAGCATTTTGCTGCTCTTACATGTTGATTATTCTCTCATCTGCCACACAGGGGCAATGCATCTGCAACAACTGTCATGTCTGGGGAGGCTCCCACTTTGCCTTTTTAGAGAGATTGCAGAGGGGCATGGAGGGGAGCACTTCTGCCTTCATGCTCGGTTTGGGATTTATGTTTGAGAAAGCCAGGTGCAAAAAAGAAAGCTTATTAAACAAAACAAAACAAACAACTGAAGCAAATTCAACATTTTCTTCCAGACCAAGGCTAAAGCTGCATGGAAGAATCCTTATTCAATATATACATCAGGTAAAAAACCTCACCTAAAGGGAATAATCTAAAAAGAGTAAGGTTGTCATAACTTTGCAGATACTTTAAAGCATTCAATGAACATACACAGAAAATGTATATACCCGTCTCTGGGTCTGATTCAAAGTCTGGGAAAAGATGTCTCTTAAGCTCAAACTGAGACATGGGCCAACTGAAGGAAGAAATTTTTCTGCAAAAAAATGTCATTTGGGAACTCAGTCACTGTAGTGTAGCACAGTTTTACCCTGGTCCTTCAGGAATCCATCTTTGCAGAGTGCAAGAGGGAGGAGGGGAGGGTGGAAAAGGCTAACATGCCCCCCACACACATACACCTCAACCAGGGATAAAATCAGGGCTGCTGACATGGAATGGTCAATCACCTTTTCCCCCCACAGAGCCAGCCTCTGCCTCCCATCAGACACCTTCATGCGCATAGGGGTGGGCCTGGGGCAGCCCCCAAGCTCAGTTCCTGGGCTGAAAGAGGTAGATGCTGCTGTAATTATATGAATCAACAAATGTCATTATATCTGCACCACATAAACAGGTTTCTTTAGATACTTGAGACAAATTACACATCCCCTATCTTTGTATATTTTCTCTATATAGGCATAAAGTACACATAATAATATCAGGAGCATTAAACCTGTGTGGCATAACTTTATGGCAGCAATGCAATTTTATTTTATTCAAAAACACAGCAGACCTCACACTGCCTGTTAGGACTGCAGGAATTCAAATGTTGCAATTTACAGCCAATCACTGTGCTGGTGAGAAGGTCTGCCAGGGTGCCTGGAGTGCGGCGTGGGTACAGAGCTGCCACCCCTCCTGTGCTAATGGCAAGGCTGGAACACTCAGCTTATATGCCTGATGTTTTCTGAGGGGCACCTAATGATGACTGCAGAAGCAGTCTGCAGGACAACTAACTAGAAAAGGTGTTCCATCTGTAAGTTAGGGAGGCAGATTTTTATTTTGTTACACAGAATGCACACACAAAGTCCTTACCCATCCCCCTCCCATGGAGAAATGAGCCGGAAGCTGCATGCTGAAATTCATTGAGTTTCCTCTACCCTGCATGTGTTATTCCCCTGTAGGGGAGAATGGGGCCCTTTATACCTCCATAGCTCTGGGCTCTTTGAGTAATGAAGGGAACACATTTATTGGTACAAGGTTTGGTGTTTATTGATGCTACCCATTTTTCACCAGATTTAGCACTCTGTGGGGAAGGCACATGGACTTTCCAAAACACATTTTATAATCAAGCCATTTCAAGGTTTATGTGGTATAATACGTTTAACTGTTAAATTGTAAATAAAAGTCACTGCCCAATACTAAGCTTCCTTCAAGACATTATAGTCAACTATGTCTTTAATTATCTGATTTATAAGCAGCCCTGTTGCATGCACATGTTATTTGTCTGGCATATGTAGCATGCTAAATTATCCTTCTAGAAGAGATTGTGGCTTAACATGCCTCTGCCTCACTGTCTTGAAAGCGGGATGCCCTCAGCTGTGGGGGTATGCTGTGTCCCCACGCCCTTCCCAGCTGCTGCACTCATTCTTGTGGCAGCACAGACCCCAAGGAAACCCCACAGCACAAGGGATTTACTCCCAGAGAGCAGTAGGAATACAACACAGCTCCGGATACACTGTGGAAAGGTGTTCCAGGAGGCAAAACTACATGCATGTGCGCGGAAGCTTAGGCATCCCCACCCTGCACCAGACATTTCCCAGACTGTATCCCTGATATAAATCGGGGGGAATTACCTTGCTGTATGTAAAATCTTGTGCTGTAGTTTAATGGAGGAGACCCTGCTGCCCATGGCAGGGAGTCCCTCCCCGCATACCCAGCAGAGTTCTCTGGCTCTCCTTGAGGCCATGCAGAAGGGTCCATCCAACGAGGCATGAGGGCTATTAACCATTTCCAAAATCCCCCATCCAGTATTGATTTAGCAGTCTGGCCCTGGCAAACACTGCTAGCGCAAAGAAGACTTACAGGAGTTACTGCTCTGCCCTCATCTGCCTTTTGCCTGCCAGATTAGCACTGCCTGTTCAAAGACAGCCAAGTACTCCAACCATTCACTTAGTGTGTTATTTATTCTGCACAAAAAGCAAACCCTCTAACAAAGGAATAAATTAATAAGAACATACCATCTCAGATTAAGGCTGAGAAACAGGTATCCCATCAGTTTTAGCTAGTAAATCAAAAATCCCCAAAGATGATGAAATAGTTCTTTTTTTTTTTTTCTGACAGCACACCCAGTTTAAACACTTCTTATGGCAAGAAAGAAACCCATAGCGGGAAGCTCACCTTTGCAGAGATTCATTTACTATCTGGTATTGATGTGCTATTTAATTTATTGATCCAGAGGAACGAGAATCTGAAGGCAGTACAAACTTCATTCTGCACAGGTTCTTTTGAAGAAAAGAGTTTTAGCTCCTCTTCTTTCTTGTAACTATTTCTGAAAATGGGCATCCCTGTCATGTTTCCACTCTATTGTAATGATATAAAAAATTCCAGGTCAGTGTAAACCTGACAGCTTTTGAATAGGTTTGCACAATAGGCCTTACTCTCCAGTCCATTCCTGTTGTTCAGTTTATTTGTACAAAATCTGCAGATGTTCATTTAAAGTAATAAATAACTTGCTTGTAAACATGGTCTGTAGTTCTTATTCTTACTTTTAAAATAAAAAACCCAATCAAATGAATGGAAAGGTGTTAAGGGGACAACCCACATAAAACACCTAGAGAATGGGTTATTATTTTCCCTATTTTTTATCACTCTAGTGTTGTTCAGAAATTACAGATCCATGCATGTGAAGCTTACAGGACAGTACAAAGGATCCTGTAAAACGAGGAAAAGGATCCTGTAAAACAGTTGAAGAGTGTGAGGATAGAGGATGGAGATTTCCACTAAGGCTGTATCCTCCACAACATTCATAGAGAGTTTGTCTCATGCTGTTATTTGGGGTATTATGTTTTCCCCTAACCACCCAGACAGTATTGACTTATCTCCTTTTCTCATCTGGGAGCAAGGGTAGATGTAACAATAGGAGTCGTCTCCCTCAGGACTGATTAATCCCTCAGTAAGAGGAAAACACGAAAGATGCGCTCTTTTCCCATTGCAAGAACTGGATGTCAGTAAGATCAAGGGATTCATCAGTAAGATCAAGGGATACATCCTTTCTCCTATCTTCTTACCCTTCTGCCAGGTAAAAGGGACTACACTCCAGCTTGGTTGAGAAATCATACCACTGCAGGAGCCTGGCTATCACCCCAGAGTGATCTCTTAATTTGCAGGATCATAGCAGGGAACTCACCCTTGCAGAAGCTAGGGAGCTTGCAAAGGCAAAGATCTCTGCCTTTGAAAATGAAAAAAGCTTCATTTTTCCCTGTGCTCAGTGACCATGCAAGTGATGGCCATCTGTCCTTGAAACAATGCTGCAATGGAGAAGCCAGGTGTAAACAGCATATTACGTTTCTTGCAAATTACAATTCAACAAACAGAAGATGCTATTCAATACAGAACTCAGCAGCAGATGGACAGCCAAGAACATGGATACTGTAATATAATTCTTTGTATGGTTGACATCACAAAAACATGCATTGATCTTGTACAATTAGGTACCTTCACATGTTCAGGATGTCAGTAATCTTGTGTGCTGGGCGGAGGGCATCACTCCTACTCCTGCATGCCTGAATCTCTGGATGGTGAAGACTCAGAGAGCTGGAAACCAAGGAGAAATCTCAATCATATGAACTAATGGCTCCTGTTTGCCTCTTTTCTGCCAGCAGTGTATTAAACCTCTGAACACAAACAAAATGTCTAAGAAATTTTTAATTTTTTAATTTTCCACCCTGCTCTTAGTCTCCAAAGTTTATTAATTGAAAGTCCAACATACGTTCGCATTAAAGTCTGTCAGGAAATGGTACGATCTCCGCCCATCTTCAGTGGGATTTCATGACTATTTATCACCATGATTCTGCTCCCATTTCAGTGAGAGGTACTTTTTCATTTACTTGAGCAAGGACAATGTTAGCTCTATAGTGAGAGTTTTAAGGGAGAAAAAATATATCTGATTACAACAGGCTCCAGACAATAGTAGTATCGTTTTCTTATATTCAGAACAGTAAAGCAAATACAGAACAAGCAACAAAAAACTGACAAAAAAATGAGTTCATTCTAAGTTCAGTTCATTAAGTTACAGTTTGATACTGTTGATTTCCCCTGAGTTCAATAAAGACAAACTCACAAAAAAAGGGAACATAGCTATCCCTTTCCAAAAGACTTCAATGGAGAAAGGTAATAGTGAGATCTGACTTTATCTAGTCAGTGAATAGCCCCAGCAATACAACTTCATCTCCTGGAATCATCAAGCTGCTGACAATCATAATGTTACATGTAAACTTCACGATGCTAGAGTGATAAAAAACACCTTTAAATGAGCAGGTTATCAAGGGCAAGGGGTTATCATCACACACACACACAGAGCACACTTAGGAGTGGTTACTGTCTGAGATCAAATTTCCTAGATGGAAATTCCTACACGCAGGAAGAGGCTCAGAGTTCCTGCTGTACTCCATGGAGATCTTAGTACAGTTGGAGAAACCTCAGCAGTGATTAATCTCATCCTTATCTTGGCACTGAAAAATCAGTCCCACTGTCTAAAATAGCTGTCTGGCATTACTTGAGACATTGCGTGGTATCCAAGACACCCCCCTGGGACTGGCAGATATCACATGGGACCCTGGGAATAACCATGTCTGTCCTAAGCAGAATCTGAAAGCTGACAGGATATCTGCGGGCAATTCAAACACCACTAAGTGCTTAAACTTAACCAACAGACCCCCTTTACTGGCCCCCATGAGGACACCTAACTGTAAACGATCAAGTTAAGGTTTCTTATTCTTGAACTTTATTTCACCAAAGTCAGATGGAAACACCACAGCTCAAAAAGTAAATAACCCTAGCAATACCCTGTTTCTGAACACATGATAATTGTTCCTTCCCTTCATCAGGCTATAGGTAAATAGGTAAAAGAGTAAAACAAGGAATAAAGTGAGGATTACTAGACCAAAGTTGTCAGTTTGTTTGAAATACAGACACCCACACTTGGAGAAAATTACATGTCTCACATAAATAGTTCATCTAAAATATACCATAAGCCAGATACTCAAGAGCAATTAATGAAACATGCAAGAAGATTTCTTTCCTAGAAATGGAAAATGATCTTAAAAGAAATATTGACACGCATGACAAAATCTTTGTAAATCTGCTAAGTATATATTGCATTGCAGAAGACAAAGACTATCTGCAAAGTATACCTATTCATCCTTAAATTTA
Source organism: Donacobius atricapilla (assembly GCA_013397315.1). Lineage (NCBI taxonomy): Eukaryota > Metazoa > Chordata > Aves > Passeriformes > Mimidae > Donacobius > Donacobius atricapilla. The sequence goes on along the minus strand of WBMY01001062.1, from coordinate 294,926 downwards.
ACCACTAGCCTAAGGAATCCATGCAGAATCAGATGTAAAATTAGTAGTGGTATCGATGGGGTGAATGAGAGATGTTCACAAGTGACATCTTGGAAATACTCTTACATGAACTAAAATTTAATATATTATGGAGAATAAAGTCTTTTGCACTTAAGGAGCCTGATCCAAGCCCTGAAGATGAAAGAAATATTCCCATTCACTTGTGTGAATGCTGTACCAGGTTGATACCGAGGAAATAACAGACCATGTGTTTCTGATTTCACTGGTCTTCTGGTGGTGAAGAACAGACACTTCTTTGACTAAGGAAGTACTAGGATTCTCAAAGAGAGCAATCCCTGATTTACTCCATTCTGGGAGGAGAGTGTGATCTGCCCTTGAGTGCATGCTTTCTTAACTCCTTAACACATGGCAGTAAGTAAATCCTGCAGAAAAGCTGCTGAACTTGCACATGCAGTAACTTCTAAAGTAAACCCCATGGCTGCCAAAAAGTGTATGAGAAGTCAGAAATAACTTACAATATGGCAGGTGTTACAGTGCAATAAGAACATATCTTAGGTACATTATAAAACACAGACTGAAGTGGTTCCAGGATCTAAGGGTTATTATGATACAGACTGTGCAGTTGCTATTTAGATTAAATTCCTCCTACCATGTCTTCAAACCAATTTTTCCCCCTTATTTGCTCCATTCACCACATTTAGATGCCACCATCTTGGATTTCCTTCTCAGTAAAGGAAATCCCCACTTTTCAGCACTAAACCTGAAATGCTTTCAGTCTTAGAAGGAGCTGCTGAGCCTACGTCCTACAGCCAGGTAACCTAAGCCGTGTGGAAATATGAACTCTTCACAACCTTCAAGGACCTTCACGGTGGGCCAAGCTCAGGACCTAAGCCAGCACCATTAATACCTCAAGCAGCAGACAACACCAGTTAGTGGGGAAGTAGGAAGTCAAGGAAGTGGGGAGCATTGCCAAAGCACCAAAGAATTTGTGTGCATTAAAGCACCACTCTTGGAGAAGAGATGCTCAGGTTAGTTCTGCACCTGCCAGTACATATCCATGACAGTGTTGATCCAGGAGATGCTGACTTTGTCCTGCGAGCAGGATGCTGCCTCCCAGTTAAGCAGACCTGTAACCAGTGGGATACTGCCCCCTGACTAATGAACCTTGTTTCCCAGCGCACTGCAGCATCACTCCTGTGCAGCGACACGGATTCCACCAAGTTTACCTGTGGAATGCACATCTCTAGGTAGGGCATATGCTCTGCAATCCCAAAAATCCAGGTTTTGGGGGAACTCTTGTGTCAGTTCAGAGGGACTTTGCAGCTCTAAGAATCTGAATTTTTGGCCCTTTTGAAAAATCTCACACTAGATCTTACAAAACTGGCAGTATTCACAAGAGCATAAATTAGGACTTCAAAAAGAATTCCTCCAAGAAATAAACCCCAATCTTTCATCAAGCCAAGGCTCCATCCTGCAATAGCAAAATCCAAAAGCCAGGAGCACTTTTCCTCATCTCTGATGCAAAACAAGAAGAGATTTGGAAAGAGCTTCAGGCAGGATTTTGCTTCACAGGAGGAAATCCAAGATGGAGGCTGCAAAGTGACAAATTCCTGCTTGAGCTGTTTAATTTCTGCTGAACCAAATGAGGCTGTTTAACGAGCCTGGAATTAACATAAAGTGGCCTCTTGCACCCAGATGGCCCCATGTTTTTTGGATCAGTAGCACAGGAAACATGAGAAACACTCTTCAGTTTCCTTAGAAAGTAGTAAAAATGTGGAGTGATAAAGCAAAAGTTTTCTTCTTAAGCATGGAGCTAGTCTCCAATTTATAGAAAATATTTTTTTCATTTGTTGATAGCAAAACTATAACCCTTACTCAGATCTGCCCAGTTTGTTGCTCTTTTGTTTTATTTCTCAAGGAAGCAGAATGGCTTCCCCTCCCACCACACTCCCAAATGAATGCAAGGTGGTTACTTCACAGGGCTTGTTTGGGGAGGAAGGCTGTTTGTTTATGAAGCCACTAAGATTGTCATTCAGCCTATGGTCATTCCTTCAGAAGGTCATTCCTTCCCTTTTCCTCCTCCTTGCTGAAGATTATTCCTTACTGGTACCTTTCTTCTGTCAGAGATTTGTTCTATTTGGTCTCTCCTCACACTTTTTTCACATTGCATTGCAGCGCATCACGTAACAGCTGAACCACAGAGCAGAGACACAACTAGCACTGGAGGGCGGCTCCCTTCTCATCCAGCATTTCAGCTTCATTTGGCTTGTGATCAGTAGCCATTGACTCCCTAGCAGAGATATGGACTCTCTTATGTTCCTTCTGCCCTAACCCCCTTTTTCAAATCCTCCACCGGGCCAAAAAAACCCCAAACTTTGAAAGGTATTTGGAAGCTTTTTGATCTCAACATTTTTAAAGGCGTCAGGCTGGGACTTCCCCCAAAAATCACAATAGTTCAGTTAGCTAGCTATCATGTTTTAAATGTTTGTTATATTTTTTATGAGGTTTTTTCCTTTCTTCTGAAATGTGCCAGAAACATGGGGTTTCTGTCCTATACAGTGATTCCCCTCAATTTTATTGTCCTGTTTTTAGTAGGAGCAGTGATTTAGGAAGACAGGAAAGAGGCAGAGTAAATAGTAAGCACAAATCAGGGACAATTTCCTGGTCCTTTCCTTGAAAAAGAAAGTCTCATTTGTTTCAGGCTTTCTGTAACGAATAGCTGAAAGCATCCTAAGTCCCATTCCAGGTGGGGCAACAGATATATCTCAACGTGTGGCAACCCATTCAAACTAGTGGGACTTTATCTTTTAGTTAGACACTAAAAGACAAATGTTTGCCCTGTGCCTGCAAGCAGCTGCATACAGATGGTGATGTGCTGAATTCACCCAGGAGAGTTTGAAGTGCAAGGCAAACAGTAAATCCATTTGAGAGCATAAACACCTTCTTTAAAATTTCTTTCTAATTTTCACTCATCCTGGGAAATTTTTGCCCTTAGTGAGCTTCACAAGTCAAATCAGGCAAGCAGCACTGACTATTTTTCAATTTTAAGTGATGAAGGGTGGAGAAAGGATTTGTCATCACACTAAGTTCTGGGAAGGGCTTTAGGTCCCAAACACTGTAGTCAGTGGAGAGAGATGGCAACTCCCATCTCAAATAGCAGGTATGTGAAAGCACTGTTTGGAAAAGCTCTTTTCTCTCATCATGACTTTGGAAAGAACCCAGGTGACAAAAACAGATATAGATAGACAACAGCTGTAGGAAAGNTTTTAATCAGTCATTGTTGTACAGGGGAAAAAGCTCACACACACATGTACACACAGACACGCAGAGTCCCCACTGGACAGAGAACAAGAATTGCATCCCATGAAACGCAAAAGACCTCTGTGTGACTTAGACCTGTATTTAAATATGCTACAAGTGCATAAATGGTTATATGTTTTGCACAGCAAATATATAAATCCTTGCACAGCATCAGGTACATAACTCAGTTTCGCATTCATACTGCCACAGTGTTTTTAGAGTAAACTTGTGTCCTTGCACACCAGCCATATGCATGTCAGGAAAATTGTGACTCAGTTTAGTTTGGTGCAACTTGCACCTAACCCGCGTTTAGGGAAAAATTGTAGGAGGAAGACAGCCTTATGTTCCAGGCTAAGGCAGGGATTATGTGTCATCTGACTTGGCAGCCCTGGGGCATCAACTGGCATTGCATATCAGGTTAAGTTAACAATCCACCACTTGGTTCTGCTTGAGCAGATCTGTGTGCCCAAACTAGGGATCAGTTGACAAACCTGGAGTCTCAGAGGAAAAGGATGAGTTGCTCTGTGATCAGCAGGATGGCACTTGCGCCACGAGATGTTCAGACCTAATGCCTGGATCTGCCATGAATCAGAAGATACATCTGGAAAACAGCAGTACAATTCCAACTCTCCAGGGATGCCCATGGCAATGACAGCAGGCTTGGATGACAAAATGTCAGATACTGGCAACTTGGATGAGATATTAGCAGAATGGGAGAAAAAGTTAAAGGATATAAAAATACCTGTTTTTTTTAACAAGATGCCCCAAGAGACTGGGAAGACTTTCCCTCACTCCAAACAAGTCGGGAATTACCTAGTAGGCAAAATGATCAACAAAGGCTCCTTTGCCAAGGTGATGGAGGGACTGCACATCCCCACAGGGGAGAAGGTAAGCTCGTAAGAAGAGGGTAACATGCACTAGGAATCACAAGTAACCTCACACTAATTTACTGAAGAAAATTTCAGATTCTTTAATCTGAAAACCATAATCTACTCACTGAATTATCCTCTGAACCTTATCCTCATAAATTAACCTCATAAATTCAGCTCATTGCTTATGTATGATCAATCGTGTGAATACGTATTGAGTTCAACTATTTTAACAATTATAAAATAGAGACCACAAAGATATCCTCCTGCTGAAAGAGAAAAGGATGCTGGCATAAAGACAATTTCAAATCTGCTTTGCCTAATAATCCTCATTGAGCAATTAGTGCCATGCATCTGATCTTTAAAGTCAAGGGCAAAGCTGAGTGAAAAGCCAACCATTCCAACAGCCAATATTTATACGACAGGACACAGATAGCATCAGTTATCTCTAGCTCAGCTGGGCTAAAATAACACACCACTAGACACAAGCGTGGAAAGGTGGGTTACTCTCAAGTGACTTTTTGACTTTTACTTTTCTGGTGGCCTCAGTAGCTACACTGTTTGTCTAGCTCCCCAAACTGCAGAGTCCAATCCCAGCCAGTAATAGCCGGTATCTGGAATGACTTTTAGACTAAGTCAGAAGGGAGCATGTTAGAAAAAAAAAAAAAAAGTGGTATGTTTCAGATGCAGTTACAAGTCAAACATGGAGGGATTTTTGCATTTCAGAATATGTTGTATATGCATATTTATTAATGCAATGAGAATGACAGATATGACAGACTTCAGCCTTCTTGTTTCGGCCTTCAAGTGAAATAAAAAGCACATTATTCCATCAGGAACATCTTCCTCTGTGATTCTTATTATGAACACCATGTCAAAAAAAGCCTCTCCCCCATGTCATTTTACTCCACATCCTCCTGAAAACTAATCCTTGTTGCAAAGCTTGTTGCTAATTTACAAATATCCTACCATTTAGGTAGCCATAAAAGTCATTGACAAGAGGAAAGCCAAGCAGGATTACTATGTTTTAAAAAACATGAAGCGTGAGCCACGGATACACCAGATGATTAAGCATTCCAATGTTGTTCAGCTATATGAGACCTTGGAGACCGACAACTCCTATTACATGGTGATAGAGCTGTGCCTTGGTGGGGACCTCCTGGACAGAATTTGCGACAAAAAGAGGCTGGTGGAACAGGAAGTAAGGAGATACACCAGGCAAATTCTGTCTGCCGTAGATCACCTGCATTGCCAGGGGATTGTTCACAGGTAAGGTGTTTCTCCTCTTTCAAACAGTAAGAAGAGGAAGTGTGCGAGAACATAGAGGGCTCTTCTTCACCAAGAGCATTTCTTTATTTTTCCATCATAAAAACAGGGAATAAAATAAAGACTATGTTCTCTCAGCTCATATTAATAAAACATTTTACTCTCAGTAGTTGTTAGTACTGTTATAAGTTGTTATTAACTCCTTGGGCAGTAAAGTAGAAAAGATACTTATCCCAACGACAAGAGATGATGAGCACAACAAACTAGTACTTTGCTGCGGTTGTCTTAGAAATAGCTTATGATAAATATGTATCTAATTCAAATATTTCAGTGTGGCTATGCATATAAATATTGCTGTCCTTTGGTTAGCCACAAAATATTGAAATAACCACATGTAACTCAGAACAGAAATCCAAGGAATCACAGCCCACTGCTTGTCAAGAGGACATGTCCTGCAGATCTGGGTCTGTGACAGGTTGATGACTCTCCATGTTGGCTTTCGCATAAGGAGGACAGATCATGACTTCAATCACTGCTAGAGGAACCTCAGCAGCCCACACAAGGAGAGCTGATCTTCCACTCTGTCAAGGATCTGCTACCTAGAGCAGCAGAATAAGACTTCCATTTTAGCTGAAAGAATAGGCAAGATGCAGTTTTTCCCAGCGTTTTTCTGTTTTACTTGATGATTCACAGTTAATCAGATTCTTAATTTTAAATAGTAAATGCACTCACCAAGAAAGCCCACAAGACCTAAAAAGTAATCCAGTTGACTCCATTGTTACAGCAACCATGAAACAAATAAGCCATAAATGTGATGTCTCAGCATTTACAAGTGCTTTGTGACTTGAAATGCTTGCAATCCAGTGTTTCGTTATATTGGATTTGTCAATTAATAAGGAATGGTCAAGAAAGAAATAGTATCTGATCTAGAGAATTTAAATGAACAACAAAAACAAACAAACAAACAAACAAATAGAAACCCACGACAAAACAGATCCAAGGGACTTCACCCATTTAGTCCAGGTTGACGTCCCTGCCTTGCTGGCTCCCTGATCTATTTTACAGCATTTCTTCAATGCTCATGATCATAACATTTATGTTCCTCCCATGACAACATTTGCCATTACTTTCTCAAGTCCTGTTCTCATCTTTTTGTTTGGAGTAATTCTTCACAGTGAGCTGGAGGCCAGCCTGACTTCTTGCCCTATTTCTTTCTTTTTCTGTTGTTCATGCTTTGCTGGAAAAGTTTTGTGAGAGAGAAGAATTTTGCTGCACACCCTGAGAGTGGGCAGGTACAAAGTGGCGTGAGCTCCTCTGGCAACTTGATTTACTATCAAACTGCCTTTATCAAAGGAAAATTCATTCCTGGCTGTCCAGCACTTTGTCATAGGGTTTATGAAGTTGCATGATCTGGCAGGAACCCAGTCACAGGTGTAGGTTCAGTCAGCAGTACTTCAACTCATGACCTGCTGCTAGCTTTGAGATTCAGAGCTGTGGCCTTGACCTCTAACCAGGAGCAGACTGGGAAGGATTTGGAAAGGCTTCCCTGCTCAGTTCCAGCTGCAGTGATTTATAGCAACTCGCTGCAGAGGTTAAACCAACAAGGATAATTGTGGGTGTATCCTCTTCTGAAAAGAAGGCATCAATGTTTCCAGAAAGATGAGCAAAGAAGAAGGAAAGTTACCTCACAAATCCAGTCTGGTTTTCCCATCTAAGCACTGAGCAAAGCTCAACTTTTTGCATTGCTTTAACACAAGAAAAGGAGGGTTCCCAAGCTGCCTGTTGGGAACCTCTGCTGATCCATGGGGAGGATCCTGGTAGAATGACACCAGTTATGAGTTTATGAGATGGATAATTGTGTGCCAATACTTGGGTCTATGCCAAAAATAGAGGTGTCTGCTGATTGTAGGGTCTCATCCCTAAGCTCGTCACTTAGGAATGTGCTAATTTAATTTACTTTTCTCTTAAAGTGTCTTATGGGCATTCCTGATTTTTAACCCTGCACATATCTCAGAAAAACAGTATTTTCTACTGTCTTAGCAATATACTTGATGAAAAACTGGCCAAATTTGTAGCTGGTATTAGTCCTAATTGATATATCTCAAGAGAAATTCGACACAATGTTCAGACTGCTGTTTGGTTTCTTAACCTTTGCTTCTCCAATTCATCACTAAAATCAGCACTGATGCAACAAATCCCTACAGGTTAAATTGAGTCCACGTTTCAAAGTAAAGGTAGTAACCTTTCTTATACATGCAAGACCATGTCTGATCTGTTGTCACAGTTGCTAAAATGACCCAGAAGGTGGAGCATTGACTCCCAGCATTTTACTGTGCCAGATATAAGAAGGCTCAGGCACAGGGTCTGGCTCAACAGCTGGGCAAGCTAACACTCCTCAGCTGAGCTCTGCCTACTATCCCTATGCCTACTCTGGACACAGCCAAGTGGTGAGGTAATTCATCTGAGCTTAGAAACCTCAAATAAAGAAGTGTAGGCTAAATCTCATTGCCTTGCAACTGGACTGGGGTAGCACATGCGCAATCAGCCACCAGCCTCGACAGCTGGCACTTGCGAGGTGACAGTAACTTACTTGTTTGTACAGTTCCTAATTTTTCCTGGCTGTTTTTCCTGGATATTTTCCCTTCCCTCATATAAAAATGTCATATATTCCTTTGAAACCCTACTGAGCCAGAGCCCTGGAGCAACATCATAAGCTGCCCTCTGGGCTCTCTCTCTCTCTCTAAAGTCCCCATGGGAATGAGAAAGGAAAAAAATCATGGTGTTGCTTAAATTTATAACATTCCTTGGAAAGTTTCCTTTGCGGAAAAAAAGAACATGATGTATCTTTGATGCAAGATAACTTCTGACATTATGTAAACTTTCGTAGTGACCATTATCAGGTTTTTCAGGCAAGAAAGTCTACATTTTTATCAACTCTGTGAGCAGTCAGCTCAGCCTATAGAAGAGCAGTTGTAGCAATCCAACATAACATTATTTAATGGCAGTGAGTAGAAGTCGTCAGAGTGTACTGTGGGGTGCAAAATCTGACAGAAATGTCAGATTTGCAGTAGCCTGAAACACAAATAGCTTTAAACAGCAGCATTTCAGTGCATAGGGTTATGACACAGGCAGGCTACGAACAAACTTACCTTAAATCTACCTCCTAGCTTTTGGGCAGTGGCTAATTTGCCACTCCAAAAAACATGCTATTTAAATTAAAACTTATTAAAGAGATATCATTAAAACCATCCCCATTCCCATTCTCGGCCTGGGACAGCAGAGGGTTTTGAATGCAATGCTGTCCCATCCAGAGCCACAGAGTTAAAAGGATGCTCCCCTAAACCCATCTATCATGACTATCTCCAGCCTTGATCCCTGGCAGCAATGCCGTGCTGTTCACGCAGCACCAGTCTATCCAGCGCTTGTTCCATGTTCCAATCACTCCTTCTGGTTTGTCCTCCAAGGTCTCTCCAAGAGCTGACAAAAGCTCTTCACAACTTCAGAGTGGGTGGGAGGGAAATCAAGGAGTTAGCAAAGCATCGCAGGCTTTTTGACTGGCTCCCAACTCTGAAATTACACTGCCTGAGGAGCCCTCCATCATGAAAAATATTTCAGTAGCCACTTCAGGCACTCCCCACAGCGTGGCATTATTCTGACTTTTGCTTTTTAATTGGGAATATGTAAATATTCACACAAGTACCTGATCCAGCATTTTTCTTGCAGCTTGAGTTACATCCTCCTGGCAGGCAGTGGCTGATACTGTCTGATCCTGTTTACACAGATATCGCTGAAGATGTCTCCACTTTCAGGGTACCTGTCTCCGACACAGCTTTAGTACACCTCCCCTCTTCTACAAATAAGGCAAATCTCACTTTCCTGTTCTCCTCTCATCCTTCACCTTTCCCAGGCACAATTTACTTGCAAAGAAATCAGAAATATTCAACAGTGCTCAGTACATCAAAAAACCAAAGGAACTGTGGTCCAATATGTGCAACTTTTTTACTCAAAAGAAGAAATAAATTCAATTCATTTAAAAAAAAGTCTAAATCAGTAGAACTGATGATTCCTAAAATTAATACTTTATTTAAAATGCATATTCATAAAATATTCTTTGAAATATTCCCTGAAGAGGTAGTTTCCATTTTCCTGATTGAAAACTTCAGGAGGGAATAAGGATATTGTTACAATTGTACTCAGAGCTTTGCAGAACTATTGTTATAATTGCAGTTAAATTTTACCAAAAACTATCTGCAAATGTTTAGCTGGGACATCAGGCATCCTAAAGTTTGTTTTCTGTCTTAATTTCAGGGACCTAAAAATTGAAAATTTTCTTCTTGATGAGAACAACAACATCAAAATCATTGGTAGGTGTACCACTACCTGTGAAGCTTGTTTTCTGCTTTTTTTGTGTGTGTGCAGCTTCAGCTACTGTTCAAGCACCATGCTTGATGAGTGAGCTTGTGATTATTCAACAAACATATTTGATCTTTTAGAATAAATTCAAGTCATGAAGTATAAATAAACAGATTTTTTTATTTGAACTTTTACTGAAACATATTTTTAAGAGAAAAAGGAAACCAATTTTGCTTATTGTTTTCCCTTTTGTATTGCTGAAGAACCAAGAAACAATTATAGCTTTTTTGTGTAGAAAGCTGTTCCTAGCAGAAGTGATATGTAGAAAAGAAATAAATCTTCTGGGGTGAAACACAGGCATGGGCACATTCGTTTCTGTTAAGTCATTACTTCAGCTAGAGATCTCATCATTTGGTATGTAAAAAAAAAAAGAGAGAGAGACTGTTTTGGTCACTAACAGAAATCTTGCTCGGGCTGTGAAGCAAACATTTATAAAAATGAGAGAATTTGCACCAAGCAGTTAACACAGCTCAGAGAGACATTAATTTTATTCTATGGAAACCTCACAGAAAAATCCCCACAAAGGATGCTAAATCTTAGAGAAGCCACATGTTTAACCCAGTGTTTCCCAAACTTTTAAAAGCTTAACACCTCTGAGAAAAAAGGCACCAACTCTTCACCCCTGTTTTATAGCCAGCCAGTCCTTTACAATCACACCTTTCTCTTTCCTCCCCCTTGCACACATGCACATACACAGAGAAAAAGGCTCAAGTTAGCACTTTTCCCCCCACAGTTACCATGGGCTAAAGCACACAGAGCTGACCCCAGTGTCACAGCTCATTAAGCCATGCTAATGTGGCTGTGTTGTTAAGCTCATGTGTAGTCAACAGAGGCAAACCAAAATAATTAAACCAGAATCAACCAAACCAGGTCCATGGCTGGGTAACTTCACTGCAAGTCCCCTGCTAATTCATGGCATGTTTATTCAAACCCAAATTGGCATCCACAGCTGACACATCAATAAATGCTACAACTAGCTGCTGGTTTTGTCTTTCTTCTACTTTCAGATAATTGGTAAAGTTAAAGTAATTTGAAAAGAGACTAAAACTTCTTTGCCTTTGGCTTTGTGACCATCAGATTTTGGACTGAGCAATACTGCAAGGTTCGAGAGTCTCTCACAGGAGCTGTTACATACCCAGTGTGGAAGCCCAGCTTACGCTGCCCCAGAACTCCTTGCTCATAAGAAATATGGTCCAAAGGTAGATGTCTGGTCCATGTAAGTAGATCTAAAAATGTACATATTGAAGCACTCTCGTCACTGATTGGTTTAGACAAGACTGATATAATTGGGTTGGTGGCATTCAGTTTTGGGGCATTAAAGGCAAAAGCAGAGATATATCAGGGAAGGGTTGCCAGTAAAAAAAAACAACTGAGTATCTTGAAATATGCCTCCATTGCAAAACACTGGAGAAAAAAATAAATTATCAATACACATGCTATTCTGGAGAAACCCTGTGCCATAAGAATCCAGCAGAGGATAAGGTATCTGCATGCAGGATCCCATGCTGAAAAGTCAGAGAGAAAATTGTACATGTCAACTCCCTCAAATGATCCCCCCCACCCTCCTGTCCTGGCAGGTGGTTTCAGTTGATAGCTGAGCAACTTCTGTCAAAATCAGACTCCTTGATAGCCCTGGGCTGACAAATGGGCATTTTCTCCCTAAGGCATACTTTGCCAAAAAAAAAAAAATCTCTACAGAAAAATTGAGTCTCTGGGACACACAGGCCAAAGATGTGGCTATAATAGAGCTATGAGAGCTTCACACATACTTTAATGAGGCCCTTTATACTGAATTATGATAGTGGAGTTCTTTTCCATCATAGATGACACAAACCTTCAGGGACTCCACTGTCCTTTTTTATTACATCTGCAGGATATATCTCCTGCAATGAGCAAGAATGCAGAAGATGCCAGGACAGGAGCAGTTTTACACATAAAGTATCTTAGACTTTTCAAATGCATTTGCAGTTTGTAGTTCTAGTGGGCAAGTTATGGGGGTTTTTACTTTTTTTCAGAGGTGGAGTGGGGAAAATGATGATATATTAAGTCGATTTTTGTATTCTTTAATCTCCATGGATCTGGACAGGAAAATAGCTCTCCATGTCCACCATTTTGCCAAAGGCAGTTCATGTTTATCTGTATATTTGTGTGCATGTGTGTATATATATATATATATATATGCCAGTGTATCAGCTTCATCCTCAGCTTTTTGACAGTAACCAGTTGTTGGGGTCTCCACCCAGGAGACATTTTTCAAGCTAACTTCTAGCAGGCATGATTCCGGGCATGGCAAATGAGCACGAGGAATATAGACTAAACAAAATCTTTGCCTAGAGCATTAAGATGAGAAAAAAATGGGCTCGTCAAATGCACCTTCATCCAGACTTCTCCCACTTATTTACAATTATAACCATAATTCCTTGCAGTATCCTGACTAACAAGTGTTATAATAAAAAATCCAGCTATTGAAGACAGTGATAAAATCCCATGGATTTCAAATAGCTCAAAAGGCTTCTAAGAGTAATAGCACTTTTTGGCTTAGGAATGCCCACTCCCATCCCACCCCACAAGCATATTGATTTAAAGGATATAATATTATGCTTCTGGAACACATTGTCTAAAGAAGTTGTGGATGCCCCATCCCTGGAAGTGATCAAAGCCAGGCTGGATGGGACCTTGTGCAACCTGGTCTAGTGGGAGGTGTCCCTGCCCATGGCAGGGGATTGGAATGAGATGATGTTTAAGATCACCTCCAACCCAAACCATTCTATGGTTGTGTTTAACACACAATGCTGTATTTGGCCTAAACCACTTTATTCAGGACACCTGCAAAAAGGAAAGGAAGGCCTAGATGTACACAGCCACTCTGAACTGGGATGTCGCACTTGTCTGTCCATCTGCAAGAATGCAGAGTCTCCTTGAGGAGTTCTCAGCAGTAAAGAGAACACTGTAAATAACAGCAAAGACTAGATTATGTGTTCACAAAGGACAAAGTGTTTTAGTTTGCTCTACAGGATTGCTTGTATCTACATACAGGCATCTGATTCAGGCACCTGAAACAGAAGATTAGTTTTCCTACATGCTCAAAAGGTGAAAAGGATTTATACACGTTAATAAAGTATATTATTCCTCTCAAGACCTGCTCTGGCAGACATAGTATATATTTGGGGTTTTATCTAACCATGATTCCTATATCTCAGCTTCTAAATTTATGGAGTATGAATGGTACACAAAGGAAGAAGGAATACATGATGCCAAACTACTTCAATGTATGTCTGGTTTTCAAGCGTGCTACTCTGAATTTATGTAAACATAGCACAGATTAATCAGGTCTAGAAGATGCTGTCAGCACTTAAAAAGGATAATACCAATTTCACATTTCAGATATCTGAATGAGGGCAAAACCTTAGAACCATTTACTGAGCTCACTCTGTAAATAAACAGCAAATAACAGATCAAGGTCAATATAAAACATCTATATGGCCTTTGGTGTTTAACATAGACAGGTTCTTCACCTCTGGCATAAAGCATACTTAAAATTTAAATTGGAATTGTTCACATTATCGTACTGGGAAAGGGAATTCTGATGGACTAAAATATTAGTTAAAAAGATAAGTTACTTCTATTGTCACAAAATAGATAAAGGACTACAAACTGATGGGGGAATCAAAATATTTCAGTGTGGTGCAGAAAGATTGACTTTATGCAGCAGAACCGACAAGGAGTCATTACAACAGGAACGAGAAAGCCAGTCAGCCAAAAGCACATTCACAAACCCAACCAGATCCAACTTGCCAACAGCCAAGGCTCCTGAGATGCAACAGCAAACTGCAGTGCCTGTTTACCTAATCATGACTTTGGTGCAGATTTTAGAGGTTCTTTGGAGACTGCAAAGTGATTGGTTTTCATGCAACAGACAAATTGCTGAAACAGCTGTTGTATTCAAACAAATCCACAAGTTCAATAGGACAGAGGAGAAGCAGTTTGTAATGGCTAATAAACTTTCACGTTTAACAAGCCATCAGATTCCATCTACAAGTAGCTACTGTGTTGGTTTTTACTAGTTGTAACTGTAACATTTTAAAAGAGATTTTAGACAGCAGCTCCATCTCATGTTTTTCAATTGTTTGATCACACTAATAAAAATCATGGTTGAGCACATCACAGATTTGTTTCACAGATATCATCTGCACTTAGTGTATCAACAAGTCAATTGAGTTAAAGCTGCCTAAATTCCTAAAATTATTATCTCTGCTGAGCTCAGTAGAGAAATGGTAAAGGACAGTTGGAGGGAGGTCTGAGCCACCTGGTCTAGAGAAAGGTGTCACTGCCCTCAGCAGAAGAATTGGAACTTCATGATCCTTCAGATTCCTTCCAACCCAGGGTATTCTATGGTTCAATGATTCATTCTATGCTGAAGAAGAGTGCTGTTGTGGTGGTGCAGTTCAGCTGGAGCAAGGAAGTACCATGGAGAGTGTTCAAGGAAGCCTCCCTGTTCACAAATTGAAGACAGATAAGCAAGTTTTCCAAATGTTGGTACTTTTCCAGACTGAATGGCAAACCTTCACAAAGTTTGTTGATTGCTGCTAGCAGACTGTTAGTCTTTCACAAGAGTTAAAGTTTTAAATCTTTAGCCAACAGCAAGCTGTTACCAAACGAAAGCCTTCTAGGCATAAGTCACACCTAATTTAGCAATCTGAGCAAAGCAAGAAGAACTGAGTTACTATTTGGAACAAGATCTATTGCGTCAGTCCCAGTTCCGTGTTGTCACTCAGCCCGAAAACCAAAATGCTTTATTCTGATGGGCTGGGTACATTACATTGTCACTCCTATTAGCTTATTTTTAAAATAAACAGCAGGTCTCCACTTTCAACACTGCAGGCTTTACTGTCACTCACTGTACACTCTATTTTATGCACACTTCCCACAACATTCTTTTCTAAAAAAATGGCATTTACACCGAGAAAAAAAGGCATAAGATGGGTACTCAGTACAAATTTCTGCTTAGAGGTAATTTGTAACCTCATTTGTGATGCTGAAGGCAACCCTCTGAAAACTGACTCATAGCTTTGTGAGATTTTTAAATAAGTGTTTATTAGCATTATATGGAGTTCTGATGTTTGTCTTTTCTTTTGACAGAGGTGTGAGCACGTTTGCTATGCTAACTGGCACATTGCCCTTCACAGTGGAACCTTTTAATATCAAGCAACTACTTCAAAAGATGTTACTTGGAGAAATGAGCCCTATTCCATCAGATATTTCCCCTGGTAAAGCACTTCAGTTGTTATAAAGAATAGTGATGCAAAAAAGTTTTAACCCATGTAATTATGTGAATTTAGCAATAACACAGTCTTCTGGAAATTAAGATGTACCTTTTCCAGTTGCTTTGTTTGCATTTAGAAATAACTTTTTTGAGGCTATGGCAATATCACTTACTTTATCTCAGGCTATAAGAAAAATAACATTGTCTTTTCAAAAGACCATTTTTCTTGGTTCTTATTTACAGGGATAATAAAATGTACATTGCTTTTACATAAGTGGAATGGCTCTGCACCAAACAAAAACACTGCCATATTTAGTATGTCCCATGCTGTGTCACAGCCAGGCATTCTTTTCTGGTTTTCCCACAAATAAGTTATCTAAACCTTAGATATTTTTTTTCTGAGACCTTATCTTTTGGCTACTGACAGACTACAACACTGAGATATTAAAAACATGGGAGGGCTATTTTTGTGAAGAGTCAGTTCATATTTTTCATGAAAAAGAATAGAAATGGAGCATTTTTCAATTAATTTTACTGACCATCATTAATGAGGCACAGTCAGTGAAGTATTTTTGGGACAACTGAGAAAGATAGTTCTCAAAAATTCTAGCCTGACTTACAATCCATGGCTCTAAACCCCAGAATTCATGTTGGTGCGCATACACTCTCAGTCAGCAGTACAAGGTTGACTTCCTCAAAGTTCAAAATTCTGCTTCTTTACAATGATTTTTATACACCCCTGGCTTTAATCCCTATTTCCTCTCCACCTGGAGTAGCACCAACTCTGTTGACCATCACAGGCTTAGGCCCCATCTCACAGCAGTTATGGTACCTCTTCACTGACCAAATTGAAAGCAGAGCAGAGTGAGACGTGTTTTGCCCAACTATCCACCAGAAGGAGTTCAGATTTTCCCATGGTTTTGAGGAGTGTGGCTACGATGTTAGGCAAGAATGATCGTAGGAATCAGGATTAGCTTCAGCAGCTGCCTGCAGCCAAGCACTGGGATGCAGCAGACAGCTCCAGACCAAGCTAGCTGGATCTAGTCTGGAGTATTAAGATAATGTGATGATTCAATTTCTTTCTCTCCCCTAGTAAATGGAATAAGGATATCTACCATAGCTGTCAAGAATGTCTGTGCGTTAGTCTCTCATTTCTCTTTCTTTGGAGATCAGTTGCCAGGTAGCAGCTCCAGCTTTGTAGAATCCCTTCATAGCTACAATTACTATATTTCTAATTTTTCTTGTTTATGTTACTGCTATAGCTTCTACTAATAAATGCACTATCTCTGCTTTTCTACAAAGCCCACACAGTTAGTGGAAGATTGTGGATAACTCCATTGTTCTCTGGCCCACTGGGAATTCAGTGAGAGAGCAGTAATAAACTGGCTTTGCATACTTTAGATCTAAGTTCTTCTGAAGGAGATTACAAGTGAAAGGAGCAGTATGTTCCCAGTTTAATGCTCATTTGCCATTTTTTTAATTTCAAAACTTCCCCAAGGAATATGGAAGAATTCAGTAAAGTTTTCCGGACAAGACAAAAAAAAAGAAAAAAGAAAAAAGAAAAAGAAGACTTTATGCAATGTTGGAACTGAGTGATTGACATCCAGGCATGTTTGAGCTCTCTCTGTCCCAATTTCAGGGAGCCAAAGCACAATACATCAAGTGAGCACAGGAGTCCATCTCTATCCCTCATTACAAAGAGTTTTATCCATGCAATCGACTTCTTTGGGCGAAGAACATAACTCCTGTGTAGTCAGCTGGCACAGAAGTGCCCCTTCTCAGAGGCCTGATCAAATGCTGAGTGAGCACAATGCTGAGGTTACTGCTGATGTCATAGACTGCAATCACTGGGGTAAATCAAACAAATTAGGAACTGAGTTCCAGAACTGTAACTACAGCAACATCCAAAGGTCCGCAGCAGGAGTCCCAGCATGGTTTGGCCACTGCTGCCCACTCTGTCTTGGGGAAAAAGGGTCACCCTACGGGACCACTGCAGACTCAAAGAAAAGCCCTAGAGTCTGAATTTTAGCTGAGGCTCTTACAACGTGGAGAAGCAGGGCAAGTGCCACATTTCTGAAACAGGAAAAATGTGCAGTGGTCAGATAGTGAAATATTACTAGTAAACAAACCATTTTATTGGAATACCGCACAGGAGCTGTACACTTCATGCGGTCTCTACTTGAGCCTGACCCTGCTAAGAGGCCTGGAGTCAAAGAAGCATTAAAAGACAAATGGTTGAATGAAGGTTCCAGCAGGAAAATACTGAACTCTGCTGCCTATGAGAACAGGTAACAGTTTTGACATCTGTCTGCTACCTCGGGATTTCAGTATAAGGAATTTGGGAGGGAAGTGTTTTCAGGATTTTGTTTGTTTGTTTTGGATCATTTTTGTTATCTACTATGTGCTGTTCCAAACTGACAGAGTTTTACTTCAGCAAACACCACATCAATACTTCTAACTCTGGGTAAATTTTATTTAAGAGGAAGCATCCTTATAGAACTATTTATATCCATTGCATCAATAATTTTGTTCTTAACATGCTTCGCATCTGCCACTAATTTCAGTGTGCTTCTAATCCTCTCCTACAAATCTAGGTTTCACATGCCCACCTGAGGAAATATTTTTATATTACACCAAAGTTCTTGTTATTCTAATAATTTTTCATCTCATCCGTCATTGTAACTGGTTTTAACTAGTCTCCATTTTTTCTTAGCAAGGCCCTTTATGGTTTAATATTACTATAAAAGTTTGGAATAGATATGTGCAATATAACACTTTACATAAATGTTGCCAACTTTCAAGATGTTATTCATCTTTCATACTGGGAGGCTGCAAAGCATACTTTCCATGTCTTTAAACACCTAAATTCAGTGATGGACCTTTTACATCATTCTCACTGCTGAAAGTAGCTAGTAATGGGTCACATATTTTATTCCCAAACGGTTCTGTAAAGGTCTGTATTTCACACTAATTGAAAAAGAGAATAGTTTGGCCTGTGTAATCTGTACCTTCTGCATATGTATCTAGAGGACTCTAAGCAGGTTTTACTACTGTGATGATCCACTGCCAGTCACAGTCAGAACTGTTAGAAATCTCTGTGCAGTTTCTGTGAGAATTGCCCACTGCTCCTGCGTTTGCTCTCCTTCCTTCCCTCATATATCTGTTCTCATTCATACTGAAGTTTGAAAAAAAAGTCTCAGGAGTCTCAAAAGCTATGGATGATTTCTGTAATGCCTTTGCTAGACTTTACTACTCACAAAAGCCCATGAGTAAAACGATTATCCTTATAAAAAAACATGTTTTATTTCACAATCTGATTTATACAAAAATTAGAATCCCACTATACTCTCTTTAGTTCTCTTTTGTCCTTCAAGATTTTCCTGCCTTTGCCACTTTTCTGTCTTCTTATGTACATGCACGCACACTACCTCCCTTTTAATCCATTTGAGGTTACTGTACTGAGAACTGAAATACACACGCTTAATTGAAATGAGAAAATGCTGTTTTCCATATTTTAATTTTTCAGGCTTAGTCCTGGTGGGTGTCCTTTCAGAGTAATCAGTTATATCAACAATAGGATGTTTAATGATTCAGTAACAGGGCCTCAGCTCAGCAGTGAAGTTAGCATAGCCAGACAAGAAAATTATTACACAACTGTGTATGGTAATTTGCCTGTAAAATCAACTTGGCCAACTCCAGCTGCATCACAAGAAGGGTATTCACTGATTACTGTAAATTCTGACATTGTATCTGGTCGCATCATTTGTATTAAAATACTTTTTTCCTAATATTTCAGATTTTGCCCCATTGGATTGAATCCTGTCATTTTAAACTACATGACAGACATTATGGAATTCAGTCTTTCAGAGGTTATCAGTAGTTTAATAAATAACAGACCCTCTCCTGCCATGTCTTCCTATTGCTTATTGCTGAAGAAACTGCTCAGGTACCAGAAAGACTGCAAAAGAGCTCAGGTAAGATATTATGGTCATAATGATGGGATTTTCACCCTGTCATTCCCCTAATTAGGGATTTTCTGCTTTCAAAGTCCCATACCAGGGTTTAAAAGATGAGATGGAACCTGTGGCTCGGTCTTCAAAGGTGTTTATTCTATTTCTTATCTCAAGGTCTTACAGCAGTCTCAGTGCACTGAAGGAAAGCAGCTACAGGAACATGGACAGAGTCTCCGGGGTCATTTTTAAAAATTTTTACTCCAATTAACTCTAAAAGTGTACTTTATTTACAATTTTGTGCCAATAATTATCACCTATTCTAGCATGCAATTTCTACATCAAATCCATTTTTCCAATGTCTCTGTGCCACCTTCACAGCAGAAAATGGAGTAGACGAAGAAGAGACAACGCCCAAAATTCTTCATCTTGTTCTGATCTACTTCCATACTAAAAACCCACAACTACGAATTTTCACCCTGTGACAAACTAAACTACTATTTATTTTAAATCTTTGTTGTTTTCAATTCATCTATGAGTGTTGGAAGTTTTTCCCATGGACTAAGGTCAAAGACAATGCTTTCCTGGGGTCCCAGCCAGGGTCTTGGACCCCACAGGGCAGTCTGAGGGGTTTTCCACATACTCTGGACTCTGACAGTCATAAGAGGCATAAAGTGCTCCCTGGATTTTTATAAGGAACAATACAGCAGCTATATAGCACAAATGAAAAAAGTGGTTATCCAAGGAATAGGGAAAATTCAGCTAAAAATAGTTATCAAATTGCAGATCAAAGTGCAGTCTCAAGAAACCTGCATTCTGGCATTCTCAGAGGTGATTAATTTACAAGATTTTTTTATTCCCAGAGATAAATATACCTTTTTTTAATGAGTAATGAATTTTTAAAATGAGCTGCTGGTTGTACTGGGATTGAGAATTATTTTATTTTACATATAAGATTACTTTTCTATTGGGAAAAGGAGCATTAGCATCTCAATGACCTCACCATCCCTTTCCTTTTAGACTGGTCTGTGAGAGTTTAATCCAAAGTCTGGGGAGGTGAGTGGGAAGCTGTGAAAGTTGTAAAATCTTTCCCAGCATCTTTTTTTTTTTCATATTTTTACCCCTGTATCTTATTCTCACACTTCAGCTCCAGCTCACTTGGGCACATGGAGTGAGACCAGAAGGAACAAACATTTTAAAAATAAATTCAAAAAATTATGGTAATCATTGGTAAGGCCACAATTAGTCAAAAAGGCTGTAAGCTTTTCTTTTACAACCATCTCCACTAAGGGGTTCATAGCTCAGCCATAAAAATTTTGCTTTAGGCAGAAACTAGGCAGACAGGAAGCCAAATTCCAGCTTTTAACACACAAGTGCAAAGGGAAAAGTTTCAGCTACAAAAACACACACATTAGTGATTAGCCTCCCATTCAAAGCCTTCACCCTGGAGAAGCTGTATTTTGAGAAGGTCCAGTTGACTCCTCTAGAAATTATTCAGATGAGCTTGAGCAGATGCAGATCTCCATGCCAGCACACAGCCCCAAGGTCACAACAGTCTGTGCAGTGTCTGCAGACAGAGCCATAACTCAAAAATATGAGTTAGAGAGTGTGTGTGTGCATGCTTAGGGAGAGGAGGCTTTTCTTCACATATGCAAATTTTTTCATATTACAATTTTAAGTAGGATCTGCGAAGTCATAAGTCACTCAAAAAGACCCATATTGTGACAGCTATTGACCAGCTTTCTAATACCACTGGACATCAAGCTGATTTACAGGCAGCTGAGATCTAGCCTTCCAGGCAAGTGGTAGTGTTCCATGTCATGTTTGACCTCTTTCAGCATCCTACTCAGGTGGAAGAGGGAAGCGATCATGTACATAAAGTTGCAAGCCGATTAAGGGTCTGTGATACTTCCTGCCACTCCTGACATCCAAAATGCCCCCATAAGGCAGAGAATCAAACTGAATTCAAGCACAGACCCTTAAAATAGCTCTGACTGTAAGTTAATAACACTAAAAAATACCGGTTTGGAGTCCTAGTAAATACCTTTCCCAGGTAGAATGAAACTTTTGGTAGAATAAGGAGGAAAAGAGGGGAGGTTTAACGAAGGAGTGAGTGACATTTTCTTTCTCTGTGCTGACATTCTTCCAGTTAAAGGTTTAAACCCAAACCAGTACTGACGCAAAATATTCTGACTAGCTTCCAGCTCAAAACAGTGATGACTTTCACAAAATCACAACATTACAGACAGGCTGAGGTTGGTAGGGATCTCTGGAAGCCGTCTGATCTAACCCCCCTGCTCAAGCAGGGCCATCTACAGATGGTTGCCCAGAACAATATCTGGACAGTTTTTTATTGTCTCCAAGGATGAACACCAGTATCCTTGGGCAACATGTGCTTGGTCACCCTCACAGTGAAAAACTATTTCTTGATGTTCAGATGGAAATTCTTGTGTGTGCTTCAGTCTCTCAATCATCTCGGTGGCTCCAACTCTCTACAGCATGCCCATGTCTCTCCTACTGAGGAGTGCAGAACCAGACACAACACTCCAAGTATGGCCTCACCAGTGCTGAGCAGAGGGGCCGCATCACCTCCCTTGACCTGCTGGCAACACTGCCCCTATTGCAGCCCAGGATACCATCAGCCTTCTCTGCAGCAGGGCCACCCTGCTGGCTCATGGCCCACTTGCAGTTGACCAGGACCTCCAGCTGCTTTCCAGCCCAGTGGCCCCAGCATATGCTGGTGCCTGGGGTCGCTCTTCCCCAGCAGCAGGACTTTGCACTTCCCTTGCTGGACTAACCCAGTAGGGACACGTTTAAGCAAGTAAACTGGGTAGGCACCCTGGGGTCTATTCAGTTGTGTCATATCACATCTCCCCATTTCTACACCTTCCCCATAACTCCCAGGTGTGTTAGAGCTTCATTCCGCACCACAAAACCATGCTCATATGCAAATTTTCACACGATCAATGTGGGGAGTTCTTAAATTTGGGGACAGATTCTCCCTTTGATGGTTGCACAGGGAAATTACTCACTTTTAGCATGACATCTTTGCTGATAACTGTAAATATAGGCACAAGATAAATATCTAAATTTGGCAGAGTGGATTCTACCACAAATAATACCTTCCAATATCTGTTACTAAGACATACAAATTAGGAAATTAGAACAGACCAATTTATACTATCTTTTCATGTTAAAAGTTTGCTTGCCTTTTTCCATCAGCACAAAGTTTGTAAATGCTACCTTTAAACTCATGAACACAAAGCCTGCTACTGTCACAGTTTGGAGATCACTCTGTTAGGTAAGACTGTCGGAAAACTCACTGTTCTTTCCCTAGATAATCACTCTACATAACTTGTTTCTTATTTTCATCCCTCTGTTCCCTCTTACATTCTTCTCTACTATGAAAATTAATATTTCTCCCTTGCTAGTAGTTAGGCTTTGCAACTTTTTGCAGTTAATAATGATCTCTTGATTGTTTCTTATTCAAGCCTTTTACATTATTAACCCGTGTACTCAGTCCTCCCCAGGAGCTCTTTGAAATCATAGTTATCAGTATATCTTTATACCAGTTACTCCAACATTCAATAATATTCATATTTCCCAGTAAGGCTGGAATCTGGGCAAAAACAGGGAAGAAAGAGATGAAGGCTGGCTAAGAAATCAAGCTGGGCATTCTTACTCAATCAGTGGTCTTATTTTTCCAGTATCCTCTGGCCTGTTCTACAGTTAAAGCTGCTTTATGCACATACTTGCACAATGGCAAAACTTAGCCCTAAGCATATGTGAAGTATAGGGAAAAGAAAAGAATGCATCTCTTAGATCCCAAGGCGGAGCCCCACTCGGGTGGCATGACGTTTTTGGGCAGAGGCAGAGCCAAGAGCAGCCCCCAGCTTCCCTGGAGACTGGCCCATGCTGCGCTGGCATGGCTCTCGTAGGAGGCAGCTGGAAGGGGATTATCTTGCGGGGAGGATTCTCTGCTATGGTCTGAAAGAGGCCAAATTCAACCACCTCTTTGGCAGGCTGCAATGCACTTCTTTGACCACCCAGCCACAGAGAGCTGAAACTGAGGAACAGGAGTACAGATTGTTAACTGAATGCAAGGGGAAAACTTCCTGCTTTTTACTCATCTTCTTGTTGAGATCCTGATGTTACTAGAGCTTAATTACAACAGCATGGGTATTTGATATTTGTGTTATAAATTATGTCAAGGATATTTCAAAATGCATATAGATGTTCTCTGTATACTGTATAAAGCCAACTATTTACTATTTATTACCAACAGTGTGTGATCCATCTTTAAATCACATTATTTCCTTTCAGCTCTCCAGATCTTGCAAATGTATGCATCTGCTTTAACTTTAAGGATATGGTTAGTTTCACTGAGCTCAACAAGACAGCTTGTGTGCATAAAATTAAAGCACAGAAATTAGAATTTGCATATAAATAAAATCTAAATTATGGAAATAGACAAATAACAATTAAGAGTTATAGGTAAAATGAAGCAACCTGAAAACTAGTTGCCATTTATTTCCACTATTTCTTTCTAGGACCAGAAAGATTATTGTATATTTCTGTCTGCCTATGAAAAGAGATATTTACAGGGAGCTAATATCTATAGAAGAGCAAATTTATAGTAAAAAAATACTCCAGTATTTTTGAGCAAATTAGTAGTCTCCTTTCCTCTCAGTGACTTGTAGAAAAAGTTGGCATCTGGCTCTTCTGAATATTCTGCACAAAAAGAACAAAACATATCAAATATCAACTCAAACAGAAAAGTAATTGCATTCATGATAATGCCTATAAATAATAAGAAATAAAATATTCTACCAAAACAATCAGTCCAGACATTGTTTGGAATTCAAATGCATACTCACAAAACAGTACATTCAATCCATTCCAGACAACAGAATATGCTATGATTTTACACACAATACCAAGAAACATAAAATTTCCTGGGGAAAAATTTTCAGAAGAAATTCTAATCTAAAACTGAGAAAAAACTTTGGAAATTACTTTTCATGTACAAACCCCCTGCATTTGAAAAACCAGTATGAGCCATTGTATTTGCACCATCTCCTTGTATACAGAAGTAAATAGTTGAACATGCAAATAATAGTTTTGTTGGATGCTAACAGATGGGATTCTCATTTTTCTGGCTGCAATTAGAAAAGTCTGTTGAAAGCTTTACCCTTAAAAAAACATAGGATCCTTTCCATGTTCAAATTTGAGCCATAAGTCATTGGATAAACTTAAAACACCGCCTGTCCTTTTATGCATCGTAGTTTCTCCAAGCAATGTATTTACATTTTATGTGTTCTGCTGTAGAAGAGGGAACTTTAATGATTACAATTTGCCATCCAGAACTTTATAGCTAGTCTTTGCAGAAAATAGCATTTCTGCCAAAAAGCTTCCTGCCCAGGTGCTTAACCAATTAGCTCTTAAGAGGTCTGGCAGTAAAACCAGTCATGGCAAGTTTTCCGATATACTGTATATAAGGTGACAGCTTGCAAAATGTAAGATGAAAATTTGTTTTCTTAACTAGCAGTGTGTAAAATCCTGGGAGACTATTTGATTGCATAGCCTAAAATACTTATGACATCTCAAATTCCCTGTTGATCTAGTGTAGTTTTAGCAATATGTTGTCAACTTAAACATATTTTGTTTCTTTTCACAGATACTCTTAAAATAATTTCCCTAACTGTGATTGGGTACTACAAGTATGTAGGAAGGATGAGGTGACCCCACAAATTTGAGGTTTGGGGCCCTTCAATTTTTTCCAAAGATTTTTGCTAACTCTCAAGATACATTCAAGCTATCAAAAGTGCCTTTTCTCCACAAATTACACCCACTTTTTCAAACTACATGTTAGATTAAAAACATATTTTTCACAAGGGGAGTTCTTTGCAATGCAAAGATTAGAAGAAAACCATGAAAAAGGTAAGTACACCATAATAAACTTAATTATCTCTCTGATTCTGGAAGAAAGAAGTTTGTATTATGTGGGGATGGCAGTAAAAAAAAAATCATAAGTCACTAGAGATAATCTTTGAAGTGCAACAACAAAGTCATGTAACAACAAAGTGGGTCTGTCAAAGACGATATGGAGAGCATCAAAAAAAGCTTGGCATTGAACTAGAATATCCATGTGGGTAGCAGTCTTGGTTTC
This sequence comes from Donacobius atricapilla, assembly GCA_013397315.1. Taxonomy (NCBI): domain Eukaryota; kingdom Metazoa; phylum Chordata; class Aves; order Passeriformes; family Mimidae; genus Donacobius; species Donacobius atricapilla. Next base: position 269,696 of record WBMY01001062.1, on the reverse strand, counting down.
AGAAACTACATTTCAGAAATTTCTTTTTCAGGAGTGCCTGACCTAAAGGGGGATGTCCTATGACAGAAGCAGCACACAGAGCAGTACACTCATCACAGGACTTAATTATGTAGGAAGAGATTTATTTCTTCTATTCTTTGCTTTGCAAAGTGCTCCCCTCGTGAAAAATACATTTTAAATCCAACATTTTCTTTCACAGCCCTTGATTTTTACAAGGTTTTGATAGCTGAAACTCAGTGTGTGTGAGGCTGAAAACTTGGATCATAGGACAGACAAATGACCTCCATATGAGAACATATCCACTGTGCATGGAAGACGCTTGTAGGAGTGAGGGAAGTGGCGCTGCAGCAAGAAATGAGTCCTGAAGCCCATGTTCTGGTTGGGATGAATGGTCCTGTTACCACAGCTCCATGGAGATCTTCCTGCTGCAATTCCACTGCAAAACCTCCCCAGATCCATTCTAGCCTTGTGCTGACTCCTTGTCCTGACAGCAAAAGGCAACGTGCCCATGAGAATCCTCCTTCTGGATCAGGGAGTGGCTCACAGCATTCTGTGATGTTTGTGCTTTGCCTCCTGAGCTTTACAATACCCTGACCTTCCTTACACATCTTAGGAGACTCTGTGAGCCATATGCCTCGAAGGAAGTGCTATGGGCTCTCCAAAGATGACATTCTAATGCCCAGTGTATTTTCATGAAAACTCTCCCTACAGCCTGTGTGGTAAAGAGAAGGGTCTGCCAGCCCAGGTACAACTGGGTTTCAGGAACAACCTCTGTGTAGGGTCTGTTCAGACGAAATGTTGATGAATGTTACTAAGGCTTGTGTGAAAACAAGATTTCCTGTTACACCTTATAGTGTGATTTCTTTTAAAGTTTAGATGCTTTTTTGTTCCCTTCAAATCAAACGGCGTCTGATCATTTCACAGAGGGAATATGAAGCAGAAAAATACAGTATTAATCCTGATAAACAGCTGAATAAGGAGTCAGAAACTAAGATCTCCGAGAAGGCTGAAATGGACACTCTGGAAAACCTCAGAAATTATGGCAGTAGGGCATTTCCTACTGTACTAACCCTGGCAATGCAAAATACTGTTCAAGAAGATGAGATCACAAGTGCATTGGAAAATGAAGAAAACTTGTCAAAAGGTACCGTTCTGAAATAAGTCTCAGCGTATTTTTTCAAAAGGGTAGAAGGGTATCTGTCTGAAGAAAAAAAGGGAACAAAATTCCTAAAAATGCTATAGAAATATCTTTGCATTTTGTTTTGAAATTATGAGTATTTTGAGCAATTGTTTACTAGGCCCAAATCTGGTGATAGATTTAATTTTGATCAGGTGAAATAATTAGCAGATGAACACCTGATCCAGTTCCTACTCTGCAGATATTGATCACAAATAACTGTTCCATGTCCATATGTGGATTATTTTCTCTATGAGTATCCCTGAGATGGTATTAGTACCTCTAAAGCACTTCCAAGAACAGACATTTATGAGTAAAAAAGGGCATTTATTTACATTCCCAGGATGAATGTAAGCATGGTGCAAGTGTCACAACTTCACTATACTCAATGAGGGGTTGTACTAATATTCATGACATAATTCTCCACAGTCTCAAAAATACAGAAGATGCCCAGTACTGGATAATCAAACTTCATATCTGAAATTATTTCTGCTTTAGTTATTGCACCCTTATGGCTATTTAGATATGTGTCATGTTTCAAATGATGTGATAAATATCCCCAGAAGTATAAATGCATTTGTTGTCCAGAGAAGCTGTGGATGCCCCAATCCTATAAGCATCCAAGGACAAGTAGGATGAAGCTCTGAGAAACCTGATCTGGAGAATGGTGAATGGGGATGGGAATAAGATCTTTAAGCTTCCTTCCAACCCCAACTGTTCTATGATCTTTTGATTCTATAGTACTCAATAAAGTTAAGCCAGACAACTTTATGTTGAGAGGCTTATTTAAGACTGTGCATCCAACTAAAAAACTGACAAGCGCCTAACCTGCAGATCACCATCTGCCTGAAATCATCAGTACAAAATTTCATTCTGTGTCAAGATTTACTATTATTTGTGCCTTTACAAATACATATTTTATTATGGGATGAAGATGATTCAATAATAACATGTTGTTTTCTTGAAAATATCATTCCCTCAGAAGTTGATCTGATTTTTTCTATATTCTATTTAGTTTCCAAATTTACAGGCAGAGAGTTGGTCCGCTGTAGGCCTCCTAAGTCATCAAAAAACTGTGTGCCATGTGAGCCCATTTATCAGCCAGTTTTGGACTCTCAGAACAATCAGAATGATTTTGAAGACTTCACAGAGGCCAGAAAACCATGTCTTCATGAGAAATCTCCATCCACAGCAGAAAATAAGCAATCTGCCTTTTCAAACTTCCAAGCAATGACAAGTTCAAACAAAGTACCTCCATGGTCCCTGATGGAAAACAGAATTGTTACCAGAAGTCCTTTGCCTCATCAGGCCCTGAAGTTTAAAGACCTAAAGGCAGTATATGACAATGTTCACATCCCAAACCAGAGCCAACTTGATAAAGACAGTGCTGACCTCCTCATGATTGACTCTCCCCAGCTGTCAGCTTTCCCCAGGCTGCAACAGGCTACCCTGAGAGAAACCCTACCTAGAAAGATTTCCTTGCTGGGGGAAGCACAGGGTCATACAGATATCTGCCCTCTTGTTATAGTCAATGGTTCAAAAACACCAACTTTCACCATGCCCCAACAACAAAAGTTTACCACAAGAAATATGAGGCAGTTTAAAGAAAACCCAACTCATTTTTTCAGTAAGAAAACTAAGAAAAACTTCATTCAGCTCAGACACATACCTACAACTACAGATGTAAATCTTCCAGTTTTATGCCCACCATACCAAACCAGGCCAGGGAAAAAAACAGAGATTCTAAGACTAAATTTTGCATAAATAAAACACCCACAAAACATCAGAAATAAAAAAGGTGAAGGAACAGGTAAGAAAAAAAGGTGGACAGAAAGAGAAAGTGAAAAAAGAAAGGCGGGAGAGATGAATCCAGTCTAAAAATGATAATCTTCCAAATACAGAAGAATTATATGATTTAAGCTGTGTAGCCTCTGATATTGGCCAAACATCACGCTAAAAATTTTGTGGAACACACCAAAGACACAGAAAAATAAATGCCACTGTAGCAGAACAACATCATGTATATTTAGGCACAAAAGTAGACACTGAGGGCAGAAGATGTGATTTTGAATATTTTGTACCTATACATACATTGCCCTAAACTTGTGTTACTTGTACTTATGCATTTCAGTAGGGAAATAAACCCAGGAAGGCAATTTTCATTATGCTGTGAACATAATGCAGAAGGTAAAAAGCCAGTAACAATGAGGGAATAAACAATTTGAGTGGGGATTGCCATGACACAAAAAATAGTCATGGTACTGATAAATTATTTGTTTGTTTCTTTGATTGTTTATTAGTTTTAAGTGTGTGTATTCCAGTTAATGGAGACCATACAACCTAACTCCCCTGAAAGATAGTTGCATTTTCTCTGTAAATTTAACAACTTAATTAGTATTGCCTATTTGTAACCGTTTGCCTTTGCAATGTTTGTGCCTCATTATTGAAAACATGGATTTGTTTTCAGTCTCATTGTATTGTGGCTCTCAGTTAGATTGTCACAGTACTGGGCTTCAAGCCTGTTTCTGTCCTCAAACAAGGTTTATATCAGTTTAAATCCCTTAAGTTCAATGGATTTGAACTTCACTGACACCAACAGAGGTGAGAATACAATGGGAATCTTTATACTTGCTGCTCTGTAGGCTTCCATATAAAGGATGTGCAAAGGTTTTTCCTCAGAAAATCTGATTTCCTAATAATTTAGGAAATGTTTATGCCTTGAATATGTTTTAAGCTTTGAATCACCCTTAAAAAAACATTTTTTCTTTGAACATAAATTTTGAAATAGATTCAGCAATAAGTTTACATTTCAATTCACTGCTTCCTTTCACAATACTGAAATGATTCATACTGGATATAAATCATAGAATCATAAACCATAGAATTGTTTATCTTGGAAAAGACCTTTGAGATTATCAAGCCCACCATTCAACCATGCCCCAAAAAGTCATACCTACATATCTTTTAAATACCTCCAAGGATGGTGCTTCAACCACTTCCCTGAACAGTCTGTTCCAATATTTAACTACCCTATGAACAAAGACATTTTTCCAAATATCCAGCTTAAACCTACCCTTCAAGTGCAGCTTGAAGCCATTTCCTCTTGCCTTCTTATTTGTAATTTGGAAGAAGAGACGGGCATCCACATGGTTACAACCTCCTTTCAGGTAGTTGTAGTGAGCCACACGGTTCCCACCGAATCTCCTTTTCTCCAAGCTAAGCAACCCCAGCTCCCTCAGTTGCTTCTCACAGGACTTGTGCTCCAGACCCTTTCCCAGCTTCTTTGTCCTTTTCTGGACTCACTCCAGCACCTCAATGTCCTTCTTGTAGTGATGGTACCCAGAATTGGACACAGCACTTGAGGTGTGGCCTCACCAGTGCCAAGCAGAGCGGGACAATCACCACTCTGGTCCTGCTGGCCACATTATTGCTGATACAAGCCAGGATGCCACTGGCCTTCTTGGCCACCCAGACACACTGCTGGGTCATGTGCAGCTGGCTGCCAACCAGTACCCCTTCATCTTTTTCTGACAAGAACTTTTCTCCAAGCCTGTAGCACTGCATAGGCTTGCTCTGACCCAGCACAGTGCCTTGTGCACTTCAAACCTCCTAAAACTGGTTTTGGCCCATCTCTCCAGCCTGTCCAGATCTCTCTGCAGAACCATCCTCCCCTACAGCAAATCAGCACTCCTATCCAACTTGGAGACATCAGAGAATACCCATTCCCTACTAAAATAAACCCCGGAGAGATCAACATTTAGGGTCTGTGCACCATGACCCAAGTGCAGAAGAGGTAGCTCCTCCTGGAGTAGCTCTCTTTTGTGATGCCCCTCGTGGCCTCAGCTGGCTCCAGTCCAATGTCTTTGTCTGCAACAGGAAAAAGGGGTTTACAAGGGGTGAGATACTTACCAGTGGTCAGAGAAAACTTCAAGTCTTTGTGGTGTTCAAATTCAAGATAATACAATTTTCTAGCAGGTCAGCCTGTCTGGCTGGCTACCAAAGCTACCCTACCATTTCCCAGTCTCAGCCGGACAGGATAGGGAAAATATAATTAAAGGTTTCTGGGCTGAGATAAGGGCAAGGAGAGATCACTCACCAGTTACCATCATCTGCAAAACAGACTCAGCTGAGTCTGTTTGTCTGAATCCGCCGTACATCCACATGCCAGACTCAGCTATGGGATATTAGTTTAATTTATTACCAATCAAATCAGAGCCAGGTAAGGAGAAATAAAACTACATTTAAAACACCTTCTCCCCACCTCTCCCTTCTTCTTGGGCTTAATTTCACGCATGATTTTTTCTACCTACTCCCTCATAGTGCTGCAGGGGGACAAGGACTGAGGGTTGTGATCACATTATGTCTGCCCTTCCCTCCTACTCAGAGGGAAGACCCCTCATGTTCTTCCACTGCTGCAGTGTGGGGTCCTTCCTATGAGAGACATCCCTCCACAATCTTCTCCAACATGAGTCCCTCCAATGGACTACAGTTCATCAGGAACCGCTCCAGCATGGGTGCCTACCACAGGGTGCAATCCTTCAGGAACAGGCTGCTCCAGTGTGGGTCCCCCATGGGGTGACAGGCCCTGCCAGCAAACCTGCTCCAGTGTGGGCTCCTCTATTCACAGGTCCTGCCAGGATGTTGCTCCAGCACAGACCTCCCATGGAGTCACAGCCTCCTTCAGGCATCCACCTGCTCTGGTGTGGGAACCTCCACAGGCTGCAGGTGGATTTCTGCTCCCCCATGGCCGTCCAAGGGCTGCAGTCAAAGAGCTACCTCACTATGCCCTTCCCTACAGGCTGCAGGAGACTCTGCAGCACCTGAAACACTTCATCCCCTCCTTCTTCACTGGCCTTGGTATCTGCAGAGCTGTTTCTTCCACAAATACTCACTCCTCTCTCCCAGATTGTTGAAAAGGTTTTTTCTCCCTTCTTAAGTCTGTTATCCCAGAGGCACCACCACCACCACTGAAGGGCTCAGCCTTGGCCAGCTCTGGGTCTCTCCTGGAGCCAGCTGGCACTGGCTGCGTCAGACATGGGGGAACTTCTGGCAGTTCATCACAGAAGCCACCCCTGCAGCCTCCTGCTACCAAAACCTTGCTGTGCACACTTAATACAGGTTTCTTATTTCTAGGACTCTTTCACTAAAAAGCAAGGGAACATCCCTTCTCCTGTCATCCATGTCTTTAAAGGTAACAACAGGTTCCAAAAGAGACAGTTTCTGAAGGAGCATTTGGCTGTTTCATTACATCAATAGCAATTCCTTTTACAAATAGCTTCACATAGTTTTGCCGCTGGGATGACACTGGATCTGTCTTCGGGTCCTTCAGTCAGTCTCTCTAAGTGGGTCCTGCTATTTTCAGTCTGTCAATGCAATCACAAGAGATTCCCAGACCTCAGTTTCATTGGTTTTCCATTTACACATAGGAAATGGCACCTTTTACTTATATCCTGTTTCTGAGTCATATTAATAAGTTCAACTGCTTTATGTATTACCAGTTTCAACACTGTTCTGTTTTTCAAATCACAACTGTTTTCATGTTAGCAAAAGAATTTCAAACCACAGGAAATTCTGAGGATGAGGTACAAATACACACTTAGAGCTATCAGGAAGAAGAATCAAACCTGCAGTTGGAAAAATATAAAAAGAATGTCACTGCTTTCATACTCAGCTTTTAATTTCATCATTTTTAAAAGACATAAATGATCAAGATTAATAATTCAGACAGTAAAGGAAAGCCTTTGAAAACCCCTGAATAATTCAGAAGTTCTGACATTATATATCCTTTGTCATACTGATCCATCCACCCTGGGTAAGACTCTGAAGGCAGAATGAAGTGACTATCCAATTCTCTCACAATCCTCTCATACTATGGTTTATGAACAACAAAACTCTGCAAATCATAAGGTCACAAAAAGAGAAAAAGCACCTCATGTTCACCAGTGGTCTGTACCAGCAAGATGATGAGAAAAGGCAAACAGAAGCATTATGAGCACAGTGTTAAAACTACAACACCTGATCTGCAGCTCAAGCAAATCCATTTCTTTGGCTTACCCCGGCTCTAATCATAAGGTATGTGAAAGGTTTAAGAAATTCAGAAAATATTCATCATACAAAAAACAATTCTAAAAGAAATCAAGGTTTGCCAAGCTGAGAGTGAGCTTGAGAAATATATAAACACATATTTCTTTCTATAAAGCAGCACTTAGAATTTTTGTCTCCTGTAAGTAATATGCATTTGCTTCATCCATAAAACTAAAATTAAAATCTTTCAGTATCATAACGATAATGAACTATATATACCTTCCTCTCTTTCACCTCTTTTCAGTTCTGGTCAATATTTTGGGTCATAGGTAATTTAGATGGATATTACAGAAAAATGTAAGTAAATAAACTTAAGAAACCATGTCTTCTTTAAGAATAAATATTTGAGATTTCTGCTAGGACTCCTGACATAAATTATTCCAGAATGAGAGTTATCCACCCTTCACCTGGCTGTAGTATTTGGGCTCCAGCCCCCTAGAAACACATATTTCTCTTTAGAGAGAAAGACAGAGGATGCTTTCAGAAAATAGTTATTTCCATCTAGGAAGCTGGAAACTTCCTAAACTCTCTGTCATAGAGTTTAAGATATCTACCACCACTCAAGAGAGTAGGATGAGGGGCAAAGGGATTAAATAGAGCTGAACACCTCAAGGCATAATCAGGTTGAGATTTTGAGGAGCAAAGAGGTTCTGCAGCAGGACTTTGCTTACCCAGCATTAAACAGAGGAGACATCTCTGACCAGGGTGGTTGTCCAGACTCTTTTGTAGTCACTTGAGATTATGAACATCTGGAAAAGAGGGAAAGTAAACTTGATTTGGAGTTCCTTAAGCAGACTCTTCAAAGGTTGACCAACAGCACTGCCATAATAGGAACTGGACATTCGTGTAATCTCATGAATACTTTAGATGGCGGGACTCTTTCGTGACCTCTGCAGGAGCACAACTGTAGGGGTTTAAGTCCTTATCTGGAGCATATATAAAAGGCTCAGAAAGGTAGAAAGGAGAATCAAATACATCCTTAAACCTAATCAGCTGCTGCTAGGCAGGTAGATATTTCACTTGGGACATCTGTGTTAGTAATGATAACAGCCTTCTAAGACCAGAAAGAAGACTGCAAACCACTTTTTACAAATCCTTTCTTAGAAAGTAAGTCCTCTTTAAAGCAGAACAAAAGTGCTCCTTTAGACAAAAGAAGGATTTGAGTATCAAGCACACCCATTGTAACAGCTCAAAAAGTCAATGAAAGCATGAGGGACTATGTTACACAAGTCCTTTCTAAGCTAATAAATACTTAAATCACATCAGCAGCTTCTGCAGAAGATTTCAATGGAACTAGAATGGAAAGCAAGTGTTTTCCCAGCAAAGGAGAAGCTCTTGGGTTCAGGCCTTCAGAGTGCCTTTCCAGTGCAGTTCTGCATAGAAACTTGTGTAGGTGTGGCAGTATTTCAAAATACTGAGAGGTATCTTTCACAGAACACAGTCTATATATCTGCCAGAAATCCACTCTAGGCCAGTCTACACTCCTTCTTAGCATGACTGTGAATTCCCACATCATGGAGACCCTGTTCTTCCTAGGCATTTCTAATTGTTGCTTCCCATATGCTTTGGTAGCTCAGCCTTTCTTCTGCCACTAACCAAAAGACAACTCCCCAAGATGATTGACATCTAATTATTTACATGCATTTACAGGCCTTTACACATAGGGGAGCATAGAGAGGTGCAGAGGATATGCTGTTACATGATGGATGTGAAAGATCAAAAAACACACTGCATTTGCTCATAATGCCTCCCTTTTATTGCCACAAGACCATCCCTTTCCTCAGACATTAAGTGAGACAGATAAGTCACAGAGATGATAATACAGTCTTGTTATTACAGCCTCCTAGAGAAACAAGACCATGTTCTAGTCACTTCACTGTTTTCATCAGGAGTCATTGACCCAATTCTGCAGCTGAGAAGAAAATTTATGTTTCAGAAAACCCACCACAAGCTGTTGGAAACACTGTAAGTATACTCGTCTCCAATGTGCCTGATTTTCTTCCAATAAGTTAATTATCTTCCTTCCACAAAAAAAGCAAGCAAGCATCCCTTGAGTTCCCAAAGGCAATCCTTTGAGGACAATGGGCATTTGATAGACTTGTGCTTATTAACTATATAGTAAAGATGGAAAAAGTTCCCATAAAGCCTGAAAAATATTTAGCAGTGATGGAAAGTCAGTAAAATCATGACTGTCATATAGCTATTATGTTATCCTGATAGCTCTCAGTATGTGAAGCTATCAGCTGTAGGACATCTGAGCTCAAAAGTACAGCCTCCAGCTCCAGATCATATATTACACATCTCTATGCAATACCAGGAAGAATTCACACTCTGCCGTTGCTGCTGTCTCTGCAGGGATCCCTCTGCTTCTATGTTTAATTCTGCTTTTGCCCTGTGGATATGACACAAGAAATGCCAAGTGCAGATTTCAATGCATAAATATACTATGTTGCATGGTAAGAGAAGTACCTCATAATAGCCCAGTTTGGAACTATTTACCAAAAATTTGCTTCCTAATAAAGAATAGCTGGGATTTTAACCCTTCTAGAGAATCAAGGAGAGCACACTATGGCTTTAGGCTTAACCAGTTGTGTTGAGCTTAGCACCACTCCAGTGGCTCAGCACATTTGTGCTTTATGCCCTCACAGCCTGTGCTCTCTAGATTCTTTTACTTTGATTCACCTTGTGAAAAGGAATGCCTGCCCACTGCATCCTTGTTTTTGCTTCACCTTGTCTATCCCTGACTCAGAATTCACAAGTTGGAAAAACCGAGCTCAGTGCCTGAAATAAAAATAAAACCTCCCTTCAAATGGCTCAAAGCTGCTTAAAAATGTTAATCTCCTTTATTTTTATGATGTGTTTAATATTAAATGTTCCCATATGGGTACAACATGGCAAAACATGTCCTTCCATTTAAATAGCCTGTTTACTTTAAAATCTGAAACTAGCTACAAATTTAAACCCTTTTTGTTTTTGTCCACCTGGAAAAAATTATTAAATTCCTAAGTCTGTATTATAATAGGAACAAACACTAAAGAGTGTGAATTCTTAAGTTTCAATATCTATTTTTAAATTGTTTCACATTTAAGCTTTTAATTTAGATTTAATAAGATTCTAATTGCATTTTTTCAAAATCACCAGTTGATTATTGAAGACATATTTCTGTAGGATTAACTTACACAGTTTATATTTTTAAAATATAATTTTAAATAATAATTTTGTATTTTATGATTTATGCTACTAAATTTAAATATAATTAATGTAAAATAATTACAAAATTATTGCAAGAAATAAACTTCTTGAAGATTAACCATTTTATGAGAGATGCGCATCTCCTGTGTAATTATTCCATGTCAAAAAGTGTCTTCAGAAAGCTGCGGGCAATTAATGTAAGAAGAGTGCTTAGCTATAATTTAACATATTGTGCAATTAAAGCCAATCAAAAGTTTTGCCATTTTCCATATAGCTCAGAAACAGGAAGAAAATGTATTAGTATGTTGAATGAAATGAGCTGTGCAGTTTCAATTCAGGTCTGTCTCAGCTGCTTTTTGCCACTTGAGCAGTGCAAAAGAGCCAGAGACCCAGCAGTCTTGCTCTCCTGATGGTCTTTCCTCAGGGGAAATACTGGATAATTCAAAGCAGGAATCGTGGCTGCATGCCACCTTCTCCTCTTCAGCTGGAGGGTGCAGTATCAATACCACATTCCTCTCTTGCTGCCAGATGTACTCTTCAGGGTCACAAGTAGCCAAGATTAATTTATAATAGCTTTACAGCAACCTGAAGATCTATAAAGTAATTTTTGCCTTGCTAATCTGGCACTGCCTACTGTGGAGGATCTGGGCCTTTAAGCACACTAAGGTCTTAATTAGCTGTTGTCTTGGGCTAACTGTAGGCTTTAGACCTGGATTGAAAAGGCATTAAAGTCACCTGGAATTCGTTCCTCATCCTCAACTGGAAGTTGTCCAGACCCTCAGCATGTTGTGTGCTCCATGGAAACACCACTCTTTTGGCAGGCAAGCATCTCCTGGAATAGTTATTACAACAGATATTATGGAAGGACTGCACTAGCAGAGAGGTTAATGAGATAATCTCTTTCTTCTTTTTCACCAATTTATTTTTGCATTCTCATCAATGATACTTCTTTGTCCTACACACTATTGTCATGACACCCCTCACTGTAACTCCACAAATATTATTTAGAACATTCTTCTCAGGACCTTGAAGGTAGATACTGTATTTTGCTCTGTTCATATTAAGTCACATTTTGATTTTTACCATTAAATTGATGTCTAAAACATGGTCTAAATAGGGCATCCAAAAGGACATCCAACATTCAAGAGGCACTGAGCACTGGAAGAACCAATAAAGGTAACATCTGCCTTTACTCCTGTGAGTAAAAATGCCCCAAAAGGAACAGCATTGCAGAACTGCAGCAGAAGAATGATTTCCCTTAAGTGCTTCTAAATATGTTGGAGTATCACCTCTGTATCACCTTACTTTAGTGCTTGTTCATAAGAGAAGTTTAATGTTTGACATCTTTATTTGATCACTTCATATCAAAAGTTAAACTTACAAAGCCCCTCTATGTGACAAATAAACCAAGCACATGTCCCTTTGCACACCATCAGGAACCTCCAAAGAGCTGGAAGACTTCTGGTGATCCACATCATCATAGGCTCAGCAACTGCTTGGGATTGCAGTGATGATGGAGCTGTGTTCCCCTGCCATGAATCACTCTTCAAATAATTAAAACCACTATTCAAGTCAGTACACAACAAAGAATAAACACCTGGAACCTCTGGTTTTGATGCTTGATCAAAGCCCTTGCTTCTTGTGCAATGTGGTGGCACTGGCCTGCCAGGCTGCTGAAGGCAGTTACCAACCACCGCAAATATGCCAGGTTGGTAATGGTAACAACCATTCACAAAACAAAGGTTTATTTGGAGCTGAGATACAACTGATGTCATTATTTTCTAGGCTTTTGAAAATTAATGAAGACTAAGCTGATCAGCCTGCTCTGTCTTTATATTCATTGAAGAGAAATATGTCCAGTTGGGAACAGATTAATGTGAACATGGGCAGGTTGCTCAGTGGAGTACGGGACTGAGTGACAACAGGCATTGAAAAGGCAGAGGTTCTCCATCTCTTTTTTTCTCCTCATTTTTCATCAGGCAGATATGTTCCACTCATTGCAGCCCCCAAAGGCTACCAGCAGAGTCTATGGGAATGATGTGGAATCTGCAGTAGAGGAAGGCAGGGTGGGGGAAAACTTCAGCAAACTGAGCACATGCAACCCATGGGAGCAGATCAGCTGCATCGAAGGGTGCTGAGGGAGCCGACTGACATCATTCTAGAAAGAGATGTCATCTTTGAAAGGTCACTGCACTCAGGGGAAGTTCCTGATGACAGAAAAAAAGGTCAACATCACACCCATGTTCAGAAGGGGCAAGCAGGGTGACTCAAGTCAAATGGCCTCATCTCAACCCCTGGGCACATTATGGAGCAAATCCTCTGGGAAGCCATTGCTGATCACATGAAAAGCAAGCAGATGAAAGGGATCTAACAAGGGCAAATCACACCCAACCAATCCCAGTGATCTCTGTGATGAACTGACGAGCTCTATGGACAATGGAGGAACAAAAGATGTTGTACATCTTGACTTCAGCAAGGCTGATACTCTTCAGTCTTTATTAATAACTGAAGACACTCAGCCTCTTTGCAGGTAATACCGGAGAATATGCAGGAGCACAGGCTGCATTTCAGAGAGACCTAGACAAGCTGAAGAAATTGCACTGATAGGAACCTCATGAGAACTAAGGCAAATACAAAGTCCTGTATCTGTGAGAGAATAGCTCCAGGCAGCAAAAAGGCTGGGGCTCAAGTGTCTGGAAAAGTTTGGCAGAAAAGGACTGGGACATTCTGACAGTCAATAGGCTGAATGAAAATTGGCAGTGTCCCTTTGCAGCAAAGAAGGCCAACTGAACCGTGTTGGCAAGAATTAATATTGTTTCTGCAAGCCAAAATGTTTGCCACCATTTGCACTTGTGAGACTGCACCTGGAGCTGGGCACCCAGTTTTAGGCTGCTCAGTAACACAAAGACATGGACACGCTGGGGTGAGCCCAGTGGTGGGCCAGAAGGATGACCAGGACACCAATGACCAGGATGCACAAGAAGAGGCTGCCTGAACTGGGTTTGTTCAGTTTTCAGAACAGAACGCTAGGGTGGACCTTACTGTTGCCTGTAACTAGCTCAGGAAAGCAAATAGGGAAGACAGAGGGAGCTTCTCCTCAGAGGTGTGCAGGCACAAAATTGAGATGTAAGAGAAGCAACTTGGAGCTCAGTTGAATCAGAAATTCTGATCACATGAAAGGAGAAAACTTTTTACTACAGGCTGATCAAACACTGGAATAAGTTTCCCAGGAGATTTTCAAAAACCAGACTGGACAAACCCTGAGCAACGGGCCTTGTTTTGAGCAACAGACTGCATTAGATGAACTCTAGAGTTTGCTTCTAACTTGCACTGCTCTATGGTTCTGTTTCAGGAAAAGAAAGGCCGAGATGCATTTGCTCCCTGAGGATGCCCATTTTTTTCATTGAATATAAATGGAGATGAAGCTGACCATGTTAGGTGTATCCTACCCACATTTAGACGGGGTCAGTTACAAGAGAGAAATACCACTTTTAGAGCAGAAAACCTCATTAAAATAGAGACACTGTAGGGGATTATTGTTTAGTAAAGTATACACTGATAGATACAGTTATCCTTGAAAAAGTTCTTAGTTGAAGGCTTCCAGGCTTTAATTCTCAATTACACTCAAAATAGGAGAATTCAGTGGTGGCGTGGGCTTACAAAACCAGAAATGTATTTGAAAAAGAATAGAATAGATACATGGATCTATAGAACAGATTATTATATACTTTATATGTATGTATAAAATCCACAATATAGAGAAATATGCATTTTTAGTTGTGGGTTTCAAACATTTTGAGTAGTATAAAAAAATTTCTGTACAGTTCTGACACAGTTCGTCACACACACACAAAACACACACTCACACTTTGATCAGAAGGCATGAGCTAAAAACTCTACTTTATTTGAAAGTCTGACTCCATATATAGTATATCTACAAAGGCCAGGGATTGGGGGAGAAGGTTGACACCTCTCCCCATCCCGTTGGTCAAGACAACTGTCCATCAGCTGTCCATATCTCTGAGACAAAGAATGTAAACTACTTTGAAACTATACAATAACATTGGCTGTGTTTACAGACCAGAGCATGAGAAAGAACCCAAAACATGGAACTGTGAAACAGAAGAGAAGGCTGAAAAAATCAGGGCAACACAGCTATAAGTTTCATCCTTAAAAAGCGGGAATTCCATCACTAACATGACTGGATCCCAATTTAAGTAAGAAAGGATCATATTAGATACAGGACACTTTAGGTAAGAAAATCTTGATTATGAAGTTTTCTTTCCTTACTTTTTCCCCAGAGTCCAATTCTACTGCTTTTTAGATCTGTTATACATCAGTATCCCTTTCTCCAAAATATTCCAGAGTGAGGCTGACTGGGAAAGGGCTGTAGGAAAGTTTCAGTCTGCATGATTTAAGCAGGTTACTAAGGTGTGCATATTAGTTTACTTGGTAAATTGAATTACTTTTTCTAATTTAAATTCATATTCAGGTTTGATCTGGGGAAAGAAGTAGAAGTTTTGTCTACCAGCACTACAGTTTAGACTTGAAGACCTATATTGCCTTCTACTAGTGTCCATCACTTTCCATTGACTGTAGATAACTTCCTGAAGGACTTTTCTCATTATTTAGGCATTTCAGCTGAGTGCTTAAAGTGAGTCAGCGTAAAACAACCTCTACAAGTTTATGTGGCATTTTTATTGTGGTTTTCTCTTATGGAGTTGTGCAATGGGGCCATTTTATTGGATTTCCTTCATTGTTATTTTTAAAAGGAACATCAGAGAGGATGTTGGCTCATGCTCTTCACATACTTGATGACCTTATTCCTACTTGATAGGGGCAAATTCCAAAGAATTACTCTTACCTATTGCACCCTTCTCTGAGGCATGAAGTATTTCTTGTATGCTTTCTGAGAACAAAATCTAGAAAAAAAATCCCAGACTCATCCACAGAGAAGATATTATTACTAGTTCATTTATGAGCAGCAAAGGGCAACAGGGTATGGCATGTAATCATCTGAACATCTGATTTCTACAATAACCACACCTCAAAACTGAGAGATTGAGCACCTACTTTAAAACTGTGTCTACTTATTCATCAAATGAGTCTGGTTTTGGATAAGAATGACCCATGTATATGTCTGTACTACATTTCCTGTAAATAATAATACTTACATGGAAACTGCAATACTTCTGAGACTTTCAAAAGATGTGCTATGTTTTGCTTTGAATATCTAATTTGATCCATTTCCCAGACCACTAAACACTTTCTAGACTTGGGTAATATTTTCTCCATGATGTCTTCCCACATTTCCTGACACTAGCTAGAATGTGGAATTGAAGTATCAATAAAGCTACAAATCACTCACAATGTACTTACCCCCATTCCCCTAAATAATTCAGTATTTTAAATTTAACTTAAATAGAAAGAGCTTCTTACAGTACTTCCTGAGTAGTTTTGCAGGCTTTGCATCTTGCCCTGCTATTTTTATCTGTTAAAACAGTTTTTAGTTGATAGTATTTTGCAAGTGAGGTTTAGTTAGTTCAGAGGAAACTTGGGGTACACACATAAGGAATTGGCATAAAATTTACACCACAATTTTTTTTATTTTTCAGACAGACTCAGTCTACATAAATCACAGACGTTTGGATGCAGCAAATCAGCACAGCACTACTAAAGCAATCAGCTTTATCAGCAGCTGGGTCTCTGGCATGGGTAAAGCCTTTCTTGTTGAATTAATAGCAATTCTCCTTGTCAGCATCTCCCTCCCAGACAGTTATTCTCAAGAGCTCTGATTATGGCTGCTCAGATATTTTGTGAATAGAGTAGATTAATAATGATAGGCCACACAGTAGTGATATTTCTTTCATGTCTTTCTTTTTCTTGTTGCAAGAAACAGGTGGGCCCAGGTTCCAGCCCCATATTTCATCAACTTTGTCATTTCAAATAGAAAAAGGGCAACTTTTAATCAAACATCAGTATTATGCAAGCTGGAAAATAGAAAAAAAACCTTCTAGTAGGATTACTTTGTAAATACTGGAATAGATTTGCTGTAGGAGTTACAGCCTCTTTAGTAGACATGCATTACAATAGGAAAGATAAACTATTCAGGAGCAACAGAGCTATACTGCATTCTACCTCTAGACAGGATAATGGATAAAGTGATGTCTTAGATCCTTCCAGACTTATTTTCCTGATTCATTAATACTACCAATTATCCTTCAGTGAATGTGAATACTACATCTCTTTCCTATGTGCCATGTCAAAACGTTTGTTCCATTTAGAACTCCTTCTCTGACACTGCAGTATCACATTTTGTCCTTATCTGCAGTTGGTTGTTATGCAAATCTGTGATCATTAGTTTACGGCGTCTCTTCAAAAATTTCTAAATACCATACATTTATTAATTCGGGCTTTCAAACAGTACAAAATATTTTTCTCATTTGACCAGAATTAAAGAAATGTTACAAAGCACCAAATTACCAGATGTCAGAGAGCAACCCAAATTGAGGTTCATAGCTAGCTGTTTATGTGGTCACAGATAGCGTACCAGTGAATGGTGAATGATTCAGCCTCTCCCTGGGGGGATTATATGCAGAAATCACTGCACAATTCTGGATATTTTAATATGAGAAAAAGACAACAGAAAGATGGACATGTGGAGGGAAAAAAGCCATAAAAATAATTGAACAGCTGGGGGGTTTGATTTATGAAGAGATATTAAAGGAATGATGTTTGATTGTCTGCACGATGTCCAAAAGCCATATGTTAAACAATTCAAGTATCTGAAGAGGGTAAACAGCAAGCAAGGGAATAATTAACTAGGCTAGAACAAGAAGGTGTAACTAAAAATACAGAAGATAAATATATTAGGGGAAAATCTGAACAGTGAGCTTTATTAATTACAGACAAGTATCTGAAGAAAAGCAGCAGGAGTCTCATTTTTCCTTGTAACTTAGAGAGTAAACTGGACAAATCACTGAAAAAAAATTAAATATGTATTTCGGGCTGGCTGGCAAGAGAACTTGACAGCTATTTTTGTTTGATAATATCTTCTTTTGAGGCATTTATAAATCAAAATCCAAAAGACAAGTGGTCACTCAGTGAATTGAAATAGCCATTTACCTCAATTAACCCCACTTTTCTAAAATGTTAGAGCAAACAAAATAACACCCTTATGCAAACTATACTCATAAACACTTCCTGAAGATATTTTCTGTCAGACGTTTTTCAAAATAATATAATCAATAGCACTGCACAATTAAAACAAACCAACAAACAAAATTGTTTCTACACAATTGTTTAGGACACAAAGTTGGAACTACTAACAGAAAACCAGCATCTTCTTTTCCTCTGCAGCTTCAGAAATGTTCTTTTGTACTTCTCCTTTGCTACTCAGCCCTGCTGTTTTAAGAAGAAAAGTTTGTTCCTTGTCAAAAGGCTGGAATTCCCATTTATTTGCAAAAGAGGAACTTGATATTCCCACTCCTCTTACACAAAGCCATATCATTATTTACTAATTCCCTCTTAGTCCTGCTTCTGTGTTTTAAAGATGGATTAGAAGGTGTAAAAGATAAAAATGTACTCTAGGTGAACTCCAGGGAAAATTTGCCTCAAAAAAAATCTGCTTTGGAAATAATTGGACTCAAGCTCAGCCAAATAAAGGACATAAGAAACAGAATGGGTTGGAAGAAACAGTTTGGGTTGGAAAGGACTTTTGAAGGTCATCTAGTTCCAATCCCTCTTCAATAAGCTGGGGCATCTTCTACTAGAAACAGGTTGCTCAGAGCCCCATCTAGCCTGGCCTAGAATATTTTCAAGGATAGGGCAAGTACCACCTCTCTGGGCAACTTGTTCCAGTGCATCACTACACTCACTGTAAAAAATATCTGCCTTATATCTGGTCTAAATTGTCTCCCATTCAATTTAAAGCAATTCCCCCATTGTGCTATTACCACAGACCCTTGCAAAAAGTCCCTCTCCTGCCTCTCGTAGGCTTGCAGCTTCAGCTAAGGAGTACAGACACCAAAATGGAAAATACTTTTAAAAGTATCTAATATAAAAAAGGAAACCCCTTTTTCCAAAAAACAATTTGAACATAGGTTGAGAATTATTGCCTCAGTCCACTTACTAAGATTACAGTGACCAACATTCTTCATTCAAGGCATTTCTAAAAAGCAGAGACAGCTTTTTCAAAGTGAAGTATTTTGTGTAATTCACAGTGCTAAATTTTTTAAACTTTTTTTTTCTTTTATTCCAGGCCATCCCAGAAGGAATGAATCTAGAAAGTAAAAGCAGGAAAAGTGAGAAGAAAACAAGGAAGAAAGATGTGAGAGAGAAAATGAAAATTGATCATGGAAAATATATTTCAATATATCAGAAAAAGCTATAAACAATGTCAAGAAGTCTCATCAGGATCCAGTGAGGATCTTTCAGTTTACTATCTCATCTCCTGGTGAAACTACTTGCAGAAATCTACCAAAAACTTCAGCAGAGTAATTAGTCAACAAAGGAGCAAACAGGTGGAAATCCATGACTGAGAAAGAGAATCCATCCTGCCAAGCTGGCATCACAGCCATGACCTGCTGGCTCCAGCTCTCGGCAAGGTTTAATGCCCACATCCTGAAAAGCAGTTAGTGCACATAATAGGGATCAGTGGAAATTAAGCACCTATATAATGGTTAGTCACCTAAATATCTTTGCAGTTCCAGGTCTTATTTCAGCAAAGGGCACAACAGGACACTATTTGTCATGGAAATTGAGATTCACCACATTACCAGTGACAGAAATTGCTAAAGAGGGTAGCAAGCTGAGCAGCTTTATTTGGAAATGACCATGTGTACAGCAGCAGATACTTTTCTGAGCAAATGTGCACATTTACACTTGGTTCCCAGGGAAACAATTACAAGAACACTGAAATATGGAAAGACTTTTGCTGTATCAAGTGTTTTCATAATAGAAAGTTTGTCCATAAGCATANTTGTGCTAACCGTTCCAAGTTTTCAATATCCTATATAAAAAAAAAAAAGAAACAAGAAAGGAAGTGTGACTCAAGGAAAAAAAGCATCCAGGGCAGAACAGAAAGTAAGCTGACAGCTCTGTGAACTCAAAACGGCTCCCAAAGATGTGTCTGCCAACAGAGCCAGCTACAGCGTCAGCCAAAGAACTCAGCCACAAAGCCAGACACGGCTGCTGGAAAAACACATTCCAGGTCCTGCACACTGCTGCCAAGTCCACCCCATGATTATAGCCACGGACTTTGGAGAACCCAGAGGAAGAAGGTGAAAAGGAGTAGGATCAACCTTGCCTACAGGGAGAAGAGGCAGTGCCAAGGCAACACAAAAATTACTGGTTGGTCCGATTTTACTTTGTTCTTGCCCTACTTTAATGGAGAGTCTAGCTATGGTCTTTCAAAGTTTAAAGGCGACTCTGTCATTTTTGGCAACAAATCTAGCTTTCATAGCAAACATGATAATGGCCCTATATTCCATGGACTTATGGCCCAGTAGATTCCAAAGTGTTTCCCAAACTTCAGCTGATACATGGCCAATGTATACAGGGACCTCTTCATCCACTACTGATGTGTGCTCAGCCTCTAAGACAACCTGCCACAAATGCTTAGCAAAGCACAGAAGCTTTTTCACAGTATTTTAGGCCAGGATAAGGCAAATGCTTTGCGCTACTGAATCTGAATGGGGCGGAGGAACATAGTCATGTGAGCAGATACTCAGTTGCACTTAACACTCCTTCCGCTCTACACCTGCTCTTAAACTCTTACTACAGTGCCTTTTAGTGTCGCAGTCTGATGGCCTTTCTTTCCCAAAGTCTCTCTGGGTAATGTCCTCAGCTACACAGCTGGAGTCTCTTTCCTTTCTGACTGGTTTATCTACTGGACTCACACCAGTGGTTACCCATCCACATATGTGTCCCAGTACAATTCCTAACCAGACTCAGCTTCTTCTAGGAAGAAAGAAAAACATAAAGGCCAATAAAATTCTGGGTGAAGTCTTGTAGATCTTTTCCCCTTTGGTATTTACTGCACAATGATAATTTACCATATATGATGCTTTTTTCATAAACACTGATGTATTTTAACTCTCTCCTCCACAAACAAACAAACAAACAAAATAAACAAAAAACAACAACAAAAAACCCAGCCGAACAAAAAAACCCACAAAAACAAACAAAACAAAACAAAACAAAACAAAAACAAAAAAACACCCAAACCACCATTTCACAAGCAGTACAAAGTTTTTCAGGCTCAATGTCTACCTGTCAACATGAACATTCATCTTAGCCACAATTTGATTTCTTTCCCTAATTCTATAACAAAATGATCATTTTTACTCTAAGATGTTGATTAAACATGTAAGTCTTGTAGCCTTTCCAAAGTCAAGAGAACATCAAATTATTTAATCCTTTAAAAACAACTTTGTATAGCTAAGCAGATTTGTGTAACATCTAGAACGTTTGATGGATTTTGAAATGTGACAAAGTATCTAATGCAGATTTTCAGACACAACAACAACAGAATTACGGATATTCCAAACAAAATAAAATCAAACACCCTTTTAAACTTCACCTCCAAGACAGGGATATAGGCACATATTTCTCTTCAAGGGATGTTAGGGAAAAATATTTCTAATTCCAATTGTTATCAACTTTATTTTCCTCTCTAAGTATTTTCTCAGTAACAGGGCTGGTTTTTACAGCTGTCACTCACACCTACATCCAAATCTGGCCCATTCAGTGCGACCATGGACTCATGTCAGGATATTCATTGTAAGAATGTCAAACTCTGATTTTTTTATTTTTAGTTTTTGAAAACAGATGGTATTTTCCAAAGGTAAAATATTTCTGGTCATGTGTGAGAAAGAAATATTAACTGTCACTGACTGAAAATTTCATCCTAATACTGAGCAGATGGTCCCACCCCTTTCCGTTCACCTGAATGTGTCACAGAGTCCTACATTGTGCATCCAACAGACTCAGGCCTTCTTCATATGTTAGATGTACTATCACTTCACAAAGACCAGGTAGGAAATCTGTAACAGTCTAGAAGAGGTGATAAAAATACGACAAAACTGACTACATTTGCCTCAGGAAATTTCTACAGATCATGTGCATGCTAGCCTTGGGAAACTGCTTTCAGAAGCTCATACACATTGGAAGACTTGAAATAAAACTCTTTATTATGCCTCTTAACTATGTCATTGCACATCTAGTAAAAACAAGCAGATGTAAAAGTCAAGCCTGTCAATCTCAAGCTGGGATGTATCTCAATGCTCCTATTTTCCTTAAAAAGCTTCTCATACCCAAAAAGTGAAGAGAATGTGCTAGATCTGGATCCCACGGTCTGACTTTGCAGGTCTTTAACTCACAGCTAGCTGCTCCTGTGCTGGGCTCAGCAGGTTGAGCTTGGCTGACTCCTGTGAGTGCAGCGCGCCAATCAGGCAACAGGGCCCTGGTTTGATTTGCAGATACCCAGAGATGGAGACACACACATTACCTACTGTGGTATTTTCCAAAGGTTAGTCCTTTTCCTGTTAAAACCTTGTGTCTTATTTCCAATATAACTTTTTCTGGCTTCAGTTTCAGGCTATTGGTTTTGATTATTCCTTGGGCAAATAAACCTGTTCATAATCATACACATAGATATACAGCCCTGAAGCTCCTATACTGTTTTCTCTGCAGCTCCCAGGGATCTGAACAGATGGCAAAGGCAGACTAGCTCATATATTAAAAAGGGGAAAGCCCAGCTAAGGAAAATATTGCACTTAAGAAAGTTTTTCAGTTTGTTTTTTTTTTTTAACTTCTCACCACCAGCTCCTTGTTGGAGAGCTATCCCCACAGAATCCCTCCCCACAGCAGCTAGTGGTAAAAATACTTTCCCTGCTCTAATTTTTCTTGATGGGGGATCTAAATTTATTCCTCAGTTTGCCACATTTCAAAAGGAATTATACAATGCCAATCTCTTCCAGTGCCTCTTTGTTGGACTGCTACTCTTAGCTGAGGTGGCGGCAGAAAATCACACCAGCAATTTAATGAGGAATTCAGAGAAGTTAAAAGACCTTTCCATTGGTGTTTAAATCTCACACAAACACCAGGCTGCAGCTGTAGCCTTTGCTGCTTATGGATAAATGTATTATTTTAGAACATGGCCAAGACCTCCTTCTAGGAGGTCCTGCAGGAGTGGAGCCAACAAGTGATTATGAAAGGCAGCCTAAAGAACATTTGACACTGTTTTCTGCCTACGCTTAACAAGCACCTCGTAGTTCGGGCTGCAGTTTGCACGATTTTGGCTTTTAGAAAATATGAAACACCTTAGTAGATGGATTTTACGTCTAGGAGATTCCATCTGAGGCACTGAACCCACCCAGTTTTATTACTTTCAAAAGGTTGGGAAAAGCTTCAGAGCTGCATCTGACAACTTCATGAACTTATTCTAAAAAAATATCTGGAACTTTGGCATCCATGCACTTTTTAAAAAAATAAATGCATACAAAAAATAGCTACACTTCAAATAAGTCTCACTATACTTATTTTCTTAAGCTAAAATCAATTATTTTTTTCATTATTATGTATTTCATTTCCTTTGAATAAATAAGCCTTTATTTACTACCTTTTGAGATACTACTCAGTATGTCACTCAGCCCTAGTCTGCCTTGTGATCCAGTGACTGGGATGGGAGAACCAGCTGGCAACTGAGAACATTTCAGTGAAATAATGCAAAGAGCACGTGCTGCAGCCTGGGCAGAGCTACAAAGGTGAAGAGAAGGGCATCATCCATTCCAGGAGAGAAGCTGAGACCTCTGTTAGGAACAAACTTCTGAGGATTGCAGATGGATTGCTCCCTGTCCATGTCTTTTCTCATTATTTTAAAATGACACTCAGGGCTTGACCCACGAAGGGACTCAGGTAAATGATGACTACCTTATACACTGCATGGCCATTAGTATCAATTCCACAGCACTGAACAGCCACTGATGCTCTCTACACTCTGCACCGGGCTATCGAGCAGGTGAAGAAAGGATTGAGAATGGGGACCGTACTGGAAAACCAACAGAAAATGCTACAGAGAAGAACTGACCTACGTTTCCCACTCTTTAGCAGAGAACAGCATATTTGTGAAGTGGTACTGACTGCTGGGTTATTTGTCCTGGTCACACTACTTTGTGCTGGAGGTGTCCATCAGAGGAGCTCCACCAAATCTGAGGATGCCCAAGTGATGGAGGTGGTATACCCTGATAAGAAGGCAGGAAGGTTGCTAGTTTTGATAATACATACATATACTGCATCTATATGTACTCTGCTGATGTGCTATCTTATGAACTACTTTTAAATATACTGTAGTTGTTTGCAAAGGTGTTTTCTGCAGCATTGCCCTCTGCTCACAGCTTTAGTCCAGAGGGACTAAATTGAAGGAATAGGAAGGAAACAAAAACCTTTTGCAACATCCAACCTCGGCAACTCAGAAAAGCAGGTATTCATCCACAGGATGAGATCAATAGAAGTATGGGGGCAAGGGACAAAAGAGAAAGAGCAAGCAGAGGAAGACAGTACAAAGTAGGAAGAAAGGGGAATAACTGAAAAAATGACAAAAGGATCATGACAAATTTCCACACAAGCTTGAAGTCACAAATGAGAAAAGAAGAAATTAGAAGCTCCAAATGAGGAAAGAAATCAGAAGCTCCCTTTGAGACCATTGAGGTAGAGGGAATCTGGACAAACAATCTAATATACGAGAGGAAAGGCCGGACTTGGGCAGGCCTTCAGCATTTAATTAGGAGTGGAGCAGGCTGACTCTATCCCAGAAGGAGCTCAGAGGCTAAAAAAAAGAGTGGAGAACAACACATACCAAGCAATCATGTAGGGTTACTATCCCTCCATTCAGAGATTGGAGCCTGGCAGCTCAGACATCCAGTGACTGAAACACTTCAAAGTGATACACAAGAGAGCAAGACCACTGGAAGGACAATTACTAAGCAGAACTCCAGATTGAGAAAAGTCAGCAAGCCAGACAATGATGTGAGGAAAGAGCTCAACACAATAAAGCAAGCAATAACATCACATTTTGTTGGGCCAGCCAGCTTTCCAGTATTCCAAACCTTCTTGTCCCCCAGAATCTGGTATCAGAAAATATGACTAATTCAAGAATTTCAGGTAGAGAACAATTGCAGTTGGTGCTTCTGCATTTCTAAAAATATGTGTTACTAAACCCAAAGTGCGCAAAGTCTCAACAGAGTCGCTGTGCTACTCTACCTTCAAAATTCATTGTTATAAAACTACCTGCAGGAACCAGATGGTGATTTCCACCATCATACTCCAAAGTCTGAAGTTTTCTGTGCCTAGCTTAGTTATTCTGGATAGCCTAGGAACAGGTTAGCTCTAGATTGTTTTAAATTTGAATTCTTGAATTCAAATACAAGATTCAGCAATTTGTCATTAAGTTGTTTGAGTTTTCACGCTTCTATTCTGCTACCCCTGGATGTGTAACTAAACATATTACAGCTGAATATAAACCAAAATGATTGGTAGACAGTGGCAGTGAAATTATAAGTAACTGAGCATGTCTTGCAACATAAGGCGAATAATATATGAAGCAAGTTAGGACAAGTACACTTGAGGATTCTCAGTTGGGGTGCTAAGACAGTTATTTATTTATTACACAATTGAGAACTAGTTGCTAGCTTACCTTATTCTCTCTTCTTCATTTACTTTTTCCATTTGATGCGGAATGTCAGGACAGGTACTCTTTTCAAGTCTGGAGAGGAGGATGAAAATGTTCTTTCTTTAAAATGTTCTGTCCTTTTCATCCATGTATGTAATGCCTAAAGTGGGACTGTAATGGAAATTATGGTTAAAATATTTTCTAGAGGAAAAGGTCAGCCTAAGCAAGAAAAAAGGATGATCTCATATTTCTGACAGCTCAGATACAAGCAAATCTTAGCACCAATGAGTTATGTCATCTGTTAAATTCACATAAGCAGAATGCCTCTGTAGATCTTGCAGTGTTATGACAAGGCCGTAGAGAACAGGGGTAAATATTCCATATGAAGCAACTATCTATACAGGGTTACTTGTATCTATTATTATCTTTAAATAAATCAACTGAGAATTAAGGCCAGCATGGTTTTCTGTTCTGTCTTCAGAGACCTAAGCTGTGCCACATTAAAAAACGTAGTAAGCATAAATTTATATTTGGCCAGAATAACACCGAAAGCCATACCTTAGTATCTTGCTCACTGAGATACCATCCATCCTGACCTTGGCTGTAGCTTCATATTTTACACACTATGGCTGTCATAGTAATGGACAGAGCCAACAGTAATTTGCTCATACAATTTACAATTCATTGTCTCCCAGCCACACTGAGGTCTCTTTAACCATCAGCAGATGTGCTGCTTGTATTAGCTATATTTGAACAAAGCAGAATCTATTCAGCCCTGAAGTCCCTATGGCTGTTTGGCTGTGTCTTGAGCTTAGTGCATAGATAATTTGGTGTTCATACCACTGTAACTAATTACAGCACAGCTGAGGTGGTCCAGACGTTTTAGCCCACAACCTGCTGATTAAATTTCATGTGCTTCTCCCCTTGCTGGCATCTGAGTTTTAGGAGTTCACACTCTGAAACGTTAATTGGCAGTTAATACTGTAGATGTTCTGTGATGTTCAGTTCTTAAAGTTCTTTCATGTGAATAATAACCAAAACTTCTTTCACCGTAAACTTAAAATATTAAATGCCACTTATTAAATTTGCAGTATTCATGCTTCATAATCAAGCCACAAAATCTTGTACAAAAATCTATATATTCACGTTAATATTCCTGAAAAATAAACTAATGCAAAGAAGAAAAACACCATCACTGTTCTCCCACATGAAAGACAAAAGGGCTATGGTACTCATTAACGTGTAGGTGTGGACCTACTTCTATAAACAAAGGCACTAAAGAAAGAAAAAGGCAGACCCTCCCAAAAAAGGCAGGCCTTTGTTCTAAGTTTGGGTTCCTGATACAGCAATACAATGTATCCAGTGCAGTGCAATAAAGAATGCAGTTGTAATTACATTTTTTCTGGGTATAAAGTCATTCAGAGCGGTGAAAACAGCTTGATCCTAACAATTGGTTAGATTCAGCAAATAACTTAAACTGGTAGTCCCTGAACTCAAACCTTCCCATAAGGTTGCCCAGAAAACCTTTGCTTCCTATTAAAAGAATATGAGGGAAAGAGAAACAGCTCAGAAAGCTGCAACATATTTTACTCTTTTTTTGCTGATTTTTGCTCTTTTACTTTTCAGAATGAGAAGACAAAGAACAAGGCAAGTCTGAAATAGATGGAGTTGACTTAGGCTGTCAGTATGTTCCTCTGCTTGCTTGCCCCTTTTTCTACCAGTATGTCCTTGCACATTTTATCCAGCATACTTCCTTTTCCTTTTAATACTTTTATCCCATCATTTATTTCCCTTTCTGGTATCCATAATATCCATCTTTGACATCTGGTTATTAAACCTACCATTATAGTACAATGTAAAACATGGAGTTTATAAAGCTTGTTGCTTATTTTGTTGGTGTGGCTCCACAGCCCAAAGATTTTGCTTTTAAGCCTGACATATCCATTCTGCAAGGGATTCATACAGCTGTAGAGATGCTGTTATGCTTACTAGAAAATGAAAAATTTAGGTTCAGAATTTCTCCTTCTTCTTGCTGCCTCTACAGGAGATAGTATTTCTCTAAGCTGATCCCCAGCTGCTTTATTGCACCCTCGAGTCCATTGCCAGATAATACATAACCCCAAACAGCCTTAAGTTTGCTGGAAGTTCCTGAAGGGTCTGGATACAGGAACACTGCAACTCAGAAAAAGGCAGCTTTATACTTCCTCCCCGGGGCATCCTTTTTGCTCTTTGGACATAATAGAGCATCCGGACTTCATATTTCACTTCTTTCTCTCTGCTTTCCTTTCTGGAATGCCAGTGTGTGTCAGGCCTCATGTCTAAAAATCTAGGTGAATTTGCTATAAAGTTAGATGTTGGTCTAAATACTGCAGACTGGATGTTAAATCCTTTTGCTGCTTCTCTCTAAGGAATCACAATGCCTGAATTGTCAAGCATTGGCAATGTTTCTCTAGGATCTTTTGTTCTTATATAATAATATTCATCTTAGTTGAGTTGATTATGAAATGAAGGTCCTTATTCCTTTTCCTAAGATGGTTTTGCTTAGTTCTAAAATGTCTCCAAATTTTCTGAACTTCAGGGTAGTAATTGTCATTGGAATAGATAATTTTGCTCTTATACAGCTCTTCATTGTTCTTCCCAGCTGCTGTAAAAAATTATTGCTGAGTTTGATAATTCTAGAAGGAGAAAACAACGTATCTTGAGGGCTTTTGTGCTTCTGCCCTGTAAGATCTTTACAAACAACTATCAAAATGCAAGGATTGTATAAGTGACAGAGAAAACATTCCCACATTTTAGTTATTTTCTGTGTTTTTAGGAATGCCATAAATCCTGTCATTGCTTCTCCTTTGAGCAGTTTTCTAAATCACCACATTTTACTCTTTGGAGCCTGTTCTGTTTTACCAGGAAAAATGAGATGTGTGTTCCCTGCACAAGGTTAATCGATAAAATCTTTACAGTCTCTTCTCATCTGGCCAGCCTCACTTTAATTTCAGTAACAGTGCTGTCAGCTCACTCAGAGAGGCAGTTTAAGCTTTCTGAAGCCTTTGTACTTAATTTCCCCATTCTTTTATTCTTTATTGCTAACCCTTTTGAATGTATTCTCCAAGTTTTTGATAGGCAATGGTTTTCACAAAACCCAAGCTCTTCAAGTCACCTTACCTCATGAAAACCTTTTTTAAGAGTATTTGTTAACCCTCAAGGGTGTGGAAAACTACTTGGAAAACATGTTGCAGTGTACAGGAAATGCTGAAAAAACAGGTACAAATATCTTCAAATGCATACTGTATCTAAAAGTTCTTTTCTTCTTAATCTTGTGATTTTTGAGGCCTGATTCATTATTTTCAAATGCCTGAGACTGGCAGTGATATTTGTTCCCAAAAGTAGAGCAAATTTTCTTTTTGGCCAGCCGAGTATCTCAGAACAGCTCTGGACAAAAGCCACTCTGTATCTCCCCACTTAAGCCACTTTCCCCAGGAGTTGCTTAATACCATACTTCACCTTCCTTTCCCATGGAAAAGACTCTTAGCAGTGTTCCAAGTCCTTTTACATCAATTTTTTCACCATCTAAGTGTTGCAATGGATAAAGTGTGGCAGGCAGCATTTATTTTAAAGACATATTTTACAATATCAGTCACATTTACACATCCATTTCTGCAGCTTATACACAGAGACACGTCAGAAGACTGGGTGATCAGACACAAGAGCAGCAATGAATGCTCAAGGACAGTCGGTTTCTGCCAGAGTGTTTGGTCCATGTGCCAAATACCTCACCACAGCCTGAGGTTTGATGGAGCTGAATGTTTTGGAAAATATTGTGGCAGGCTGCCAATATCACCTTTAAAATTAAAAAAGCATGAAATATTATATTTAATTTTATGATTCTGAGAAAAGTAAGCTATTTATTCAGGATAAGCTTTATGGCTGAAATAGATTTTTTAATTGGAAATTTCACTGTACTTTATTTTTTCAGATCCATCTATCTGAAAAAATAAAGGGAACAGGAACTGAAATGGCACACAGTACTTCAGCAAGGTACCAGGGTTGTTTAAAATTTGTAATATTAATGTACTAAGAAATCTACTTTTTTCCCAGCCCTGTCATTTTAATATTTGGGAACCTGAGATTTTATATTCATAGCGTTCTAGTTTTTAATTAAGGAAACTAAGAATAAGATTAAAGTAGAGACCTTAAAAACAAGGAAACAAGATTAGTGAAAAGAATTAATCAAACATAATTCAAAGTGAATCTTCCTTCTATCTTAGCCTAAAGGTTACTGTATAGGCAACAAACTCAAGGTTTTCCAAATAAAAAATGACCCTAGACAGACCTGACAGGAAAGCTTGGAACTGGGTAGTTAAACTTGGACAGTAGTGCAAACACGAAAGCACGAAAAGACCTCTTGGGCAAGTCTGTAAAATATCTTTTTAAATAGAACCTGAGGAGATCTGGGAATCACTGAAGATATTTAAAAGGTAAGTTTTAGGCTGGTTTATACTGAAAACTTAGGAGGGTCTACACTTCTGGGTAACATAAAGAAGGGTTCAACTAGACGCGGCAGCTTCCACTACGAAGAGCTGTCGCACAGCCATCCAATGCAGGTGGTACGAGCCACCACTGAAACAAGCAGGATGTGGAAAACTCATGCAGCTCCTTGACCAGGAGCATTGCGGATAAGGCACGTGTACATCATCACCAATGAGGGTAGGATACGCCCTTGATGATCAGATCCACTGAAGATTAAAAAATACAAAAGCTACAGATCCAGGAAATCTGAGCTGACAGAACAGTTAGAACTGGGAGACTGCAGCAGGTGTTATGACAGTACCAACACATCCTTGTCCCGTTCCTGCTCATTCTTAGTATCTACTTACAGCCAGGACAATGGTAAAGGACTTCAGCTTGCTCTGAACTGCTAGGAAAAATCCTATGGTTTTATGACTTAAATACAGATATTACATGTTTGTATCAACCTTCTGGACTCCTGAGAAATCCACTGCAATGATTTTTCCAAATTACTTCTAACCGGAATGAATATTCAAAAAATTTTACATTCTGCAGCATCACACACCTAAATTTTTATTAAAATAAGTTGTTATTCCAATAGTCATAGATTCCATCTTTAAAAAGAGAATTTTATTTCCAAAATATTCCTTCTAGAGACCTTTAAAATAAAAAAAATAAAAAAAAAACCACTCAAAGTGAAGGTTCTTCTTTAAATAAATAACAAATTTTAAGGAGATTAGGACTAGAATGTGTTTTAAAACCTACTAGCTTGATGTGTTAAATAACAAATATATAATACAAGAATAGATCTTTTTCTGTTCCCAGTTGTCTAGAAGTAATGTCAAAAATGTTTCTAAACAGCAGGATTAAAATATTGCACATTACTTATTATGCTGCTAGCAGCTGTACTATCCTCTGCAAGCTTAGCTTGTCCAAATGATTAGAGCTACATATTACGAAATCATGATTTGTTTACTTTTCTATCTAATACCTTTAATTTGCACTTGGAATACAAGTGCTTTAGGTTCCAAGTCAAATAACAGTAGGCTTTGAAGCTGCAGCCACAGGCACTTTAATCATGTGCTATATGGAACAAGTTCTAAATATTAAGGAGAATATGAACTCCACCAGCTTAAAAGGCTGGGATCCAGCAATACTTCTCTGCAAACACAAACTAAATCTCACTCTCTGTGTGACCTTGAGCAAGCTACTTGATCTTTTTGTGCCTTGACAATTATTAAAACTTGGACTTCTCTGACTAACAGATGTTTCTGTACATCAGCATAGAAAATACTAGAGTAAACACATTACTGAAAACATTCATGACAATAAAATGACATGGGACCAAATTTCTTTTACTCCCTGTGATTTGCATATTCATAATTCTAACTGCACTCACTGACAAAGCCACTTAAACCATGAGATCACTTGTTTTTCAACAAATTAAGTCCCAATACTTGCCAATCATTCTGCTTCAGAGGTCAATGAAGATAAAGTCCTTCTCCTCCTTGCATAGATCCTTAAGACCATTAGAATTACATCTATTTGCAAGAAGTACTCACAAAGCTAACAAGTTCCAAATGTTTCCTTCTCTTAAATGCATGTTTGTTTCAAATCACATGTTTTCAATCTGCGTAAACTGCCCATTTCTTATCTCAAATATATGCTGTCCAAGAGATAGCATAACTAGCACAAGTTAGAAAATACCTTTTTTTTTTACTATCACACAAACTGTTGAGCTAGACAAAAACCCACTATTTTCTCATGACCAAATTATGAAGCCTGTAGTACCACTAAGTAAAATAGTAATTGCAGAGAACAGCATTAGTAGAGCTGATTACTTAAAATAGGCTTAGCCACAGGCCTAACACTAAGTATATCATGGTAAAGTGTTTAAATACCTTGGAGTCACACTTATCTAATCAGTTAAGGTTCGTTACATGCTATCCCAAGGTGATCATTCAAAGGTTATGTGCTTATTCAAAGCTGTTAAATTCTAAATGTATTAAAGAGAGGGAGGGAAATACTTCTGAGGCTAGGATATCCCTCAGACCAGCTGATTAAAGTTACCTGTCTCAGTGTAGAGACAGTCTAGATGCAAGTCCTAGTTGAGTTACCAGGCCGAACACCTAAATTCAGGTGAGAAAAATGCCAGCCAAATGTGGTAGTCTTTTAATGATGCCAGGTAGGGAATGTAAAAATTAACAAAGGTCAATAAGTCTGTTAGATAGCAAAATACTTCTAGGTCTGTACTTCTTTTATGTGTAATGTTTGCTCATTCTTGCTTGGGAGAAAGAATTTTGAAGCATCTTAGAATTATATGGGGTTTTTTATTTTTTAAAATTTATATTCAAATGAATATATGTTTTACTCAGATAGGGAAATAATATGCCTCAACTTGTGTCCGACGGTTCTACTGTAAAAAGAACAGTGTTGAAAAAGACAACGCATAAAACAGAGTAGGGAAAACATTAAAGTTCAGACACAGGAGAAGCACTATTTCATAATTAGTGTGACCTCTGGTAGATTCAGTTTATTGCTCTTCAGGCTAATGTCAAAGGAAATCTCGTTAGATGTTGCAGACTCAAGATGATTCCATGAAACTTGCCCTTCCAGCAGACATAATTATAGATTTTAGGCATTACTTTACTTTCATAACATTGATAAGCTTTTATCACAGGGCAGTTAAAATACATGGGTTTAAACAGGGGGTTGATTTGGAGAGTGTATTGGTTTAGCATAAATGGTAGGAAAAACCAATTGTTGATCCGTTTTGGAACTAACAGCTAAGCTGGCCAATCAGGTAAAAAGTGTACACCCCCTGGGACACCGCTTAAAAACAGGAATCTTGGGAGACCCGCCCTCTTTCCACGGACCCAGCCAGGAGGTAACATCGCGGCCGGGCCGGGAGGGGCCCAGGCCCAGGGGCCGGCTGGCCCCGGGAGTCGGGCTGGGCCAGGGCGGCCGTGCCGAGGCCGGNGAGTGGACATTTGAGTTAGAAACTATAATATTTGAACTTTTCTGAAATGGATGTTGAAGTAGAAATTGATGCAGTGATCCTATTGAGATGTCTTGGAGCCTTGTCACCAGTGAAGAATAAGAAGTCCTTTATTGTGAAGCTGTGCATCTTTAAAAGGTGAAACCCCGTGTTTTAAATCCACAGTCCTTATGTAGTCATATAAAAGGCTGCATTTGGAAAAGTTCACAGATGCAGTGTCGGGCGGGCTGCGTTAGTGGAGCTGGAAGCCACAAACAGACTGTGTCTCTTGTGGAAAGTTACCAGAAGAATCAGGAGGGACTTGTCTCTCTCAAAAGACTGAATGAGAGACTATTTTATTAAGGGCTACTGACTTAAGAGTTCTGATGTTTTGTCTCTTTGCATTGTTTCTCGTGGAAAAGTAGATTGTTGCTAGGGAGGAGGGGGGTTGTTTTTGAGAGGGTTTCGTGGTTGGTTTTTGTTTGTTTACCTTTACTGTATGTTAATAAATCTAACTGTTTCTATTTTTAAATTGAACCTGTTTTGCTTTTCTTTTAATCCTATTCCACTAAAATGAAAATTAGGCGAATGTGATAACCACTACAGAGAGTTTTGAGGGGATCTTTTTGCTTTGCTTAACATAAAAATGTCCAATAAAAATTATTACTTCCACTTAGGGCTATTATATGTGAATCCATATTTTCCTAGGGCTATTATATGTGAATCCATATTTTCCTAAGGATATAACCTTGTTAAACAACCTTTCTAAGGCTGTTTGACAGTTAGGGTTTGAAAAATGAGTTCAGGTATATAATAATATAGGGATAAACCAGATTCTCTTGTGTCTCAGACTGATTCTATGAGGTCATCCAATAACAGCAATGATGTTATATGTTAGGCGTCATACATGCATCTTGTCATATCACAGCAAGAACCTATTTCATACCAGAAGGAATCCAAAGAGATTTTGGCAAGGAAACAAGCCATTCTCAGGACATGTAAGCTGGTGAGGCTCTAGTGGCATCCATTCTTCTGATAAATTCACAGGGAATAGAACTAGCTGTAGAGCTGGGAAGGAAAGATAAAAGGGTAATTTAAAAGAATCTGTGAGCAGCATTGATGGAATTATACTTCCAATTTGAATCTGGTATGAACTCTAGCAAGGTTTCTTCCAGACAAGTGGAAATTTTTTTCTTTGCCACTCATGTCAAAGTAGCTCCAGAAATTTGCACTTAGCTCTAGCTGCAATGTCATGAGTTTTCTCTCCATTCTTATGTATTAGAGACATTGAAAGGCTAACAATGCCAAGTGCTTGAAAGGTGTCTTCACAAGACTGTTTCTGGCACATAACATAGTCAAGGCTCTCTAGTCTTTCACCCATTTCCATGCAGTGAATGAAATACTGACATATAAAGATATTAATCCAAGAAGTTTTGCACTTCTAGGTTAAAAGAACCTCACAATAAAACCCTGCTGTGTGTCAATATCACACAATCAGTTGACATTACAACTGGCTCTGTCCAGCTTTTTTTTACTGTGATCAGAGTTTAATATGAAACCTGAAGCCTTTTGCCATACCACTCAAGAAAAGAAAATAAAAAAAGACGAAACAGCCAGAAACCTGACTAACATTTCCCAAAGCTGTAAATGCAAAGTGATGCTAGTTAGCTGGGACAGAAAAAATCTTCAAACTCTTAACAGTTATACTGTTGACTAGGGGAAGAGTTAGCTTTTGAGGGGATTTTTTTAAGACAGTAAAAGTAGAAAAAAAAAAAAAAAAGAAAGTAGAACTGTAGAAGAGTATGGACTGTTCCTGTGGATTGGCTTCACCTTGCAGTACATGGAACTAAAACATACAGTTCTTTCCTGTGCAGAGAAGTCCCAAATAAATGTAACTTTTTTTTTTACTCTGAGAGCCCCACTGGAAGTCAACTTCCTCAAGTCTCCTGCACAGTCACCTCCTGGCCCTGGCCAAGCAGGCACCCCAGGTCTGCAGAATGAGGTTAAATGACAGCAAGGCTCACAACAAGTTTTGGGGAGGAGGGGTGATTTGAATTCCTTCTTTCACCCCCCTTTTTGATTAGAACCCAGCACACCAGGAAGCTCCCACCACTTCTCTGGGCACTCACTGTCACCCACCCCAAACCTTAGCAACCTCTTCCCAACCTTTATGCCATGTCATTTCAGCTTTCATCAGTTCTCCTCCTGGCTTAATTCCTCTGTTACCTGCTTCTTGGCCCCTTCCCAATTGGTAAAGACTTGCTCAGGACTGAACATTAGTCTTAAAATGAAAAGGACAAAATAACCACAATATAGTGGTTACAGATGCTCTTCTAACTTTCATTCTAAATGTATCTATATTGATGCAGTTCGTCGCACACACACAAACACACACTCACACTTTGATCAGAAGGCATGAGCTAAGAACTACCTTTATTTGAAAGTCTGACTCCATTATATAGTTTTTCTATAAAGGCCAGGGATTGGGGGAGAAGATTGACCCCTGTCCCCATCCCATTGGTCAAGACAACTGTCCGTCAGCTGTCCATACCTCTAAGAACAGGAATGAAAACTTTCCTTGAACTACAATAACAGTGTTTACAGACTATAGCGTGAGAAAGAACCCAAAACATGAAACTGTGAAACAGAAGAGAAGGCTGAAAAAATCAGGGTGACACTATACCACTTTGCAACCCTGTGCCTTCCTTCCAGAGTTAGCTGAGTAGTTCCCATCTGTGTTAATTCTCTATTGTACTAATCCACAAAATACTTCTACGAACTATTTACATCCTTTATCAGCCTCCATCTATCAGGCTAAATATCAATTATTTTTAGTTTGCCCTCCTGAAGCAGGCTTCCTCTTTCACCCTTCTTTACACCTGTTCCAATTTGAATCTTTTTTGTGTTTTTTAACACAAGCAGACAAAACTGTGTGCAAATTCAGCTAAGGTCATATTGGTACCATTCAGAAAAATTCCTCTTTTGTTTAATGCTTCTGCTAGCAATATTCTGCCTGAGATTTATATTTACTTTTTTCCCAGCTGTGCCACATCCTTGGCTCAGTCACAAACTTTTGTCTTTCCCTGCTTTCAACTGCAGCTTCCTGCTTCACATAAAATTTAAGAGAAGCTACGGCAATGAATTGAAATGTGTTTAATAATGTCTTGCTTCACTTAATTTAGTCACAATGAAGATTAAATGTTATTTATAGTGCTATTTCACTTGTTTAGATTAGGAGAATTTCTTATTCTTGAAATTTTAATAACTCAAAAATTATGCCAACAATTATAGAACAAATGCAGGGTGAAGAACAAGCATCTGTGCTGGTCTGGGACTGCAGTTCCAGAAGCTTCAGCTTTGCTACTGTCAGCTTCAAAGCCTGACTATAGTTTCAAAGATGTCATCATCTTGCTGTAAAAATTAAGGCTATTTTAAGAGATTCCTCAGCTGTTTATAGGGATTCAGCTCTCAGCAGAGTCAAGAGGTGGGAGCGCATGTCTGCGGACATCTCTGGGCTTCTCAGACGTGCATTGGACTTTCCCTTAGTTCACATTCAGTATCCTATAGAGCCTGCGAGTTACCATGGAAATTAACAATGAATTAAGCATCAAAAGCCATAATCATGCTAAACTAACTCTGGTTGAAACATGAGGTTCCTTGTTTTTTCATAGTCCTTGAAAAGGTCATGGCAAAATGACAGATTTACAGATCAGATAATCTTTCTCCAGCTGTTGCTGAAGCTGTGTCTCCTCCCATGCTGGATGTGGCCAGTTAAGCCAGCATTGTGGCTGTGAAGCATTAGTAGATCAGCAAACCCAGGGATCAAGGGCTTTCATAGATTAGGATGCCAGATAGATTATCCTTTATAACAGATAAAATTTCCCAAATCTATATATCTTACAGTTGAAGTAGCTTTATCAGTGCTGTTTAACTTTCCCAGAAAATACATAATTTCCTCTATTATTTTACTGGCTCACTTTGCTGATTGCTGGAATGTGTGCCCAATAGGAAGATGGCCTTCCAGGACATGCTCTCAATTTTGTTTTTACATTCCTTCAATGATTTGTCACTGGATAAAACAACAGAACCCTGGGAGCGTGATCTAAAATCCCAATTCTGCTCTTGGCCCAAGCAGAGTAGAGGACTAGTCAGGCTCCCTTCTGCCTCCTGCTCTCCACCTCCTACATCTCAACTGAGTATTTTTAGCACTAGTCCATCATGCAAGAGTTAGATGGCAGCATGTCAGATGAGGAAAGTTGCTTCCCTGACCAGATACAGTACTAGAATGCCTAGAATTTGAACATCAGGACATTGGTAAGTGGGAAATAAACTCCTCTCTTGAATAGTGAGAAATAGATTCAAGACTAGACATGAGTGACTAAATGAAAGTGTTCAGGCTGTCTGGGTTGGTATCTAATAAATCAGCTTTTCTGTGGGGTTGTCACGCAAAAAATTAGGTAGACTGGATCACCACTTGGACTGTTTCAGAATATTTCTGCCTTTTATCACTCCACTGCAAGGGTTAATATGACATGGGCTGTAATGAGCTGGCCAGCTCCTGACATGAACAGAATCTGATTGATTATATGCATAGTACACTAACTCTCTGCAGATGATAATGGCCATTCATGTATCATGCATTCAGCAATCACCAACATCTTTAATACAGATGTAAACCTTTGTATTGATGCCAGTTAAGCTACAATGAAGAGAGAAAGAATGTCAGAGAACATTCATTTTATTTCAAAGGGTCACTCCCAGCAGTGCAGCATGCCATTTTGTGATGCCGCTGTTTCTCAGAAACATAATTCCCAGGAATGTACTGTTCCTAGTTTCAGAAGTAGGGACACAATTAAACAGAGAAATACTGCAAACAGATAAAATCCATTGCAGCACAGCTCTCATCCTTTATGCAACAGCGTGGAAATGCAATAGCATTTATGACAAGAAGTCAAAGGGGAGAGGGTGACCACTGTTCCACGCTGGACCATTTAGGATGAGCTGACACTAAATTAGTTCCAGTAGGTTTTCCTTACCTTCAGTTCACAGGATGCATTTGCAAGTACAATGTCATGGCATTTTCAGAATAACCTCAGATCCTCCTGGAATTAATGAGAGACATAGGCAGATATTGCAAAACAAATCTGCAGAAGAATAGCTCAAGAAGAAACTTGTTCAGGGAATGGAAAAGAGGTGCAAGCTGAAAAGAGGATAATGTGCAAAAGAAACAAGAAATGTTCAAGAACAAAAGAAAGGAAAGAATGGTGAGATACTTACATTTCCTAGTTCTCAGTATGGTGACATCACATAAAAACTTGCATGACAGACTAGACAGGAAGGGAACAGCCAGGAGAAAAACATGAAATGGGTCATAACAGAAAACTAAAATTGTCAGGACAAGTACATTGAGTTGAAAAGAAAGGTGAGATAAATAATAGCTTCAAAGGATATGTTTCTTTGCAATATAAGCTGAGATCAGTACTCCTAGGTGCAAGTACTACATCATACTGCTAAATCCTAGCTTTGTGTTAAACACAGGTACTGCAAGAGATGGTGCCCCCAGACCCCGCCCTTGGGTTGCTGTGAATCTGTTTTGCTTTACATTCAGTTCTTTTCTCTCTTGTACAAGCACAAGCACCTAGGCAGCAATGCACCAAAGACCTCACCTGGATGAGAAGTAAGAAGAGAAACACAGCCACTCCTCACCTGCATCAGTTTTCTGATCAAATTCAGTAGGACCTGTTGCAAATGGTTCTGTCAGCATAACACAGGAGTCAGCAGAGACTGGCATGAAGAACAAGTGTTCATGGAATGGGGTATGGACAGATGCAATGAATTACACCCTTGACATTTGCTGTTTCTGCTTCGTATCTGAAAGAGGGTTTGCATGCCTGAAATCTTGTATGTGTTATTTTATCAGTTTAGTAAAAACAACAACAGAGGAGGGTCAGAATTAAGATTTGGCACAAAATCAGCTCTATTTTGTAACTAAAATAGTTGTTTCCTTGAATAATTAGATTCGCAACATTAGCTCTGCTTTTGCCTGCCTGGTTCAGTGCCCTGTAAGCCAAGTTTCTCAGCAGTTGGAATTAAAACACAGCAATGGGATTGGTCAGAAAACAACTGATAAAGTAGAGTGTCTTAAAGGTCAAAGTCCCAATGAGTTAAGCACTCTTTCAAGAATATTTCCATTCCCTAATGTACATGGGTGTAACTCTCAGGCTTGAAGTCATTGATAGGAGTGGCTGATTGCATCAGGTGCATGAATATGGCTCCTGAGAGTCCAAAGTATCCCACAACACCAGATTAGATAAATGGGAGGTTTGCTTTCTCTTTACTCTCCGAGTGATACCTCTTGCTTACTTCTTCTTCCTCTCTACTCTCTAGCAAATGTCTAAGTCACCTTTCATGTTAAAATGTCCAGCAGGGTTGCTTCTCCTTTCAAGACAAGCTTAATCTATCTGATGTGCCATGACAGATATTGAGCAAATCTACATTTGCCCACACTGTATTTAGCCAATGTCTTGACAGAGGTCATTTAACACTGAGACAAAAGAGACGGTGTTAGGTGTCTGTATTATCTGAAGGAGGGGGAAATATTAACACCATTATTTTTATATGTATGTAATTCTGAGAGACCTAATAATCATATGTCCTGAAGACAAAAGAGTTACCAATTCAGTTTTTTCAGCAGTTCTTGCTGTATTAAGACATTAAGAAAAAAAGAGAAGCAAAACAATTTCCATATGCTGGGAAAGAACAGCCTAGAACACCAGAGAGAAAAAGGAATGCAAGTCCACTTAATGTATTATCAATTCGCCTCAGTTTATAATGGAAATTAATCTCATTTCCTCCCATACAGTAAAAAGTACGCAAACAGAGAAATGTTCCTGATTAAAGTATATAAGAAATGTCAAATATTCCACAGGTGCAAGCCAGGAGCTCAATTTAATTGGCAAAACACAATCAAGAGAGAAAATAGATCTAAGGACTTACTGTACTTCTCTTTTTGTATTGCTAATTCCCAAGTATCTTAATACCCCGCAAAAATTATTTAGCTTCAACACATCACAAGAAAAAATCAGTCAGAATCAACTATTCCAACCTGAAGGTGTAATTTTAGGAGACTAAGGTTCAACATTTTAACTGCTCAGCAAAAGCATTTAATATCAATTAATTTGTCTTCATTTTTCTACAGGAGATTACTAGGATTTGTCTTTTTTTTTTTTTTTTTTTTAAATTCTACCATGGGAATTTCAGATTTTTGTCTTTCCTCCCCAGGAAAGTGTCCCATTTCTGGCATGGATTCAGTTGCCTGTAAATCTGCCCAGATTCTCAGCCTTTCCACTGAAACAGAGACTTATAGAACCTTCCTACAGCCACAAATTCACCCAGAAATAGCTGGTCATGGTCACCGGGAACACAAACAGCTCCTGTATATAAGATAACTGTATCGGTGAACTTCTCTTTTTTTGCCTCCAAAATGAATCACACAGAAACTGTTGGCAATACTGCCCCTAATGATGATGATGATCAATCAATCAAACCATAGAATTATAGAATAGTTTGGGTAAGAAGGGATGATAAAAATCATCTAGTTCCTGCTTTGTGCAGGAACACCTTCCTCTAGACAGGTTAGTCAAATCCCCATCCAACCTGGCCTTGCACACTGTCAGGGATGGAGCATCCACAACTTTTCTGGGCAATCTGTTCCAGTGCCTCACCACTCTAATGGTAAAAATTTCTTCTCATATTTAATCTAAACCTACCCTCTTTCAGCTTAAAGCCATTACCCTTTGTCACTAAAAGCCCTTGAAGAAAGTCCCTCTCCAGCCTTCTTGTCACCCTCTTCTAAGTACTGCAAGGTACAGCTAGAAGGTCTCCCCAGAGCTTCTCTTCTCCAGGCAGAACAACCTCAATTCTCCCAGCCTGTTTTTCATAGGAGAGGTTCTCCAGCCTTCTGATCATCTTTGTGGCCTTCCTCTGGACTTGGTCCAGCAGGTCCACATCCTTCTGATGCTGGGGCCCCAGAGCTGGATGGAGTACTCTGGGTGGGGTCTCACAAGAGCAGAGTAGAGGGGCAGAATCTGCTCCCTTGATCTGCTGGTCACACTCTCATTCAGGCCAAGGCATGGCTGGGCTTTCACAACACCTCCAGACCCTTCACCTCAGGGCTGCTCTCTATCCAATTTCCACCCAGCCTGTGTTTGTGCTTGGGATTGCCCAAGACCTTGCACTTGGCTCTGTTGAACTTCATGATGTTCACACAGACTCACATTGCAAGATGGCCCTCTGGATAACATTCCTTCCCTCCAGTGTGTTGTCTGCTCCTTGTAGCTTGGTGTCATTGACAAAATTCCTAAGGGTGCACTCAGTCCCACAGTTCATGTCACTGACAAAGGTGTCAAACAGTGTTAAACGGCACCCATCCCAACATCAGTCCCTGAGGGATGTCTCTCATCACTCTGAGCATGACCGTCCAGCTAATTCCTTATCCACTGAGTGGTTCATGCATAAAATCATGTTTAGAAACACAGATCTTACAGGACGAGCAACTAAAACAGGGAATGATTCGTGTACCTTAGTTCTCTATATCTCTTGATTTTGAGTGACTAGTTGAGATGCAGAAATCCAGAACAAGTTCAAAATAAGATGCAAAAACCTTCAAGGTATAGGATTCCAGCTTGTGGCAGATTTCCTTGCAAGTCACAGTTATTTTTTATTGTCAATCCTCCTGTCCCCAAAATATTGAGTAGCTGAGGTCTCAAACATTACAGTGAGATGGAATTTCATTCTTCTGCTCTGTCATATCTCAGAAGAGGTATTGGAGAGGTCCCTTCCCTACTGCAGAATTTGTTGAGCCTCTCTTGCAGATAATTTTCAGAACTACATGCGAAAACTGCAAGTCCAAATAGAACCTATGAGCACCAGTATATCCTACTACAAGTCATCCTCACCACCACAACTTTCTTGGCTAAACAGAAGGAAGAAATACCCACAAACAAATGGGATTTGATAGAATTTGATAGAATTTAGGCACTAATCTCCAAAACTGCAGAATGTTCTGCTTCTTGATACCCCCAAATTACATCTCCCCTGAAGCCCTTCAAGATCCATTTCTGGACAACCACTGGGAAACACCACTAGATGAACTGCCTGAGCAACTCAACACCTACCTGAGGCCTGAATCTCCTTCAGATCTACAAACCAGGAACTCTCTTTTAATCTCTCCTGAGACTGAAAACTCAATCTGGCAAGTGCTTGAAGGAACATGCAAAAAGCAGCAGTAGCTGCCATACTTTTCCAAAACAGCTCAGTTTAACAAACAGTGTATTTGGTCCCTCTCTTGCTCCCAGCTATGGAGACCTACCCTTCTCTTTCACCAGCTCTTGTATTCATTTGACCCCTTGGAAAGTGAATTTAGCTCAGTAAACTGGCAGAAATCTAACCAAACAAAACAAAACAAATCAAGAAAAAGTGAATACTTTTCACCACTTTAGTGAGCTAATGGATCAGACACATCCCAGAGATGACAGAAGGGAGAAAAATGGAGCATGTGTCCAGGAACAGGCCTGCCCCTTTCACCAGCAGCAAGTTCATGGGCTGAATCAGCCTCTTCATGGAGCCTCACCCGCAGGAGGAGATAAAGCCTGTTGGAAAGGCCAGATACTCTGAAGAGGACTGGGACTGGGAGAGATAGAGTGAGACCTTTCCAGTCCACCTGCAGCGCTGGAGGGCCCAAGCTGCTCGAAAATCGGGGCTAGGTAAGACTAAGTCTTCTCAGAGGAGAGTTGTGACACCCTCTGGCTTGAAGTTTGGTCACCCATCAGCTCCAAAATGGAAGGAAAGGCAGGAAGGGTAAGGGGGGTTGTCAAAGCCTATCAGTCCCTGGAGCAGGAGTACTGCTGGACTAGTCATGCCTTTGAAAGGGCAGTACTAGAGCTGGCTGTGAGCACAAAAAATGATGTATCCTCTAAAAATAAAATCAAGGACCAATCACAGCAAGGTTTACCACAGTGACTGAGGACATAAAGGACTGAGCTGAAATAAAAGCCACTCTAACACAGCAAAACTGGACCACATGCAACATTTTCTGGTTAGTATATACAGTTGAGAAACATCAGAGAGCAAGAAGTCTGGTTGACAAAGCAAGTAAATAATTTGTCAAAGAGAAGAACCTGCCCCGTGTTATATCCATGTATGGATATAATTGACCACATTTCATCTTAGGAGAAAAGAAAAGTTGTGGCCAACTTCAAAGGGTAGGGAACAAAAGTATTCTAACGATTAATGAATTAGCATCGTTGAAGTAAACGAGCTATTCTGAATGCCTGCCCAGAGGCAGTCATGGGAAAGTTTCCAGAACTATTGTCATTTTTCCTGGAACTCATTGACTTTAAGGACTCTGCAGCTGCAAGAATTGTGTGAGCATTTCAAGACTGTCATTTTCACCACCGATTTTCTGAAAAATTCTCCCTGAACTGATTTTTATTGGTTTCAGCTGGGGAATCCATTGCACCCAGCCAGGAAATGCCACAGGCCTCCTAAGCTACTGCTCTATTCTTCTTGCACTGACGCTATCAGAGACTGAGATCCACTGCAGGGAGAGCACTGGGGGCCAAAATTCCCCTCTGATGTATGCACTAAGCTCCCATAGAGCTAATGCAGAATTTTTTCGCCTTTGATGCCTCTTATAAAGAAGCCTGGAAGTATTGCATTAGAACAGGGAGTTCACACTATTGGTGGTCCCCATTGTCATTAACACAGTTAGTGGTGTTCCAGTGAAAAACACAGAACAACTCTTTTGTTTGTTTGTTTTATAAGCAGATCTTCAAGGGTGGGATCTGGCTTGCTCAAATCCTGCCAAAGATGAAACTTTAGACTCTAAAATCCATGTAAACCAGGAGTGATCCATTCTGCCTTCTTTTGAAAACTGTCTAACCTTTTAGACACTCAAATAAATCAGCCACTTTTCTCCTCTGCCTGAAAACTCTACAGGCAACTAATTTGCAGCCCCATCCTCAGCAAGACCAACTGACCACACTCACAGGAGTTGGTGAGGGTGTCTCACTCCTGTTCCCAATCTTTCTCCCAGCCACACCAAGCCATGGCTTCTGTTGTGCTAACAGTGATGCTCACCAGCCCTTGCAGTGGCAGTTTAACTCACTACCCAGCAGAAAATCATCCACTTTTTTGCCGGGCTTGTTTTCTGCCACTACAGTGAGCTGAATCAGCTCCCAGAGGGTGTCAGTCCCACAGTCAACCCTA
The DNA here is from genome assembly GCA_013397315.1 of Donacobius atricapilla. NCBI lineage: Eukaryota > Metazoa > Chordata > Aves > Passeriformes > Mimidae > Donacobius > Donacobius atricapilla. Next base: position 225,824 of record WBMY01001062.1, on the reverse strand, counting down.
GGTGTGTGGTTGTACATGCAGATAGGAAGTGTGAATGAGACCCCTTTGACAGCATTTTTGGCTCATGAAACTGGTTGCTCAATTACTAGTTCATGTTCAGAAGGTTCATTTCTCGGGGGAAAAGTGCTAGGTCATCTGCTGCAACTTGCAAGCAGGAAAATATCCCAGGTCTATCCCTACCCTCAGCAAAATCTGAAAAACTAAGGAAGGCCAAGGCTACACCTAGTGAGAATCACTGGCTCTCGAAAAACCTGCATCAGGCAAGTTTGTTCAGTTGACTTGGTTTTTCTTTGCCACAGTTTGGATTTTTTCTATGAAGTTTAATAAAGACAGACAAATTAGAGCAAATCATTAAAGTGAATTAAATACATATAAACATAATTTCACATTGAAGGAAACATGAGTGAAGACATGTAACTTGGAGCAGAACTGAAATCCACACCCACCATCTGCAGCCAGCTCACCTCCTCCTTCCCCCATGAGTACATACCCCGGGTGTGCTGCTCTGTGGAACTGCTCCAGTCCTCTGTCCAGACTCCCAGCTTCAGCAGAGCTTTGATCACAGCTCCTTCCTGAATGCATTCTTCTGTGCTGGAGCAGCCATGTGAGTGGCCTTGATGGGACTGAGTGCTGAGAGCCACAACAGAAACTCATTTAGTTTGATGTGACAAAACGGCTCCTCAGACAAATGCTCCGTGGTGGTCCCATGGTAGGAACATGTGTAGAAGGCCTTGCTGAAGTAATAATACTGAAGTAATTTCATGCCTCCACCCACTTCTAGTCCTTGGAAATTTGTCATCCTAAACTGGTATAAATGGATGCAGCTTCTCTGAATTCAGTGAAGCCATAGTAATTTACTGAGGGTTCAAATTTACTGAGGGTCTGGTCTTCATGGTCTTACAGTAGACTACCATAATGAGCTTTATTCTGAGTCCTATTTATAAATAAGATCTTGTTCTTCATAAGTTCAACCTTTCTCAAGTCACAAAAATGCTCAATTTTTTCTAGCTCCTGATTATGAAATAGACCTACAGACTATATGTATTTATAAGTCTTTAAATACTTAAACTCTCTCATTTCACAAAATTAAGGACCAAGTTCTGTAGGAGACATCCTATAGAAAAATTCTTTCCCAGGTCTACAATTAGGCTTCAGATGAATCTGATATCCAGAGATTACTAAGAAGAAATGTTAACACCTAAACATTTAACTAACTAAAGCTTACTAAAGCAAGTAAATCAATGTGTGATCCTTTACAATACTTTCTGAAGCAATAATTTACATACCTGTATTCAAGTTCTTATGAGCTCATTTGTTAAGCAACTCCATCACTTGCATAAATGCCATCAGTAACATACAGACCCATCATTTTGGCAGTCTACTAAATCACTGACAGCATTCATCCAGCAATTTTTCAAGCATATATAAGGTCTCAATTCCTAGGGCCATCAGTGGTACAAAAGAAAGAATACAACAGACTCCACTGCCATCAAAAGAAAGCAGCCATGAATCCATCATGAGTCTTGAGCAGAAGGACTCACAAATGAGCTTAGACCAGATTTGGGTGCAACAGAAAAAGTTCCAGAGAGCTTGATGTGACATACAGGCTGAAATTGCAAACAGCTTTGCCTCTCTGCAAGGAGGGGCCAATGTAATCCCACATCTTGCTTGCAAATCTGGTGTTCGAACAACCATCTGAAATTCTTAAATCAATGCAAATTTTAAAACTGTTAAGCTGATTAAGTCTGATGGGATGCATTAGGTGGAGCCAGTTCTCTAGTAACTGGATATGAACTGAAATTCATTGAAACTATGGTCTCTTCCAGTCCAAGCCATTCTGTGATTCTATGAAACACTGTTTAACAGCTATTTTATTTAATGATGTACAATCACAACCAGGCTGGACATTTTCCTAAGACCAATGGAAAAACTTTTGAGCATTAGAGAATTTCATTGCCTGCTTAGAACGCAACACTTCACACTGGAGCAGGATGGAAATCGCACAGATCACTGCCAGGCATGTAGGTTATTATAAGATCTTTCAGACTCAAACTAATTTTAGAATAAAGAAAAACTCTGCTTCGAACTACCCTGCAGTACAAAAGTTCCAGTGACTAACTTCTACTCTCTCCTTTTATATTTCACATACACTTTCAAGTCCTTCTCTACTACACTGTCAAATTCCGTTAGCATCAGCACACTTTGAAAGAGACTAGAAACAAACCACAAGAAAACCTATCTTGCTAAAAAAAACCCTGATTTTTCTTTTCATGTGAGATGACTAACTAGCATTAAAAAACTAGCATTTTACTTTAGTTTAATGAAGAGGTTTGCCAGAACTGCAAAATTTTGGGTAGAAACTTGGTTTTTAATTTTTTCAAATTTCTGTTGAGATTTTCAGAAGTCAAATGGATTTAGACTTGGTGTTTTGACCTCTTCTGCCAGTTATTTCCTTAGTGACCCACCATTCCACTATCTCCCCTCAGATCCTAAGCTTCCTGTTAACAAAGAACAATATATTTGCACACTGGCTTGCTAACACAATGAGCATAGTCTTAAACCAGAGCTGCTGGACAGTTAAATTTGAAGTTCTCAGGGAATGGTTAAATGAGGGCAGCCACAGGAGGGGCTTAAAATAATTAAAGGTAGATTTTTCACTAAAATTATAGAGGCTAAAGGACGACGGTGGGCAATGAACCATCTCTTTTCCATGAATGAATTAAGGGGGAAAGAGCACTGAGCCAAAGCTCTTATAGAAATATTCAATAACCACTGGATGATACTATGGCATATTTAGAGATGGTTACAGTTTATTCAGCAGAAAGGAAAAATCTGAGATGCTAAGCATGCATACACTTTCTCTGAAGTCCAAACAGAGAGAGACTTGCTGCTTTAAGACCTTTGGACAATACTAAAAGGGCTAGAAGACTATTGGGACTGTCTTGGAATAGAACACAGCATAACATCACGTTGGAAAATTCACACAGCAAGCTTGTGACGGTTGCAACAAAAATGACCTCAAGTGTATGATTTGGTGTCTTGAATTTCCCAACCTTTAGCTGACAAAAAGGAATATTACAAGGCCTGTTCAAGTTGGCCAAATATTCGAACAGTTTTATAGTCAGTGAACAGAGATGAATATTTGACAAGAGCTGTTAATCCTAGGTTGATATTCTAAATGGAGTCACACACTCTTGGGAGTGTTCCTATCCACTGACTGAAGAGACAGCCTGGACATCTGGTCTAGATACCCAATGTCTAGATGTGTAGGATACATAAGCTGACTCCTTCCCAGCAAGTTCTTGAAATGTATCTGTCCTGTCACAAAAAGGACAGCACTTGGCTGGACTCCACTCTAAGGAATAGGGAGGCTTGGAGTAAAGAAGGTGGAAGTGGGTTCATGACTGTGGATTTTTAGAAGACAAAGTTGCAAAGAGCAAAGAGGACAGCAGAATTTAGGAAAACAGCTATGAAGAAATGTCATTTTAACAGGTTAGAAAGAAAAAAAAGAGTCCAGTTCTTTAAAGAAGCATCAATGAGGGCATTTTCAAAAAACAGTAATTCTTCCAATCCTTGTCTCATTATCAGATGGTAGCACACCACTTCACAAAAGAAGTCAGCCTCTTGTGGAGGGAGTCTGAAGAAGATGTCTAGAAATATGAGGAAAATTAGGAATTGCTGAAGGCACTCAGAATATTTAAGTCTAGGAAAAAACCCAGACTGATTTACAAAACTGTAATAAAACTTTAAAGATAGAGTAGTGCAACATGAAGGAGATTAACCAGTTAGAATGAACATATCTGATTTTGAAGTGGTCAAAAGTGCTCTGAACTTACAGGAAAAGAGGTTTAGGTTGACATTAGAGACTTCTTTCTCTAGCAAGACTAGTGAGGTGATACAGTGGAAATTCAACAGTCGCAACCTATTAACAGAGTTTTACGAACATCAGTGCCTGCAATAAACGTAGATAATTGCCTTGGAGTAAGTGGTGGAGTGGATGAGCTCAGTGATTTCCTAAAGCAGACTCCAGAAAGGCTAATTTTAGCCTAGAGATGCTAATTCCTCTTGGCTCTCTCTCCACAGTTAGTAGAGAACAGCTCCTTTCATTGCAGATACAGAAGAGAACTCTCCCACTGGCCCAACATGAATAGCCCCAATATTTCCCCAAACCTAAGTACACCCATCCTGGTCCCTTCCCTCCACTAGTTCCACAAATAGTTTTGTACTCCTTTCATCCACTTACAATCTTCTCTTCCTGATCTTTTTAAATACCAGACCTCAGTCTGTGAAACCCAAAACCATTCCCATTACTTCTCACTGTTATCCTTCTTCCTTATTTCTCAGTTTTGATTAAGCATAATTTATCAAGAACTCTTACAAAACAGATCCAAATGACAGGGTTGTGTATGAGGAATGCCTTGGTCTGAGTTACAGTCAGGTCTGTTTTTCAGGAAGTGCAATTCCAATATCATAAGTGTCCTTTGTCTCCAATTTTTTTAATCAGCACTAACTAATCAGCAGATATTGGTGCTCTGTGGAATATTCCCTCAGGTTTGAAAAGTAGTCACAAGTCAGCAATCATTCTTAAATACCTGCACGAGAAAGCAAGCGACCTCTTTCCTTCTGAAAAAAACCTCATAGCACCTTCAAAATTAACTATAGTTTAGTAGGGCACATTGCCAATAGTGAAAACAAAACAAAAATATAATCCGTGACAGACAGAGGTCAACAGCAACAACAGGCTCACAGTCACTCTCAGGTTTCTGCCAGGGATAGGGTTCAACTTTCACTGTACAGCTTATGTGCAGGTTCAGTGACCAGAACGTGCCCTTGAGTCACCCACTTTCCTCAGGATAGGCTGGCTGCAGAGTGCTTTACCCAGTCCTGTCCTGTGCAGACACTTCAGTCTGCATTGTATGGGCACTGATAAGTGATGCTGATCATTCAGGGTGAGACCACAGGCACTGCCTGAATCTCAGATGCACACACGCAACCCCCGCACTGTACTTCTAGGAACAAGGCAAAAAAACATTGTGGCCATCTGGTCATTTCATGAATTGCTTTTACTTCTCAGGAAACACTTGGAGACCCCTTGTTCAAACAACTCTCAGTTCAGAAATCAAGATTACATCTAAAACCTCAGGCGATAAAGCATTGTACAAGGTAATCCAGACACAAGCAGGTTCCAAAATGATTAGAAGAGTAAACACTTCAGTCTCGAGTAGTGATCAGCCTTTAACATTATGGTCTGCTTACCTCAGTGTTATTCAGCTGCAAATGCTCTCTATCACTTTCTTCTCTCTTATAAGTTACCACACTGGGAGTCCCTGGGTGAGTGACAGCAGATGACATGGTAAGACAAGGCCACAGCCCGATATCGGCACAGGCAGCATAGCCTCAGCACGGAACCCACCTAATTTATCCTTACATTCCCCCTAGCCAGCTGCAGGGTAAAGAAGGGCTATGTTTAACTACTGGGGCTGTAACAATAGAACCATAAAATCATTAGGGTTGGAAAATACCTCCAAGATCACTAAGTCCAACCTTTGGCTGAACACCACCTTGTCAACCAAACCACAGCACTCAGTGCCATGTTCAGTTGTTTCTTGGGCACTTCCAGGGATGGTGACTCCACCACTTCCCTGGGCAGCCAATGCATTGGGTGTGCCACTTTCTGTGAAGAAACTCATCCTGATGTCAAATCTAATGGTTTGGAAGGAAGGAAGCAAAAATGATGTTTACACTGTCAGAAAGGTCCATAGGTCACGGCCTCTTCCTTGGGAGATACTAAGCAGTATGAAGCCAAAGCAGACCACTGGGCTGAAGTGCTGTTGGCAGGAGAGTCTTGTGGCTTGGCAGAGGAACTCAGCTATTCAAGAACTGTGAGGGGAGTAGAGTGAATGAGCAGCTACAAACTCATTCACACAAGAACATTGAATCTGAATTAGATACCATGAAAAGGTAAAACCACATTATCTGTTGACAATTGGACAATCCTGCTACTTCATAAGGGAAAAAAAAAAAAGCTTGAAAATGGCAGAGAAAACACATGTATTGCTCTCTGTAAAAACCAAAATGAGAGACACAAGTGCTAGTTTGCTTAAAGTAACCAGACAGTGGCCAGAGAGCAGGAACTTGCTAAGAGAGAAAACCAGAGTAGCACTTTGTGAGAAGGTACAAGCAGTGGCCATTTCTGTAAGTACCAGAACTAAGGCTCAGCTAAGGAAGAGGTCAAGATGAAAGAGATTAATTAAATGGTCCCTTTAGCCATACCCCCACCTGGAAAAGGGAGACTGTTCAGGAAAAAAGAGCAAGCAGTAAACAGGTAAAAATCTTACTAAGAGAAGTAAACAAATCAGCAAATATCATTCAGCAGACACACTTGGTTTATTTTTCAGCTCATTGAATTGAACTCAGTTTAACAAGTTAATGATAAATATTAAGACCCATGCTGCCTAAGAAAAAGCAATAATGTATTAACATAAGCCATGCCAACTGAATACTGAACACACCATAGGAATGCTATTGAATAAGAATGCATAAGAAATATTGAATGCCTGGATATTATTGTCTTGATGATGCCTCTATTATTCATGTCATAACCAGAGCTCAGCACTCCTGCAGAGTAGCCCAGCATAGCTTCCAGCAAACTTCTGTTTCTTTTCTATTCCAAATGGTGAAGTTTTGTCTTGAGGTTTTAAAAAGTTTTATCAGTGAAGGACAGAAGATAGGTCCTGGTGAGATGCATGATCAATCATTGACTCTTCTGAAAAATGTTCATCATATTTATTATTTTAAACCAAAATTTCTTTGAAGAATTTTCACACATTGCTTTAAAATTTTCCACACATAACTTTTGGATACAAATAGCAGCAGATTCAAACACTGCTGACATTTCCAGGAGCCCATAGTCATCAAACTGGCAGCTGTACGGCACCAGGAACACCACCTGTAATTTAAGAGGTATATAGTAAATAGTCAAGGGTGTAAAAATAGATTGTCAGCTTTCCTGAATATGAACGTTAAAGAGTAAAGTGTTGCAGTTCCTTTTCTCAGGTGATTCAGCATTATAATGGACAAATTTCTTATGAATCCTCAGCAAGTATGCAGACAACTGAATGTTAGCCAAAGATCCAGCACAAAGGTAGGCTGAAACACAGGAAGAGAAGTGTAATAGTAGCAATATATAATTTATTCCAGTATCCCAGTTACACTTGTATCTGCTTTCATCTCCACCCAGATATTTTCCTGCACCTTATAAAGAAATGTCAAGCACATTCCTAATCTGGTGTTGAGTGTAATCCGACATTTGGAAAAGTTTGGTAACTAGAAGGTGAGGTCACATACACCCCTGAGAGAATCTGGATACTTCAAAGGATGAGGTTACCAAGCAAGCAGAAATTATTTTTGCAACTTACACTACAATTCTAAGATTACATCTTTCTCCATTATTACTGGATGGAAAATAATCCTTATTCAAACACCACTCTTCAAAGACAGTCGAGGTTCTCAGCAGATAGCAGGGCCCTTTCGCTTAAAAAACATGGAAAAGTATTTTTTAAATACTGGTTACATTTCTAAAAGAGGAGTAGGAAAGGTTCTCCATACAATACCCCCAATAATGAGCAACATAGAGGGTGAGAATAGCTGTGTATGAGGGTAGAGTAGCCCAGCTTTCAGTGGGACCACAAAAATTCCAGAAGGTCTCCTGGCTCCCTCTGCCCACGGCTGTGCCAGAGCAGCAATAGTGCTGTGGTCCTCCCCTCTAGAGCTCCAGCTGTCCTTTCCCTGTATGCAGACTCCTACAGCCCCCTGACATGGGGTCTTCTCTAATCAGTTTTCAGTCTGCCCAGAACATTTCACGTGCTTTTCCTTGCCAGTGCCCCACAGCACCATGGGCATTCTCTTTCCCATCGGAATCCAGCATTACACAGACTCCCTCAGCCTTTCTTACCTTTCCATGTTTACCAGCCCTTTGTGAAAAATCCCTATCCCACTTGATGAGAGTAAATCATTCAGTCATCACCATCCCTAGCCTATCTAGAGGTCAGATCACCTCCCACTGCTGTTCCACAGCTCATTTCCATTCCTGTCTTCCCTGCTCACAATTTCTTTTGTACAGCAGACAGCTTCAAACCTCATTTTTACCATCTGGAAGACAAGACAGCATGCTTTGAAGAGTTCCCCTCCACCATATTTAATCCAAATCCCTTAGCCTTTTCAGGATGAGTTGGTTTTGTCAGTAATTTGAGTAATAAGAGCACAAACACAATTGTTAACAGAGCCAAGCTGTTCCTGAACTTTCCTCAGTAAAATTACTGTCCTAAATCATAGCTCCCTAAGTTTTAAGAGACAATTACTCTCCCAAGTCCATCTGTCTTACAACCAGAACGGAGTCAGTGTCTTTTACCTGACTCCAAATAAGCAAGAGAGTTGCAGGAACCAGAAATTTAGTTAGCATGAGGGATAGAGAAGATCAGCAATGTCAGCTTGCTATAAAAGTTCAAATTAATGAGAACAATCCAATTAATAATGGCCTTTTTAATTTTCCTTTCTGTTCTATTTAGTAGATGAGAAATTTTTTTCAAGAAAGATATTCCTAGCTTCTGGTCTGTAATTGGATCCCCTTGTTAATAGTTTTTTTTAAATTTGATGACCCATTTGCCTTCATTGCTGAAGACCTTTTTTTTTTTTTCCCAAAGCCCATGAAAGCTGTTATTAAGCGTTCATCGGAACACACACATCAGTTCTTGTGTGCTGCCTCCTAGCAGAATGCTTTTAATTGAAAGGAAAACCCAGCCTCCTGCTAGGTTTGGGTGGGCTGCAATTAGTTCCATACTAGTTAGTTTTTCCAGAAAGTCATATAACTCTTCTACACAGAACTTCCCACTCCAGTCCAGCTGCAAACAATATGCTGAGTCAGCACAAGGGGAAAAAAAAAAATAGTCAGCAGAAGGAATTTTTCATTGAATTAAGAATCCAGTCTGTCCTCAAAGCTTATAAAATACGTGTTGGGTTCCATCTCTCCCGGACAATACCCACTCTAATCATGACAGTTCCTGGCACTCGCACGGGACCCATGTTCCTGCAGCAATACTGCAAATTCCCTCACTGCATGGAGGTTTTGGACTCCATCAGCCAGGGACACCACCTTGCAATGGTGTGGGCCTGTGTGAGGTGCAAGATACAAACGTCCCCTTATGACTGAACCACGCTGCTTCAGTGGGAAAAAAAAAAAAAAAGTGTCTTCCTTACTTGCAAGGAAACAAAAATCCACTGTCCTGTTAGCAAGTTGCAGTGACTGAAACCAGGAGCAAAGTGTGCCAAACATCTGAATTTTAGCAAATTCAGATGCAGATGGAAGCTGGAAAAAACCTTTTTCAGGGTACTGCTGGTTTATTTGAAGCCAACAAAGCATGAAATGGTCTTAGCAGTTTGTTATTTTTTGATGTAATGTGAGGATCCAGAATCTCTTGACAAGTAGAGTAGGAGCTTGAGTTTCAGCTTGTTAATTGGTGGTTTTCTGGATTCGTCCAAGAAATGTATTCAAACAGTATGTGCAGCAGAAACCATTGTAGTCGTGAATGTTCAATGGCAAACATCTGAAAGTGGACATTAGATAATGAAAACAACAGTTAAGTAAATAATCATTTTCATTTCCAAAGACAACTCTTAGAATTGGGATATGTTTTATCTTTTCATGTGCACCAAGATGTGTGCTAAGATTCTCCTAAGTTCTAAAAGAAAACCATGGGTTGCAGGCACATTCAGAGCCTTTACTAGACCTACAAAACACTTATGTTGAGACCCACGAATTTTGTGGGGTTTCACATCCATGACTTGGATCAGCACAGTTGGTCCTCTAACACAATGACTACTGCATAAAATTCAAAATAATTGGCCCATATTTAGCTTATTCTCTCACAAACTTCTCTTGGTAGCAGTAAAAGACGTCAGGTAAATTTTGCATTGTTAACTATAAGTAAAAGGAATGTGTAACATTTTATTTCACATGGGAAGTGAAAAAATGAATATTTATTTGAACTTTTTCCTTTGAAGTTGCAGGTTTCCATCATGGGAAATTCTTGAGAATTTTAAAGGAGTGTTTTAGTTTCACTTTGATTCAAAATATCAAGGGTTTTTGCCAAAAAGCCCCAATAGTATAAATTAAAATGATTCAGAAATATTTCTTTATGAACTTGATTTAGTATTAAAAAAACTTTTGGATGTATTTGCTGCAGGAAATTGAAAATTTCCAGTGGAAATAAAGTAACACCATAAAAAGTCAGCATTAACAAAACAGTATTTTTTGGTAAGAAAATCTTCTATACTAAATACTGTGGCCAAGAGTAATTACAATTTATCCAAAAGCCTGAGAGAGCTACAATGGATTTTTGGAACCTTTTAAATATCCCACCTAATGCAGTAATAATGTTGCACAGTGAGAGTGTGAAAAGATTATAGTGAAAGGTTTGTATCCCAGCAGCACCTGAATATAAACAACATGTTTGTTTAACTGACAACAGCTTTTTCCATATACAATTTTAAATTTGCAGAAAACTATAAATAGATAACACTTTCACTGAAAGCATTAAATTAACCAACTGGGTACTCGACTTTGTAACGTGGAGCAATGTGGAGTGATAATGAACACCATGTGTGTGTGATAATGGGGGTTGTAGAAAATAGATCTGGCCAGCTGAGTGAAAAGGAAATGCTAAAAAAGAAAAAATCTGAAGTCCAAGCCAAAACAAGTGACCTAGTGGAGCAAGTAAAGGTTTGTATTTGGGGCAGGCTAGAGGCCTGAAAGAGATCAGCAATTCAGCAGGGTATTTTTAAGCATATGCTCAAGGCCCTCCTTATTCAGCAGGAAACTTAAGCATATGCTCAGAGGTTAAGCATCAGCTAAAGTCTCATTGATGTCAATGGGTCTTAAACACATGCCTAGAGATACATATGTGCTGAAGTGCTTTTACAAATAAGAATGGACTGGGGATCAGGGGCTCAGTCCCCTGGTATTCCATAGCAGGCTAACCCTGCAGCCTCCTGGCTTTCCAAATTCTTCAGAGTAGATCTCATTTATTATACACACAGGACCAGACTTAAGCGTTAAGAACTTGCATTACTGTACATAACTGCCATTGGCCCTTTGGTACTGAAATAAATAGGAAAGTACAGACACATTTATAAAACAGCAGTAATTTCAACTGCAATGTGTCCAAAAAATTCTCTTAATGATAACAGTGAAAGCATAAAATAAGCAGAATGTGACTTTTGATCAGGTCTTTGAGTCTTTCCAATATTGATATAAGAAGACTTCCACAAGAATGTATTTAAAAATAAAACTAAATCTTAACTGAAAACTGACTTTGAGTCATTTATTTTGAAAGAGCACATGATGCTCTTAATTTTTGTGCAACCAATGGATCTGTATTTCCTTATGACCTGTGCCTGATTAGCCCACTTATCAACCACAGAGCTGACTGGACATGACTGTATCAACAGAATAGTCACTTTCTTTGGCAATTCACCTTCATGTTGGTAAACTGCAAAGCATTAATCTGTCATGATACAAATTTAGAAATCCACAACACTTATTCTCTGAATCTCAGATGGCAGGTTAACATTATGAACAAAATCTCCAAAATTTTTAGGTAAATTATGTCAGACTCAAGTATGGCATGTCCTTCTTTAAAACTGCATGAAAACATATCAAAAAGTGGCACGGAGAATTATATGGTCAGGTTACCAATTATGTTAAATATTTTTTCCATTAAGTTAGTACAGAATTTGAAATTATCAGTGAAAATCCTTCCTGTGCATTTCAGTGAACCTGAACAACCACTTAGTCTTCGCATTTTGTAACTCTCCAAGGACAAATATGCGGCAGAGGAAATGGTAATAAAGATGCACTGCAGGGCCAGTTGAGAACTACTTTAGATGGATTCTGTAAATGATGGCCCATTTTAAAACACCCTTAAAGCAACAGGAGCAAACTGGGGTGCATTTGAGTAGTAGGACCCTGTTAGAGTACAGCTGTGTCTGAGCACTGCATTGCTTTTTTAGATGCCACAGAAATTACTATAGCAAAAAGCTGACTCAAACAAACAAATATAACATCAATTAAAATTTATATAGAAAATCTGTTATGTGGATATGTTTTTTCCTTCTGTCATATGACTCATGTCTTTAACTGGAGAGCATTACGGTTTGGCATTTCCTGCAAATGCACTAAGGAAAAGCCACAGCAATATAGTATTCCTTGCATAGATGTTAATCTTTAAAGACACACAGAAGTGGCTAATGTTCAATTTCTGGGTAACATTTGATTACTTTCCTGCTTTGTTTTTCCAGATGAAGACAACCTGGTGAAAGCATTCCCACATTCCTCTTCGCACTTCTGCTATGACAAAACTTAGCTGATGTAGGCAAATTCAAGTTCTAAAAGCATATATCTTAGTCCAATTTTGTTTCAAGTTTCTGCCTCTTTATTAACTAGAGAAGAGCACCTCTTCCTTCTTGCCCAAGAAAGCTGCTGGCTATCATTCCCTTCCTGCCAGTCGGTCGAGTAACACATGATGCTAGCCTAGAATAAATAGGAAACAGGTTCCTATGGAATCTGAAATACTGTTTGTACATCCTACCACTGACCACAGCGGAACAATGGTGTGCCAATGACAGAGAAAAAAATAACTCTATTTACTCGCTCTTTCTGTGCCTCTGTCTGAAATATACCTAACTCCAAAGCTATTATTTATAGTTATGAGGTGACAACTGAGAGCTAGCAGTCTGCTGAGTGAAAAAAATGTTTGCATTTATCCTTTCTAGAGATATCCCATATATGCACACACATGCATGTGCAGCAGCTATTCATGCATACTGGATAGGGAGAAATACCTAATCAACTACAGTGCTTATTCAGTGCCATGAAAGAGAAGTAAAGGAGAGTTCTTTATATTGAGTGAAAATTAAGTGACAGAACTTAATTTTCTAAGATTATTCAAAATGAAGATAATTTTAATCTAAGCCTACAGCTACACTGGCATTGTTTGAAACATTGAGAAGCAGTGCTGTAAATGTTCTGTGAACTCTTCTGAGTATCAATTTTATTTAAAAATCACCTCTTCAGCGTTGCAATATGTTGCAACTTGCAAATATGGTTTTTTTAAAGTCAGTCTTGGGCAAAAAGGTTGTACAGGAGGAATTTCTTCACAGAAAGGATTGTCAAGCATTGGAACAGGATGCCCAGGGAGGTGGTGGAGTCCCCATATCTGGAAGTGTCTAAGAAAAGACTGGACATGATGCTTAGTTCCATGGTCTAGTTGACATGGGGGTGTTTGGCCAAAAATTGGATTCGATGATCTCAGAAGTCTTTTGCAACCTAATCAGTGGTCTTTTCCAACCTAATTGATTCTGAAATTTTGTGAAAAAAATTTACATTGTTCACACAATCACCAAAATGCTGATGTTGGAGGGGTCTTCCAGAGGTCATCTAGTTCGGCTGCCTGTCTGCAGGACTATCACCAGCACCAGACCAAGCTGCCCAAGGTTTTCCTTAGTCAAGTCCCAAAAAACTTTAGGGATAGATATTCTGCTTCTTCTCTGGATACCCTGCTCCAATCATCCAAAGCAAAAAGATCATTCCTAGCTTCCACTCTAACTTCCACAGTCACAATTTGAAGTTGTAATCCCTTTTTGACCACTTGAAGCGGTGAAGAAGGGTTTTGGCTTCATCATGTCCATAGCCTGCCTTCAAGCAGTTCCAGAATGCCCGTAGCTGCTTCCTCATCAGGCCCTACAAGCACAGCACCCTTCACCTTTCTGTAAAGGACACGTCCTCCAGGCTTCTGGCCACCTTGGTAGCCCTCCATTTGTCCCTCTCTGGCATCTCTACACTCCCAGTGTTTCAGCCAGCCTCACATATCATTTCTGTAGTTATGACAAATAGGATGAGCTCAGTTTCTTCATGATTGCTTGGAAGATTATCACTGAACAACTCCTTTATTCTGCTTGGGATTTATGGTACAGCTTTTGACAGGCCCAGCTGAGGCAGTCTGACACTGTTTCCCCAGGCTATGCCTTTTTCCAATTCCAGAGGTGACCACCCCTAGCTCAGAGATGGCAGAAAATGTTGTGCCCTGACAGCCCTCTTCTGTTGACTGCTCTGGGGACAGCACAGCGTGGCAGATCATGAGGCCTGCAATGGCTGCTATCACCACACCTAAATCCCTTGGAGGTCATTTCCAGGTGGACTTTACCTTTGAATTTCAAACAATGTCATTATTTCTGGATCATTTTTCTCCACGAATGGGTCATTTCAAGGAAATATAAAAAAACAGTTCTATGGTCAGATGCAGTCTAAGTCTTACGACCACTGGCCTTGATTTAAGAGGAGCAGAAATGCCCTGCACAACTTTTTCCAGCAGACAAGCATTTAATAAATCTTGTGAAAACGTGAGGAAAGTATGGAGAAAAGGGAGACACTGATAAGAGAAATACTTTCAGAATAGACAGCAACAACAGACAGTTTAAAGTAATTTTATAGCCAAGTAATTACAAGAGTTCTCTGTCATAATTTCCCATGGAGGAAAAAATTAAAAACTAATAGGTAGTAATCTGCAAGTCTGAACCACAGAAAATCTGTTGTACTGTCCTTCTAAGTGAAGGTTGGAACTTCTGTCAAAATAGGAGGTCTCTGTTTCTCTAATCACATAGAATTTATGGTCTACATCAGTTCTTGGCCCCTGACTGCATGGATTATGGTGGATACTACCCCTCTCGTGAGCAGTATGACTGAGTTTGGCCTCTTCTTCAGCAGTTCAGCTGTGTACTTTGCTCCTTAATGTTGGAGAAACAACTGCTGAAGACAAGAATCACATTCTAATAGCTGTGATTCTACCCAAATCTCAGTTTTAGGTATGTCAGGACATTCTGTCCATGCTTACTACTGAGCAAAGCTAACTCCACTTCCCTGTTCCTTTAGGTATCTCCCTGCTCAGTGCCTTGTTTATGGTCTCTGGGCTGCTTTCCAGAAGCCATCCACAGGCTAGGAAGAGAGGATGAGGTGGGATTTAGGTTATCTGACCATGGCCTGAAGCAAAGAGTCCAAGTATCCCACCAGCAGGTGACAATTGCTTGGCTCTCCTCACCTTAGCCATCATGTATGCTTCATCCAGGCCAAATCCCACCCAGCCCAGGGGTTATCCATTCCTATAAGCTTCCAGTCAACCTTTGGGAATGCAGTGTATACACACACACACTCCTCAGGCGGTTCCCTGTGAGCGTGCCAGGCCATTAAAAATGTTTCTTGTTCCCAGCTTGGAAATATTTGACCGGTTGAAGAGAAATATACTTTTGGCATGTACTCCCAACCCACACTTTGTTTTCATATTCTTTGCTATCAGTAAAGACATTTTAATATGCCACAAAAAAAGCTCTGGATGAATTTGCTCAGTTAAAAGTATTTCTGAATCTACATCGTAAACAGAAACAGAGCTGACTAAAACACTTAGATACTTCAACACTTCCTAAAACCCCAGAACTCAACAGCAAGTTACATACAGGAAACAAGATCATTTTAGTCATAAAAAGCAAACTCTACTCTCATACTGGGTATTTCTGTCATTTATATAAGGCGTAATAATAAGTAATCAGACCTCTGTCATGTTGTTTTCCCAATGCCTTAGCATACAAATTAGTTCTAGGGAAGTTATAAGCTTATTATGACAATATGAAGGAGAAATCTTTCCCTTTTGCACTCCAGGAAACTTGAAAACCACCTCTGAAGATGCCTACATACACTTGCTTTCCAGCCATCAACTAACACTGGTGCCTAGAGAGGCTGACCTGGAACAGAGGCCAGACAGAGTTAAAGGAATAAAGCAGGTATTTATTAAAAGGCCTTCCAAGGATACACCTTGGGCAGTACAAGGGCCTGGGTGGGGATCTGCCTGAGATGGACCCAAGATGGATGCAAGATGAACCACCAGTCACAACTTTTCACACTTTCATAAGTTTTGGTCCATTTACATATTTGGGTTAATTGACCACTTAGAGTTTCAGGTTATGAAGTCTCATCCTTCCAGACCATTCTCCTCAAGTCGCTGTGATGGTGTCCTTGGTTCTCAAGCTGGAAAAGGATTGTTTTGTCTAATTACCCCGTGAAGTGGACTTGCTAACATTTTATATGAAGTTCAGAGTCACACTCTAAGGCAGTACAGAATCTAAAAAATATGAAAGCTAAAACTTAAGGCATAATTTCCCAGAACAGCAGCGGCAAAGGCCAGCAAATTCTCTCCAGAATTCTCCTGAAGACACACTGATCTGGGATGGGATTTGGGATTTTGAGTCAAGCTAGATATCAGCTCAATTTGTTCCATAACATCAGCAGGGAGCAATTTCAGCACTGCTGAAACCAGTGGATCAGCAATGTGAGTAATGCCTGCTCTTCCCTCTGCCATATCCCTCTATGCAGACAGATACAAAGGAGACCATGTATAACCAGTTGCATGAAGCCGCATATTCTCAAGGAAGAAATCTTCAAACATCCTGTGGGGATGAGGCTGGAGGTAAAAAAAGGTTTAGCAGGTTCCCCCCTCCCCTCTTTTTATGACTATCTTGGGGTCAGAGGTGTCATTGGGTAACCCCTTTCTCAATGGAAATGTTTTGTGAACATTTTGTTCTAAAGCTTTGAAATTGTTTTCAAGAAACAGAATCTGTTCTCAAATGTTTGCTTTGCAGGGAGAAAAAAAGTGCTCCCCTTCAAAGAGAGGATAGAAGTGCCTTANAAAAAAGGGCCTAAAAAAAAAAAAAAAAAAAAAAGCATACTTTTGGAATGTTTCTCATAGGAAAAAAATGACACTCATCCAAAAGGACATACAAGGCAAAATTCACAGGGATATAAGACCATAATAAAGAAATTATTAAAGTTTACCAAACTTTTCTGCTAATCACACACCTAACCTGCGTGCCCACTCACATACAACCAGCCAAGCTGCTCCTAGGTGAATGTCAGTAAGAACAGACTGCACCTCAGCAAACTCGGTATCTTGGCACAGACTAACGCTCTTGCATGGACACTAAGGACATTGCTAAAGAGACACAGGTCCTATTGTTAATCATTGCTCTTAGCAAACTTCCCTCACAGCCTGAGCTAAGCAACATACTCAATTGTGAAGAAATCACTAGAACTACTATGCTGCAAGTGACTTTTAAACCAAGTGCTTGGGTTATACGATATTTAGCCCTGTGCTGTAAAGGGTGGTAAACGGAGGTGTCATAAATATCTGACTTTATCATCTGTTGACTCATAATCCAGATGCCAATGGGATATAAATCATGTAAAGCATGTTTCCAGATTAGGAAAGTCTGGCTGTTCACTATTGTTCTGGCGAATCGCATTATTTCTTTGTAGGATCAGGAGTGCCCTCTGATGGACAGCAGCTATTACTGGGAAGTAGGAGTTGGCTGGAAAGTGGCACATCCTAAACCGTCTATGCAACACAAGATGTTCTCACTTCCTGAATTATACATTTACAGTCCTCTGTGTGCCTAGCTACTATAATAACCAACTTCGTTCTCTTGGAAATATCTTTTTGCATATTTGTCTTTCCATTTCCATAATTTATATTGGTATTAGGGAAGAAATGAGGATACTGCATATGCATACATCTAGTTGTAAAATAAATAAATTGAAAGAAACTGAGGAAGTAAACTACCAAATTTGCGCATCAAGCTCTGAGAAAGGCCTTGATAGGCTCTGACAAATTCAGACACCTGAAAATTCAGATATTCAGCTGAATATCAAAAGAGATATAACTTGAGAAAACAGGTAAACTCTCTAAAGAAGTGCTTATGTGTACATAAGAGCCCAAGAGCTTGTATGTATTTTTCTAACTCTATAAGCTCTATAACCTAAAAAAACATGTTAACTGTGTCTGCAAACTTTGACTCATTTACATCCTTAGACAATCACAACAGAACTGTGAAAAAAACAGGATTTTTTTTTTCTCCCTCTGTTACTTTACCTGTTTGTCAGGTATTGAGCATTTTCAGGCTGCTTGTGATTTTAAATTTTATCACCTCTGATATCAACTGCCCTTTCCAAAATGATTTGGGAGCTGGAGAAGGGTCACAGACTTGGAGTTTTTTTGTGAAAATGACTGTGCCCAGTACCTGGTAACATCTCTCCTGTCCCTTCAAGTATCAGGACTGGAACTAATGCCTTTGGTGAAACAAAATCCTCTCAAACTGGTCTCAAACACACACTTTCCCTATTATACATCAAAAAAATATATAAATGCAAATTTGAAATATATAAGCCTTTATGATACTCATGAACTGCACCTTAGGGTTAACAGGAATTAATACTAATACTGTCCACCTGAAGATCCTTTAAAAAGGCAAAATACTAAGAATTGCACGTTGTTTAATAAGATACAAATGCAAACCCCCACAAGTTTTAGAGCAAAATCCATCTCCTTAGATGATGAGTGGCATCAAGGAATGTGATTGGGGAACAGGGAGCTATCTGCAGTTTCTCCACCACTGCTGCTGATGTACAAAGCCAGCAGTCATTTTTCTCCAGGTTTGTCGCATCCTGTTGGCAGAGTCACATGCCAGCTCTGCTGTCTCACGGCTACTTTATTTTATTGTTATTACTAAGATCTAAACAAAATGTCATCTTTCGATTTTCCCTGTGATGACAAATGCAGAGGGAAATATGAAAGAGACCAGCAGAATGTTTCTCCCTCAAATGAAAAACACAAGCAGAAAGTTTTTCTGTGGCAGATTTTACTCGAATTTTATATATACCGTAGAACCCTAAATATTCTGAAACAGGCAATACTGGCATACTATGATAACGTCCATTTTCCACATGGAATTGCAGCCAGCTGAGACTCAGGCTGTGATTATCCAGGCACTGCCCTGGGTGGAGTTTGAGGCATCTCCCCGGCACACGGGTTTGGGAGAGCCCTGGCGCCCCCGCCCAGCGGCCCGGCTAGCCCCGGAGGAGCGGGCACGGCGCCGGCCGTGCCCCCAGACCCCTGGCGGCTCTCCCTCGCGGGCAAAGGAGGCTCCTACCGCGCGTTCTGCCTCGCTCTGAGGAAGAACTGCTCAAGCTCTTGTCCCTGAGGGGTTTCTACACCTCGGAGGAGATGCTCTGAGGAGAGAGCGGGCTGAGGCAGGAGCCCTGCTCGGCCCGTGCCGGACCCGAGGCGGGCGAGGGGCTTGGCCCCGGCCGCTCCTGCCCCGGCACCGGCCCCTCAAGGAAGGCGCTGCGATTTCCCCGCTGCCGACGGGGAAGGGGAAACCTTCTGCTGTGTCCCCTCGGCTGCCCGCGGCCCCCAGTTAGCCACATGCCGTCCAACAAAGTTTCACGCAATCGCTCCCGACGATCACCCCGTCCAGCGTCAGCCTCCGCCGCGATCACCCCGGGCTGCGAGAAGGAGGCAGCGGGGGGAAATGACCGAGCCCCTGCAGCTCGGAGCCGGCAGAGCCACGGCCTTGCCCGGCCGGAGCGCTCCCTGCCCGCCGCTGCCAGCATCCCCCGCGATGGCAGCGCGGGGAGCAGTGCGGGGAGAAGCGCGGGGAGAAGCGCGGGGAGAAGCGCGGGGAGAAGCGCGGGGAGAAGCACGGGGAGCAGCGCGGGGAGCAGCGCGGGGAGAAGTGCGGGGAGCAGCGCGGGGAGCAGTGCGGGGAGAAGCGCGGGGAGCAGCGCGGGGCCCGGGAGAGCGCGGGGCAGAGGCGGCGAAGGGAGCCCAGAAGCGATCACCGGCACCGCAGCGCATCCCTGCCGGCGCCCCGGGAACGCCGGGCAGAGGGTGCCCGGAGCGGCCTGGAGCGCTCGGAGCCGCCTCCGAGAAGGCAGCAAAACGACCTGGGAAATCACTTGGAATTTTAGCTAATTTATGCTGAATTGGTGGAAGACTGTTAAAGTCTGAATGAAACATCTGCTCCACTTTTCAGTGGGCCAGCTTCATTTTCTATTCAGATTAGTGGTTCATGAAAATGTCTAAAGCGGTGCCTTTTGGCTGTTTTTAGAGCAGGACTTTCATTTTCATGCTATAAACCGTTCCTCTACATTAGCACTTCCACCCACATCGCCCTTTCGAAGACGCTGAGGTGCCGTGCTGAGCTTCGGGGCCGGGCTGCACCCTTGGCACCTCACAGGGCTCGATCCAAGTCCATCCGAGTCCCGATGCAGCCTTCTTGCCTAAATACCCCTCCACGTTAATTTTGTACTTCCTTGCATTTTCCCCGTGTGGGGGCGAAGGGTCTGGAGCATAATCTTATGAGGAGTGGCTGAGGGAGCTGGGGATGTTTAGCCTGGAGAAGAGGAAGCTCAGAGGTGACCTTATCATGCTACAACTCCCTAAAAGGGGGGTATAGCCAGATGGGGGTCAGCCTCTTCTCCCAGGCAAACAGCTGCAAGACAAGAGGACACAGTCTCAAACTGTGCCAGGGGAGGTTTAGGTTGGACATAAGGAGGAATTCTTCACAGAAAAAGGGATTAGAAGTTGTAATAGGCTGCCCAGTGAGGTGGTGCAGTCACAATCCCTGGAGGTGGTAAAGGAAAGACCAGATGTGGCATTTAGTGCCACAGTGTAGTTGCCAAGGTGGTGTTCAGTCATGTGTTGGACTTCATGACCTCAAAGGTCCTTTCCAACCTAATTGATTCTGTGATTTTGTTGCTGTCACACACAGGCCTGCTGTGATCTGTGAGCTTGATGGGTGACTTGCATATATACACCCCAGGCAGGTGTCATTATAGCTCTGCAGGAAAGATTTGTAGCAGAAAACTGAAAGTCTTGCTCTAAAACTAGCCAAAGGCCACCGCTTTAGATATTTTCATGAACAAATGATCTGAATACAAAATAAAGCAGATCCACTAAAAAATGGAAAGGGGGTTTTATTTTGACCTTAACACTTTTCCACTGATTTAAGAATAAATTCGCTAAAATTTAAAATGATATGCCCTTCTAAATTAAAAAAAAAAAAAGAAAAAAGTTTCAATTTAAAAGGTGAAATGGGTTATGCTCTTTGAATCTCTTCAAAATGTTTTTCCATTAGGATTAATAGGAACTGACCCTTTTAGCTTGACATTTTATTCCAAATATAAGCAAAGTCTAGTGGGATAATAATCATCATAATAATCATCATTATAAAATCACCAACACCATTTGGCATCACAAATGCCAAGCAATCCCAGTTCTCTTCTGAAATCCCAGAGTCTCTGGTATCTAGACGTAGCAGTGTGCAATACCTGCTGTTACTGCTTAGCTATGGCAGTAGCATCTACAAAATAAAATCTGTTTTCAAAATGTGAGGTGAAGGATAAAAAAACTGGGCTAAGGGAAAATACTTGTAGTTTTCTAAGAGGAAATAAATGTATGGGAATAGCTCAGAAACAGCGGCTGGTTTATGAGTATGCAAAATAATATGGTAAAAGAAGATGTCTACTGGGTCCTTCCCATGTTCATGGTCCTTGGTGAAGTGCTTAATGAACAGTGACAGAAGGAAAGTATCTGAGCTGGAGCCAGGGAAAGCGAGTTACAGATTTTTGAGGTGGTCATTAAGTGAAAACTATATTGTTTGAAGTTGTCCTGGGTTTCTGTGGAATAAAATACTGTCCTTTGTTGTTGCTTAGAACTGAAGAAGCAAAATTACTGCCATTTGTACTCTTAAGTGATCTGGGTATTATCAGTTAAGTTGTATGACTGTGTGAATACATGATTTGAATTTATTCTTCAGTTTGACTGGACTTACTCTTTATAGGTGAGGTCTTTCAGACCCTGCATACCCGTCTCTGCCATAAATAAGGAGCCAGAAGTGCAGTGTTGTACTTTTCATTTTGCTTGTCATTCCTCTGGTCTGAAATCTTCTTTAGATTTGCTGACAATTCAGGGCAATCATGAATCAAACACAACAGATACAGGAAATGCAGAATTAAAAGCAGTCCAGAAACAGAACTCTGTGGACTATAAGGCAGTGAATTCCTTAGTCCCTGGGATGGATGGACTTTAATTTGTCAATAATTCATCAGAGTTATGAAGAAGTATCAATAATAAAATGATATGAAAATGCCGGTCTTGTTGCTTTATGGACAAATCGACCTAGCCAGTCCAACACCTTGAATGAGGGGAGACTGACACGCAAACCATGGTCTATACATCTTTACCCTTCAGGCATGCCGAGGTGATGGCAAGATCAAAGAGGCTTTTGAAATGCCAAGTTCTGAGAAAGGAAATTGGGAAATATAACTCCAGAGTTAGCTGGAGGGGGCAGGGATGAGGGTCATGTTAGAAGGTGTTAACCACTGTAGGGAGAAGAGAGACTCTTATCCCAGATGGTGCAGACATTTCATTGTTGAAATACAACTGTGGCCAGCCCATGTTATAAGGTAATGAAATCTGTCACAACTGGAACATCAAACGTGGTCACAGGCTATAAATGAACAGTGTTTGTGGGAGCAGTAGGGGCAAGAAATGTCGGACACTGGAGGCTGTGTCTCTGAGACACTGTAGCCAAGAGGATCAGAAAGGAGAGGAAGGAAGAGATTGTCTTGCTGACAGCTGCCCGAGGATAGGAGAGGAGGACAAGTAAGATATTGCTTCCTTTGTAATGAATCCAAGATGTACCTCCATAGCCTGACATTTACTGAGTAAACGGAGTTAGTTGCTCACTCAGACAAGTCCTTTCAGTCCACTCTGATTTTCCTATACATTCTTAGTACATTCTGTTTTAATTAGACCAGTTGAGTCCTTGATTATTTGCAAATTTCATGCAGACTTTTCCTTAGCGGTGCTTCTAAAGAAGAGGAACTACAGAAAGATGCCTGGAGCCTATCATAGTTGGGATGTTTGATGCTTGGACTATGGAGAATTCTCACAGGACATGGCACTTGCAGAACTGGGGATTGGCAAACACAAAGGAAACACCTGGTTGGTCGGAGGTCTTTTTATCTTCCTCTGATTTTTCTTATGACTTAGAATTTGAGAATAATGGAAGTCAAATCACAAAGAGGGGCGTCAGTCAGCTTTCATGAAAATCAACGCTGCAAAGTAGAAACGTACTGAAAAGTGCAAACTAATTGCAGGAAAATAGGGGAGAGCAGACTAAAAAGTACAAGTAGCAAAATTAGACGCTTCCAGCAGAGTGCAGCATCACCCTGGATGAGCTGTGCATGAGCGTAAAGGCTGAGAACCACTTGCCTACCGCTAAAAGGTAAAATAGTAGATGTCTGTTGTAAATAAATCTCTCAGGAAAAATAATTACATCTTTCAGTTTTTTACTTTTGAATAATACTTAGATGCTCTTAAATGATTGACTGTGTACAATAAATGTGTTGGGGATAGAAAGTATGAGAAAGAATCTGGACTGGAATTGGAAGTGGGAGCCAGGAAGATCCAGGCCAGACACATGGGGAGGAGTGGAGAGTCAGGCAAAAAATGAATAAGTTGACTGGTAGCCTGGGTGATAGGGCAGGACACTGGAAATAAATGAGCTCATGGAACTGATAGAGCAGAGAATGAAATGAGAGGAAGTACAGGCAAACCAAAGAGAATTACTACCTGGAGCCAGAGACAGGAAATAGAAAAACATACTGGAAGAGATGAGACAGGTGGGATCAAAGAGAGAAGGAATAAGCAGAAAGGATATTCTGTTAACCAGTAAAGCCCATCTCTCTACAGAGGTCTTTGGTGATATGTATCACTACTCTGCTTCCTGTGAGTCTCTGTGAAACCCCATTTCTGACATAATATAATATTGTCCTATCAAGGATGAAAACATGCTGTTTCTGTCTCTCCTTTTGAAAAAAATCACAAGGAAGAGGTCAATACTGTGGATTTGGAGATCCCAAGCTGACTATCATGCTATCATGGAGATAAGAAGATGCTGCCGTATTATAGAATTTATGACTTTTTGTTCTCATTTTCTTTTTAAAAAAAAGATAGGACATTGCAGACAAAATTATTTTTAAAAACCTTCTTAAGTTTGCAGTGTCAAATCTGGAAAAGTCAGGCAATGAGACAGTCAGAGGATTTTACCCAGTCCTCTGTGAAAAGGCATTGTGATGGGTCCTTGAAGTACATGGCCACCTGGGTCTTTTTCTGCTGGAATTCTGTTTCATTTTCTGTATGGAAAAAGCTTGTTTTGGGGGTGATCAGATTTGTACAGTGAAGGAGGGTGACTTCCCTCCCTTTATACCTCATTTGTTGCAAAAATACAAAGGACATAAGACATGTGGATAGAAGTTTATGGAGAAGGACAGTGACATGGTTAGAGTCACTGGACAAAACCTGAATAACAGCATTTCACTTCAGTGCCTTAGCACCTTCCTAGCTTTGCCATGATCTCTGGGAATTCACTTAGCGAAACTTCACTGGTTGTTTTTGTTCTCTTCTGCTTTTTGCTCACTTTTGTTTTCTAAGTGATGATCATGTCATAGGATGCTTGACTTGAGGATCAGGGGTGGGAAGTGTGTAGGACTACCAAAAGTTACAACTGAAGCAGAAACATGCTTGAGACAAGGACTACACCCGCCTGCGTACTCTGGAACACCAGGTATTAGGAGACTGAAGCTGGGGAAGATGACAATTCTAATCTGAATTTCTGTGCAGCATAAATCCCTCATTTATAAAATTGTGATGATGATGTCACTACTTTACTCCACAGAGGCAATCTAGAAATTAAATAACATTTTATTGTACCTAATAACATTGAGGGTACAGCAGTGAGGGATTCCATAGTCCATCGTGCACAAGAATCAGAAGTACAAATGAAAAGCATATTTTATGATCTTATAATTAAAACCTAATCATAATATACACAGAGTGAAGTGAAATTAATATTGTGTGGCCAACATGGGATTCATCTGACCTAGTTTTAGTCATCTAGACTGGCTCCAGTCAGTAGCAATTTTATTTCAAAGTAAGCGACCATGACAGGCAGGGAACTTGTCTCTCTGTGTCTACTTGCTAGTTACTTTCTCAGAGAAAATCTATTTAAGAACTAGGTATTTTACTTCATGGCTTAAAAATTACTATGATATTTCACCTTATTTGTGAAAACCAATGTGTTTTATTAATGTCATGTGCAAAATACACAACTACACCAGGTCAATCAAGAGGAGACACAGCTATCTGGTGAATTTGATTTCCAAAATTTATTTTCTGACCAAACAATAAAGGTGCAAGCAAAAATCACCTTGATCTCAAAACTTGTTTTATTTTAGATTCCTACAATATCTTTTCCATACTCTTTTTTTTCCTACCTAATCCTTTTCCCTGGACAGTTCTTTGTTTAACAGCCTGCTCCATGTACTCTTAATCTGGACAGTAAATTCTGGTCTAGGGGCTCTTTTTTATGTGCTGTCTGTGTAACACCTAACATCTGAGACACCTCTTGGGTTTAAAACTAAGTACTTCCATAGAACAGGTAATAAATACTCATAATTCCAGTATCATAATGGTTTCAGTCAAGTAGAAGTGAAGCAGTACATCTCAGAGATCCATGGCTAAATCTAGCACTGCATCCAGGAGATCTAGAGTGCTGATGAAATTCCTGCAGTGAACCATTACATGCAGATGCTATAGGAATGGAAACAGAGACTGAGGAAGTTAAATCTGCTTTCAGTAGTAGCACAGGGTTCAACCAACCACACATAGTTGCTGTTCCATTCTCAGGGAAGAAGTAGTGACTGCCCTGTAGCAGCTGGAAGGGATGCTATGAGTCAGTGGCACCTTCCCACTCAGATCTACTCTACTATGGAAAGGAAGGGACCTTTTTCTAGAGGGTTTTTTTTTTTTGCATATTTCATGTCATACTGCCTGAGAAATGTCATTATAGAGCTCCCCCAAAAATTAGGGGCAATAGGCACTCTCCTTTCCCTATCTCCTCAATAATATGCACAGAGGAATGAATTATCCTCAAGGAAAGCTAAGTACCTTCTCATTGTATTAAACTAAAATCACTATACTGGACATAAAACAGTAGATATTACATCAGTTAATGCCATAAGGCTAAGAGCAGTAAGTGATATTGGCAGAAACTGATGTACAGGAAATTCTACACGAATATGAGGAAGAACTTCTTTACTGTGCAGGTGACCAGGCACTGGAACAGATTGCCCAGGGAGGGTGTGGAATCTCCCTCGCTGGAGATATTTGAGAACCATCTGGATGCAATCCTGTGCTTGAGCAGTGAGGTTGGACCTGATGATCCACTGTGATTCCTTCCAACTTGCCCCATTCTGGGATTCTGTGGTATGGAGAAAAGTAAAAAATATAGCTGCAGCAAAAGGAACTGAGTCTGTTTGGACTAAACATTGCAATGAAAATTCATACTTCTTAGACACAGAAGGGAGAGACTGTTGATGAGGATCCCCACTGCACTAGGACGGAAATGAGAATGGTGTCCAAAGGATTTACTAAGGGAAAGAACAGTGTGGGGAATTGTTTTATCTTATAGGACATGCCTCTGAGTCCACTACCAGAGGTGCCAGAGTGTGCCCAAGGAAAGCATGCTCTTGTTCTTGCTTGGAAAAGCAACGACAGCATGTCTCAGAGACTATGTAAGCCAAGGCAAAACGAAGCCATGCATGGAGGTGATGAACTATATGAGAAGCCAAGGACATTTTATGTCCCTGACAGCCTTCTGAAGCCTGCTGAGACAGTTCATTGCTCTGGGTTCTCACTGAGTTCAAACTCCTTCCATCACATAGCTAGAAGGATAGCCTATGTCAAGGCTGAAGAGTGAAGTCTGGTTACCCCTGTAATAACTCCAAGGAAAGAAATGCTGTGAATCACCATTCCTTGCAGCTTAATGGATTGCTGAGCCTGACCACCTTGGAATCTTTGTGGTGAAGCATGAGAAATTCCACCTATGTGGGACATTGACGCAGCTGGCTGGCAGGGTCTGCGACAATTCTTAATCATCTCAGAGCCAGTCCCTGAAGAGAGGGTTCTCTTGGCCTCACTGCTCTCAGCTCCTCATCCAGTGCAGCTGAGTGGACCTGTCTGGGCCCATTCCAGAACATTTGGAAATCAAGTATTTTGTAATGTCTCATTTGAGCTCCTGGGCATTGCAACAGAGATGCCAGGAAGGAATACAGTTACAAAGCAGCCCTTTTACCAGGAAGCCCTGTGTGGACACTCCAGAAATTTCTTCTAGCAACATTTGAACCCTAAAGTCAGGATATATAAATTAGTCTCTGTTCCATGCTGGCTCCAGAGTAAGACCAAGAATCTGTTTCCCATCCAGTTCTGCTCAGTGACCTAGAAGAACGTTGCAGACCAAACTGCTTCATAGAGAGAAACGATGAAGGAGAGGTAATACTCATGGTCTCTCAAGGTACTGCTGGCTGGCTGTGGAGGTCGCCAACCAAGGTTTGCAACACTTGCCCACGTCAGAACTAGTCCTGTGTGAGAGGTTTGGAAGCAGTTAAAGAAACTTCAGAAGAGCTTTTCACAGATGTACGCTAGTGCTGAATATGAGACCGATCTCCACTGTCATGGGATGTGCCACTGATATCCTGGGGCAAGTCTTAATCGTTTCTTTCAGAGGAGCAGAAGGGAAGAAAGGAAGGAGTCAACTACATTGCACATTAAACCCTTTTTTGTCTCTCTTTAGCTGTCTCTCTTTCTCATAGACTTGCTAGACTGACACTTTCTGATGCTCTCTTGACTTCTCTCACTTCAGTTCCAGCAGTCTCAGGTTTATTTCTGTACATTTTCACAATGTTACTCTTTTCCTTAAAGCATCCATGAAAAGCTGGAGAGGCAGCAATAGCAGCAGATGGATTAGGTATCCAGTGACATCTTTTTTTAGCGGCGCATCCCTTGGCTCAGATACCCTTGTTTTGATTCTGGAATAGGCCATTTTAGCATAAAGATAGTCCCACTTATTTTCCTCTTATTGCCTGAATTAATATCCAAAAAGCTATTTTCCAGGACAAAACCAGCATCATCACAGAGCTCTTCCCACAGCAAAAGGATGCCTATTTATGCATCTGATCAGCTCATGGTGATCACTTCCCATCATCATGGATGCCATAGGAGATGAGACCTTCACAGCATCAGAAGAAGCTTCCTAAGGGAGTCATCATGAACAGCCAAGGCCGGCAGACACAAGTGGCACAGTGACCCACCACAAGCGCTTCATTGTCCACCCTGTTCCATGAGGTGCAGGGTCAGTTCAGGACAGCCCAGGCTGTTTCTGCTACACTCTGCCCAACCAGACTAAATCATGCGTGTTCCAGGCATGGAGAGCTCTGTGGCATTTGGGGTAGGGCTGTGCCGTACAAGCCGAAGACAATATTGTGTATACAAGTCCTTTTTGCTTCCTTTGGGGTTTTGCTGTGTCTCTGTTTGCACACAGCTGTGGTGGGCAGAACCAGCATGTTTAGAAACTATGTGGCTGTGGACAGGGATTGATGAGAAGAGGAAACAAGACCAGAAAGATGCCAACGAGATAAATGGTGTTGGTGCAAACAAACATCCAGAAGCAGAGCAACTGGCCAGAGTTACCTTTGTTTCTCACACAGCTGACTTCCTAGCAGATTTGAGACACTTCGTAATTATGCTGTTGCTGTTAGTCTAGCAGATTAGAGCAAGGCCACTGGCTCAGGATGAAGTGGCTGTGACAAAACTCAGGACCAGTGTTTACTTTCAACATATTGTGAGCCATTCAAACTTACCAGGTGAGCAGAGATTTAGTCACTGCAGGGAATGCACCCCAAAGAGCAATTCATCAGGCCTGCTATGGCATGAGACACTTAGTTGCCCAAAAAAGAGCCAGCCACACACACAGACCTCTGCCATATGAGGCTGGCTGGTATGGCACAAGACCTACACAAGATCCTCCTTTCTGGAGGGAAACCTGGAGAGCACCAAGCAAAACCAGCACCTTCGTTTGGGTGATGAATCCCAGCTGGTGGGTCTACTTGGGTGCGCCCGGATCCCTCTCTGACTGCCCGTGACTGTCCCAACCAGATTTCCGCTGGCCACAGTGAAAATTTAAGCAAACTAGAGCACATGTGGTCACCTCCTTGTGGACGCCTGATCATGTCCTGGCTTTGAACTGAATCCCAGCCAGGCTGCCAGCGGAGGTCAGCTGGCCAAAGAGGATGTGAAAAGGAGGGAAGGAAGCACAACCCCAGACTTTGCTAGCGTGCAGCTCATGCCATTAAGGATTGCCCTGTGGTGAGGTGGGCAGTGCACAGTGCACTCACCAGGGCAATAATAAGATACCACACAGCTGTTTTAATTCAAGTCATGTATGGGAGCACAGGGACCACAGAGCACAGCCATCATGGAGGAAAATACAGGTTCATTCATTCACTTTCCAGCCATACAAGGAAAGAAACAAACCAAATGGGTCCAGATTCCATTCCGTGGACTTCGGGTAGCCAGGAAACTGGGACATGACATCATCCAACAGAAAGGAGACAGCAGCCCGTTCAGCTTCTGTAATGCTGTAAGAAACCACCACTTCTCTGCACAGTGGGGGAGCTTGTGTTTTTAAGGGGAAAAGTGACCTGTCGGTCACCACTTACAATGTGTTGATTGTCCAGAAGTTCCAAGGAAGTGTATGGAAGTGACAGCAGTATGACTTTGAAAAAGTTCTTTCTCCAGATAATTTTGTTGTTTAATAGCAGAAGATGTGGACTTGCACTGAGTGCATGAATTAAAGGAGCAGGTGGGACCCCCAGTCAGTCTGGTTTACCCAAGACACGGTCACCCCATGCTGTACCTCTAACAAGCTGTTTCTTTAAGGCATTGGCAGATTTTCCCTCACCGTACATTTGCCAAACCACAACTAAGAGCTTTGCATTTAGCCACGGAAGGAAAATCTTGAAGGCAATTCATGAAACTACACTAAAACCACTAGAGCTATAATTAAATCAACTCTTAAAGTACTGTAACTCTTTTTATGGCTGAAATAGCAGTCTTTATTTTAAGCATCATCGGAGAAAGAGGAGGAGAGAGGCAAACATTTCCATGTGAAAGCTTGGAAACTCCTTTCAGCGTACTAAACATTCACCAAGGCTTCCTGTGAGCGCTGGAGTTTGTCCTTTCCCTGCTGGCTGGATTTTCATCCCGTATGACCTCCAGCAGGCGGCTGAAAGCCCTTCTCCAACCCGACAGCAGCTGTCTGCGGGTGAAGGACCCCGGTGGGACGGCGGGGCCTGGGACGTGCGCGGGAGCAGGACATTGCCTGGGGCTCGGAGAGCCCCGAGGACNGCCGGGATGCTTCGGCGGCGTGGCGCGGAGAGCGGCGCGGGTGGCGGCCGAGCGGGCCAAGCACCGCAACGTGCTGCTGCTGGACGCCGGGGACCAGTACCAGGGCACCGTGTGGTTCTCCCGCTTCAAGGGCCGGGAGGCGGTCCACTTCATGAACCTCCTGCGCTACGATGCCATGGTAAAGCGGGCCGGGGGACGGCGAGTGGCGCCGTGGGGTCTTCCTCTCTCCCCTCGAGTGCTGGGTCTATTCCTGCATTTCCTCGCCCGCTGCCGGTTTTTCGCATTGCCCTCTCCTTTAGTGCGTAAAGTTGCGTCAGAAAAGGCTGCCGGTAAAATCGTGGCCAAAGGAGCTGGGGGGCAGGCGAGAGGAGATTTGCTGGGTGAGGGGCTCCCGGCCGAATTAAGTCGTGAGCTGGCAACCCACGGGCAGCCACAAACCGGAGGTGATGGCAAGGCTGCACAGAGAGATGGAATGGAACTCTTCTTGGCAAATGCAGGGGTTGGGGACGGGCAAGGAGCTGGACGGGCTCTGTTGAAGAGGGGCTGGCAAACCACGGAAATGACCCCAGCAAAAGCCGGGCGAAGAGTCTGGTCTGCGACAGAGGCGTTAACTGCCCTCGGGCTCGCAGCCCGACGTGCTTCGGCCCTGCGGGAGAGGAGAAATGGCACACGTTGGCAGTGCTATTTCAAAGGGTGGAGGTTTTTAGTTTTCATCAATCCCACCCTGGTTGTGTCCAGTCCCCTCAGAGCTAAGGTCTTGACAGGATATGTAAGAGGCTGTGTACAAACAGCCCAGAGACTGCAACAGTGCCGTAGTGAGGAAGGTCTCTGAGACTGTGCTAATCGCACACCTTTACTCTGTCTCTTTTGGTCGTGCAAGTGCTGAGAGAAAGGTAAAATTTGTGGCTGAGATTGGGGGATGTGACTCCATGTCCTTAAATCTTTTTGTCGCAGGGCAGTGGCTTATTTTGCTTGTGTACAACCCGGGAAAGGAGAGAGATTAAAGTCATGTTTGAGCAGGACTGTTGAGTGACTGGCTATTTATTTCATCCCAGTGGTCAGCTCGAGGGGAGAATCTTCTGGGCATATCACATTCTCTGTCTTTTTTTTTCTTTTTCTTTTTTTTTTTTTTTNTTTTTTTTTTTTTTTTGGCTTTGTCTGGAAAGGATTGTGCTTTCCTTTCCAGGTAAAAATGGCTCACCTGTGCATTCCCTCTGCCTCAGGACAGCTGTGGAAGGGAAAGTCATGCCCCAGTCAGCTTGCACCAGACAGACATGTCTGTGAGGGATATTGCTCCCTGTTCGCGTGCCCTAGTGAATGGTTTTCTAACTGTGAAACTAACATTAACAGGATCTTTCCTCCCAATGGTGATGGAGAGAGGAGAGTGTGCATTCAGGACTCATCCACACTGAGAGCTGAGAAGCACCTTGGGATTCTGCACTGCAGAAATACCTTGAGATGTTTTTTCCTACCTTTCTTCATAAAGCTTTCTGCTGTCTGTCATTTTTCAGTCTTGTGCTTGCTGGTATAACTGGTTCATGGGCAGCCTGCGAGCCTATACAGTTCCTGATTACATCACAAGAAGAAATTTTTTCAGGCAGTGTTGAAGTACTGTTCAGTTTTAGAAACAAGTTATGTAGGAAGCTCCTGTTTTTGGAGATACCATGAGCTTTTTCATCAGAAAAAGCTTTAAAAACAAACCCACTCCATACCAGATATCCAGGGGCTTGTGCCAGATGTGAATGCTTTAGACAAAGTAGCCAGCCTCTTGTTCTCTGTGGAGGTGCTGCTTATTATAATTTTAAGAGAAGGTGACAGGGTAGGTGCTAAACGTTCTGTAGCTTCTCAGTCTTTCTCTGCTACCAAAGAGCCTGAGGGACAGATGCCGAGTGTCGAGCAGCCCTGCAGCGTCTGATTCTGTGGGGGAGGGCCGTGCAGTGGGGATGGTGGCTGGGTGGGGGCACAGGGAGCAAGGCAAGAGCCGCACTGCAAAGGGTGAGCTAGTGTTTCTTTAATCAAAATTTGGGAAGTCATATCTCTGACAGAAGGGGTGGGAATTACTGAAATGTTTAGAAGTGAACTACAGCACTAGGATTACAAACAGGATGAAGGAGAGAGCATGAGTCATTGAAGTTGTTAGAGGATGCAGGCGGGAACCATTGGAGGATTTAGGACAGCTTGGAAACATTAGAAGTTTTCTCCACAAATGGGAGAAATTTCCTTTTTTAAGTTTACTTTTTTCGCTTTTATACCTGTTATCACCTCCAGTCTGTTTTCTCCTGATTGTTTGCCTTCCAAATATTTTCATGGCACTAGCCTTTTTTTTTTTTTTTTGGTGTAATTAAGACTAAAAACCAATTTCGATATCTCAAAGGCAGTAATTGGAGAGGTGATGGAAGTCTTCTAGCTTTACTTTTAAGTTGTATGCTTCTGTTAATTTGTATCCTGATTTTTGAAATATTTTTAGACATGCTCCTTGTGAAAAAGAGGATTATATAATCACATGCTGTGTGCCTGAATATTTCTGTTTATTCCCCCTTGTGACTTACACTTACACTGGCCAACGGATCCAGATTTGGTCAAGGGATAGTGCACAGGTACAGAGTCCCAGGACCTCTGGGTGCAAGGGCAGTTCAGTTGAGTATAGGAACCCAAAATGGTCCACATCTTCCTTCCTCAGAGGAGGAGTTGCACCAAAAGAAAAACCGTATTATTAGCCATCAGTGATTTCTCATTAACAACTTCATAACCACCCACACCATGGGAAAAGTTTTGATTAAAGCTAGTGTCCTAATGGACATGAAATAATCCAAATGCAAGACACAGAGACAAGAGAAAGGATCTTTCCTAACTGGTTGATTGGGTTAGGGCTTTGGGTTTTTTCCCCCCAACAAGCTGGTGGCAGTTATATCCCATTCAATTTCTTAATTCATTTGCAACCTTTTTTGTTGGGGTTTAATTGCCTGTTTAGGAGGAACAGAAGGCATGTGCACTAGCCAAAAGGAAAGAGCTTTTTACCATTCTGATATACTCTATGCCAGTCCATAGATATCTTTTCAGAACATCCAGACAGCATCAAGATGAATGCCTTTTTTTTTCTCTTTATTAGTATTTTTTTTACAGCAAATTAGATTGCAATAAGAATACAGTTAGAAATGGAACATAGTTGGAGTGCATTGTATCTTCCCAAGTCAGAATTTTTTTAAAGATAATTCCCAGTTCTTTTGGAAAAGTGCTGCAGCAGCGCACAAACAATTTGGCTCCTTCCCAGGGGTGTGAGTAGTGTTCTCAGCAGTGTCAGCGGGAGCAGCTGATTTCCAATGCAAGTTACTGCTGATATCCTGAAATTTCCACAGAGCCATTGACTACCTGCCTGTGAGCATAAAAGGAGTCAGGGATCTTTGTCTGTCCCACAAGAAAGACACTGTCAATCAACCGATTGAAATACTGAGCTCCCAAACCTGTGGTGGCCTCAAGGTCCTGCTTGGTTTGAAGTGTGATCAGGGTTAATACACCCTGTTGGAGAATAAAAGTTGAGGCAGACATAGCTGGGTGTGTGGGTTGTTTAAGTAGAACAGAAGGGTACATAAGCCTTCTGGGATGCTGCATGCAGCTTTCCCCACTTAATCTCAGAATGAAATTAAGAGCACACTTTAGCCTGGAAGAGCTGGCCCATTGGCTTTGATACCTCTTACGTACTTTGCTCCAGCTGCAACCTGAAACCTTGCATGAATTTATTATGTACCAGGTTACACAGTTATTGTGTTTCTGTGGATACATCTTCTCCTTCCCAAGCATCTAAACATGCTACAAAGTCCTTGTATGCATTGCGCTTCTGCAAAATGCCATCTATGGAGGTTTTGCTGGCTTATCACCAAACTTGCAGGTACAGGCACGTGGTAACTTAGGCTGAGCATAAAAAAGGGGCAGGTAGGAGAAATTTCCCTTGAGGCAAGTCCTTTCTCGCCTGCTTAACCGGCCTGGAAAAACCAAACATCTGGCTCTTATTACCTTGCTAATAAATGAGCTGGACTGCTCATTTCGTGTGGCAGTCTTGACACTTCACCATGTTAAGTGCACACCCACCCACTGTGAATTGGCTCTGGGGATTCTCCCTAACTGATAAACATTAACTCTTCCATAGGCAAATGTCGCCCTGATTTTCAGCCTTCTGTGTGTCTCACAGTTCATAGTTGTTAGGTTTTTCTTACACACGGGTGTTATACATAGATGCAATGTTTTTCTTAATTCAAGGTAGTTTACATTCTTTGTCTTAGAGATATGGACAGCTGACGGACAGTTGTCTTGACCAATGGGATGGGGAGAGGTGTCAACCTTCTCCCCCAGTCCCTGGCCTTTGTAGAAATACTATAAAATAAAGTCAGATTTTCGTAATAAACAGTTCATACCTTCTCACCAGAGTGAGTGTGTGTGTGTGTGTTTAACAACGGCAGGCAAGTAATCATATTGATTGAATACGGTGGATATAAAACGATATTTTCTTGTTGCGTGATAAAGCACAGAAGAATCTTTACTAAATGCAACATAAGTATGTTTTAAAAACTGTAGTACATGCACAAAGCTCTTAAAATTCACTTTTTATTTAAAGAAAATGCTAAATATCAATGACAATATTTGTTTCCTTCATTATTTAAACATATTTTCCATACACAAAATAAATGTTTTCCTTTATAGTAATTGTTAATCCTATTTTTTAGAGCTACAGGATGTAAAATGAGTGGATTTTGATCTGGTACACAGTCACAAACAGATAGGTTTTGGATTTCGATTTCCACATGTGTACTCATGTAAGAGAGTCTGAAAAACAAAAACCTGCATCTAAAAAGAGAAATAACCCAACCACTTCTCTGTTGGTTTAGACAAGTTAGGGTTTTCTTTCATAGAATGTAGACTTTGTTTTCTCAAACATCCAGTGTATATAACTTACGAGACTATTTACACTGAATATTTGAGGTAGGGTTTCATATTTTCTTCTTGCTTTTTGCAGGCTTTGGGTAACCATGAGTTTGATGAAGGTGTGAGTGGCTTATTGGATCCTCTTCTTAAAAATGCGAATTTTACAGTCCTGAGTGCAAATATTAAAGGCAAAACACCATTAGCAAATGAAATGATGAAATATGTTCATCCTTTTAAAATAGTTCATTTTGACTCAGAATCGGTTGGAATTATTGGCTACACTACAAAGGAAACTTCTTTTCTTTCACAGCCAGGTATGTTTTCTTTAATATGTAAATTTATGTCCTTTGTTACTATTTTGTTATTGCCTACCTTTTTAAATCCAAAGATGAATGTTTTCAGCTGAAAAGTGGGAAGTCTGTTGTTTTATCAGTATTTACCTGTATTACTCAACTTTGCCTGATTTTTAACCTTAAAAAGGCTTGCTAACATTAAAACCCTCTTTCATACAGACCCGGACCCTATCTAAGAATATCAGAAAGTCAGTGAGATTGCAGGAGAGCTCAGAGGTTGTTGGGATTTTCATTCTTGCTTGGGTTTCTAAAGTTATATTCCATTATATTTTATTGTTATTTATCCATTAAAAAAAAAAAAGAGTTAAAACAGGAATACAGCTTGTCTCTAGCATGAAGTGTGTGTCGAAATTTTGTTCTTGGATGCCTCCATGCCCAAAAACAAGGAGAGGTTCATACTTGTTTTTGAAGCAAAAGTTACCCAAGATGTTTTTAGCCTCTCAAAATATTTGCAGAAATTGGACTACAGAAGGAACACCCGTTCAGCTTTTACCGCAATTGCTTCATTCATGAGTAAAATTAGAATTGATGGGGAAAAAGGCTTCTCAATTTCTGACTGTTTTTTCTAGTGTTTCAGGGGGTTTGGTTTGATGAGGGTTTTGTTTGGGTTTGGCATTTTTAGTAAAATAAAATGGTCTACTGGAATGAGAAACACATTTAAATCAGCTGTAGGAGATATGAGTCACTGCCCACTCAGAGTTCAGCCTACATGTAACAAAAACAGTTTCTTCCCTGGGTTTTGCAGTTAGGGATGGTCTAAGCACTGCTTTGAAACACTTTCACATTGAAAAAGGGACTTCATATAATTATTTCTCCTTTTATTGCTTAGAAATACAGAAATAGTGCGTTGTTTTCCTGACAAAAGGAATGTTCAATACTTTGAGGAAGTATTAGAATATAAAACTATTCCTTCTGTGTTTTTTAACTCCAGTGCTGTATGTTTAACCTGTCAAGAAATGGACATCTGAGGTCTGAATGGGCTTACTGATCTCACTTCTGTTTTCCAGTGATGTGGTTTTGGATTCCTGTCTTTTTTCTCCCCAACAAAAAAGAAAATTGATCTGTATTTTGTGTAGGCAAAAGAATTTTACCTGTGCCTGAGGGCATGAGGGTATATATCATGAGATGTCATGCTAAGTTTGAATAATGACAGTCAATGTTGTCCTCCATTAGGGATTAATGAAATCTGCTGCTGCTCTTCTTCCAAACACCTGTGTTGGAGCAGCGAGATCATCAAAGTAACTTTCTTGCAAATAAATACACTAGGTGAAAATCCAGATAGTGCTGGAATGATTCTCTGAAGCATTTGAATACATTTCCAATAACATTTAGACATCATATCCAGTGCCTCAGTATGCTAAGACATTGTAAGAGACTGCGGCTAGATAAAAAAGCAGTGTCACATTGGAAGTCTTGTTAGCTCCAGAGATGGAACTGAAACATCCCTAAGGAAGTATATCCCACAGTGAAACTGAGCAAAAAGCAGAGCAAATTCTAGTAACAACATTTATAGTGATCAGAGTTTTTACAGTTTTGTGCTTTGCCTTCTTGGTGTGTGGAGGAACGTTTAGAAGCTTTGAAAATGTGAACTCAGGACATGTTAATATAACTCAGTGATGATATATTGCCCATGACCTTCAGACTGGCAAAATCATGGCAGACATAGGTCGGTGGCTAAGTAATTATCAACCTAGTTCCTTATATTCAATTAATAAGGGACCTTGTGGATTTTAAATTCAGCGCCTTGCTTATCTCTACACATTTCTTCCAGATGATTCCGTTTTCTCTGCCTCTGTGTGCTTTGGCATGCTCTACACTCTTAGGGCATTCTCAAGGCAAACAGGAAGCTTGAGAATGCTGAAATGTGAATTTCTACATTACTGCCTTCTATGGAAGTATTTTGTGAGTGCGATTTTTTCTATTGTTAAATCTCAATAACTTCCACCCAACTATGAAATTACAACTTGTACTTTTTGTAGTCTGCTTAAAAAAGATTATCAAAAGACTTGAACAGAGTATAAAATCCTTAAATCTCAGTGTTTGCATTGGGAGGGATCAACTAATCTCTGCTGAAGGTACTGTTAATGTCATTGTTTGGAAACCATAGGGATGGGGAACACATTTATAGATTACAGCCAAACTGCAGTATTTCTGGAGTTCTCTGTTTTTCTACGTACAGCTATCTCAGCTGAGTGTCTAGCAAGTTTTTCCATGTCCTGCAAGAGTTGCTCATAACTTGGCACATAGACACAGTTATCTGTGTATTTACTTCAAACTGATAATCACAAGGCCACCTTTCTAGTATTTGATGGTTCCAGCCCACTTGCTTTAGTTCTATAATGTTATTTGGTCCGCTGTATTTTTGTACAAGGTGTAAACCCAAACCTACTTACTTTGTAACCCTAGAGGCAGCAAAATACTTACTAAAACTATCAACTTGGCAGAGTTTTCTTAAATGGAATTTTAAACTGCATTTATTCCACTTTATTCTGGCTGTCTTGCATAATATTTTTAACAGGCAGACAGTTCTTTTCCTTGTTCAGTTGTAACAGTTTGGCTGTTTTTTCTGAAACTTCACCTCATCTGAAAAGAGAAATGCCACATCAACTTAATACCTTGAAAGAGAAGTGAAATATTGACATGAGCAATAAGTTAGTCATTTTGATTCACATTGTTTTGAAAAATGCCCAGATGAGTGCTAAGCAGTATATTGCTTTTCGCCTGGTTTCTTAGAGAATTGAACACTGTGTAATTGCTCTTACAGTCCCCCACTGTATAACTTTCAGACCTGCTGTCCCATTTAATCTCAACTACGTCAAATACTCAGATGGCTGGGATGCAAAGCTGTGTGCAATGCCATGGCTAGGCCATGGAGAAGGGGTGAAAGAAGCCCCTGCAGCCCCAAGCAGAATTCCCTTTCTGAGGGCAAGGCAGACAACAGGAGATCAGTGGGTGGGTGGATTTGCAGTGATTGCCACCCAAGCTCTGGTGTCTGCCTGTCCTGACATAATAGTCCTGGGAGAGGGATGGGCTTACCTGCATGAGATGGGCCTTGTTTTTTCCCTCATTATGAAAGCAGTTGGTTTGTTTTGATACCTTTTCTCTACAACTACCTGAAAGAAGAGTGTAGCAAGGTGGGGAGCAATGTCCTTCTCCTCAGTAACAAGTAGCAGGTCAAGAGGAAATGCTCTCAAAGTTTTGCCAGAGGAGGTTTACATTGGATTTTTGGAAAAAAATCTTGGAAAGGGTTGTCAAGCACTGGTACAGACTGCCCAGGGAAGTGCTGGAGTCACCATCCCTGGAGAAGGTATAGATGTGGCACTTAGAGACACAGTTTAGTGGTGGACTTGGCAGTGCTGGGTTAATGGTTGGCCCCTATGATCTTAGAGGCAATTTTCCAGCCTAAAGGATTCTATGATTCTGTAGGTTGACGAATAATAATAAGGTGTCTTCAATGCACGGCGCATTTGTAGGCTGCAGTGGCGTAGAGGGATAACAGAGCTGGTGCTGACGGGCAGAGTTTGGTTGTCATGGACCACGTGGCTACTTGCCATGGGAGAGGTGAGCCCACAGGCACCTGAATGCTGGCACAGCTCGTCAGTGGCTCATTCCTGCTCTTTGTTTCAAGAGCTCAGCTCTCTTTGCAGAACTGGTCCCCACACCATTACACCGTTGGGGTGCAGCTGGTCCATGGTAGTAAGAGGAGTACGTGAAGAGCCTGCACTCAGGGATCAATTCTTGCACTTCTCTTTCTGCCAGCAGCTCTGCATCAAGCCCAGCTGCTGTCGAAGGCAAGGATGTGCAAAGAGGGGCTGAAGCCAGTGGCTTCCTTCTTCCTGGAGAAGAAGGCGAAGGGGGAACCAAGTGCAGTCTTCCACTGATGTAAGGGAATTTTATAGAGAAGACAAGGACAGACACTTCCCAGAGGGGAAGAGAAAGGACAAGAAACAACAGGCTCAAGCAGTAACAAAAGAAAGTATGGTGGGACTTAAGGAAAAAATTTGTCATGATAAGCATGGTTAAGCCATTAAACAGGTTGCCCAGAGAGACTGGAATTTCAGCCAGCTCAGACTAGATCCCGAGCATCCTCATTTGGCTTTCAGTTCCTGCTCTGAGTGGATTTTGGACTACATGGCTCCTGGAGATCTCCTCCAACCTCAGTTAACTTCTGACTCTTTGATTTTGAGAAGAGGTCCACAGGAAGAAAATGTGGGGGTGCACTGCACAATTCACTCTGCAATGTGCAGTACAGAGATTCCCTCTGGCACTAACAGAACTATTGAATGGGTGTGGTGCTGAACCAATTTATGTAATCCTCTTTTATCTCTTCCATTGTAGCAGCTTCCTCCTCATTTCCTGAAACATTTTGCAGTGGATTGTGAATTTGTGTCACTCCTCCCTTTGTTATGAAATAACGTAAATCTTTTTACTTTGAAGGCGTATTTCAAAATTATTTGATCACAGAACTCTGCAGGAAGGAGAGGAATTAGGTAGAGGGGGAATTGGTAGAAAAGTCACTTGGTTGTCTTCACCAGAAAGTCTAAATTTAGAGTTGGTTGAATCTGTCCTTAAACTCTATTCTTAAAACTTTTGTCAGAGAAATCATCCTCTTACATAGGAAGTCCTTTTGTGCAACCAAACCACTGTGCCCAGGATAAAAATGTCTGTTATTCTAGAGCTCATGTAACTGTTTGTTACATTAGAATTTCAGCCGCCAAAGAACACTTGCAGAAAGCTTGTCAGTTTCCCAACATCCTTGTCCAGAAAAGGTTTCTCCTTTCCAGACTTTCTGTTGCTTATGCTGTCGTTGCAGGATGGTATCTCAGATGTGTGCTGTGCTGCATTGGTATTACTGAGAGTAGTTCACATTAGGTGAGATAATTTGTATAAAAAAAGCAATTCAGAGTTTAATGGAGGACATTGAAGAAGCTGATGTTTAAAGCCTTGGGGAGGGGAAATAAAGGAACAAACAAGATGTGCATGCAGTAAAAAGGGATATTTAAGTTGGGAGAAGATAGACAATCTCAAAGAAATACAGCTGGGGAAGAAAAAAACCTTTGTTATAGAGTACAAATGTCTATATGCAAACACTGACACAGTTTCCTTTTTCTAGTTAAATAATAAAGGCCATTCAATTTTTGATCTTACTATTGATGTCACTGAATTTTTTTATGGAGTTATAACTTTTGTTAGTCTAGGCTTGAACATATAGCTTGTTGCAGAAATGTTGTATTAGTCTAAACACGCAGGTGTTCCTGAGAGACTGAAGAACACCAGCTCAGATCAAGAGCTTGAACCAGCTAAGGATATTTGAAAGTCACTGTCATTCAAAGTCCTTTTAATTATATAAATTAATATCTGATGTCAACTACTTTATTTTAACTAGCAATTAAGGTACTTTGTAAGTAAATTCTTTTCTTTTTTAAGGGGATGATGTAACCTTTGAAGATGAAATTGAGGCATTGCAACTGCAAGTGAATAAACTTACTGCTATGGGTGTGAACAAAATAATTGCACTTGGACATTCTGGTTTTACCGTGGACAAAAATATTGCCCAAAAAGTGAAAGGAGTGGATGTTGTTATTGGAGGCCATACAAACACATTTCTCTATACAGGTAATTTACCTCTTACTAAAATGTTGCTTCTAAAGCTAAGCTGAAACTGTTTGTCTTTAAACTCAGAGAACTTTCACCAATACAGTTTCCTTCTGGCTGCACTCAGCCAGATCCATAGCTGGTATATGTCCATAACTTCCATGGAAGAAGCCAATTCAAAACAGCCTGTGCACACCAAGTACTACAACTCACTGAGAGGTTCCATATGCTGTGGATGTTCAAGGTGACCTATACAAAGCAGGGAAAAGGAACAAAGGTAGTAATACTGGTAGATTACTGCTAAACATACTGTACTTCTTTCAAGCTCACACCTAGAGTAAATTGGTTGTCTACTTTTAATCTTCTATGTGACTTAACCAGAAAAATCAATCACAGAAGACTTCAAAACTGCTACTGGTGTTGATATTCTCTGTAATCTGATTCTATATTCATAGGTTGCCATTTAGTCTGCCATTAAAATACTTTCCCCAAGTTTCATCTGTTTATTTCAATCCCTCTTTTAATCTCTGCCTATTTTTTTCTCTAGAAGCAGATGTCATTCCAGAGATAAACATTGCTGATCTGTTTTCTCCTGCAGTAATTCTACTTTAGGTAACACCTGCCATCAGCAGCTTCCCCAATGCTGTTACCTTTCCCAATGTGTAAGGACACAAGTAAAAGAGGCTGTTTTCTTGTTCTGTTTGATTGAAATGTTCAAGTTCTTTAAATTTAACAGAAACTTTAATAACTGGTTGGGGCTATAATGGGAACTTTCTGTAATTTTCAGAGAAGTTTCCCATGCGCCCTAGTCACAGGGATAACACTATGTACCCTAACCTAGGAACTTGATGACTTAAAAGGTTTGCACTGTCCATCATCCTCTCCTCTCCCTATCCATCTCCTCTCTGTTTCTCATGCCTTTTTTGACTTATCTGGACTCTCACCTTTTGTTATCTCACTTGTTAAAAAGAAAGAATTGCATGCCACAGTTACACTTTGAGCAGATCAGAATATCTCTTGAATTTGGCCTCAGGGAATAACTTTGATGACTAATCTGGAGGCACAAGGCACTTACGTCAAAGCTCACAAACACTTTGCATACGGGTGCGGTAGAGAAGTAGCCGAACTGGAACAACAGGATGGACCATCCCAATACCATGTGTCTAAGAGTGACCAAGGCGGATGGTTGGGGGGACTGGATGAGCCTGTGGAGATACTTTATTCAGATCTGCCCATGTTTCCCACCAACTTGCACCTCAGGGACTCCCCAGGACAGAAGTGGTGTCTTGATATTTACTGGCACCATCTCCTCTTGACTACCTTCAGCTTCCACAACAGCCTATAGCAAGGCATTCCAACACGGACCTGTACAACTCATAGAGACCTTGGTCTTGTCTTGGGGTGCAGCCTGCAATTTTGTTGAATTATTTTTGAGATGGGAAAAACAAGGACGGATTTCATGTACAAAGTGTGCATTCATTGTGGATTTACACAGTGGAATCCATATTCTCTTGCACAGTCTTGTTGGTCAGTGCCTGTAGAGAGTTTGTGCCTCATGGTGGTAGCCACAGCAGTCAAAATACCTTTTTGGGTGTGATCCAAAGAGGCACCATGTGTCACCATTTGGAATAATAATGTGAAGTGTTGCAGGAGCTGAGACATCTGAGTTTATATCCTCTCTAGATCTGCAGGAGTTCACAAGCACACCTCTAGTCATCCCAGA
Organism: Donacobius atricapilla; assembly: GCA_013397315.1. NCBI lineage: Eukaryota > Metazoa > Chordata > Aves > Passeriformes > Mimidae > Donacobius > Donacobius atricapilla. Next base: position 182,991 of record WBMY01001062.1, on the reverse strand, counting down.
GAGTACCCTCCTGTCAGACTAGACTATGTCAAGCTGTTCCACCCCTCCCCATTTGAAGCTGTCCAAGATTCAAAAGGTCAGAGAGAGCACACTACAGGAGACTCTGCAACCTTCAGGTTAAAAATCTCAACTGGGAATGAGTTCTGGCCCCTTTTCCAAGGGCTCTACTGTTTTGCTAAAACTGTCTTCTTTTTTTAATACTGGCAAGGTGAGAAAAATAATAAAAAAAGTAATGTCTGGGGTAGATGCACCAATAATTTCTATTTAGTCAAAATATGCTTTTTGACAAAATGTGGTCTGAGTATATAATTTTTATCCCAAGTACTGTGGAGCACATGCTCACCTATTCAGGAGCATCATGAGTGCACTTGTGAACCATGCCCTGCTGAGTCGAAGCCATCAGTCAACATTCCCAGAGAAACAGCCGCATCTGTGGAGGCGATTTCTCTGCAGAGTAAAACATCTGATTTGAAATGTCTTTGTTCATGTCTCAATGCATATATTAAGCTTATAAGCTCACATTTAAATCAAGAGGTGTAATCAATGACTGGCAGCAGAATCTGGGAGAATGTTTCAGCTCAGTCTAAGAGGAGAAGTATGAGCTGTTCAGCCTGTTGTGTCTGTCATGGAGATTTAGAGACATACTGCCGTGAAGACATCTCCGCAGAGAAATCTTAGTGTAAGGGTTTCATCTTGGACTGTCCAACCTGTCTCTAAGATACTTGCCAATCTCTGGTTTATCCACAGGTTATAAGGCAAATATTGTCCTGACTTGTTCAGGTGTGCATTTGGTTTGCGGAACTGATTCAAACAGCAGTGGTAGTTTTGGGTTAGAGCAGTTTAATTCCTGGTTTTCATCAGAACGGATGTTCTGAAAATGTAATGTGTTGGCTAAAACAGGGTAAAAAATAGGGAAGTATTACATGTTCTTCAGTTACCCAGTATGAGTTTGTGCATTTGTAATGAAACAGCATCTTTTGCCTTGACGGAGCATGAATTCTAGTGCTGGGTTCTTTGGGGTAAGATGCAGTGAATAGTCTTTGCATTTCAGAAGGAGCACATCTATCTTACAAGGGAAAGATCTCATAGTGCTAATTAATCCTGCAAGGAAGTATTAGTATCAGAAAGTATTTCATAGAAAGAAAGAAAGGAGTAAGGTTCTGGGCAAGCACTTAACTACGCACAGCTGATATAAACTAAAATAATGCCTAGAAAGAATAACGTTATTTTTCTAATGCTCTGTTCATTTGAGGACTAAGGAAGGAGAAGAAATCAAAACTGATTCCTTTGTCAGTTCAGAAAACCCCAAAGCCACTTTTGTGTGCACAAATCCTGGACAGTCCTCATTAGCTGCAGGAGTTCCTAAATTCTTGCCCAAATAAATGGTTAAATGGCACTCCAAGAAACCAACTCTGTTGCCCTGGATGAAAGTGGAAAAGCTAGTTCTGTGGTAAGTTTGATTCAGTTTGCAGTTTGTTGCAGCTCTTCTCCCTGGAGAAATAGGAGGGATTAGAGAGGAATATGAATCGTATTGGAGTTCTAGAAGGAATATTTATCATGCTGCTTATCCTGGGATTAAATATTATGTAAACAACTGTAAATGGAAGGAAACAAGTGTTTCTGTGAGCAGTGGAAGTGAAGAGGCTGTTTTCCTCTGGATCCATGTCCTCTGCACTCCATGCCCCTGCCTTGCCAGCAGCCCAGCGCTCACCAACACATGGATGGGAAATGCCACTGCCTTTGGGACAGGAGTCAGAGCAGGCTCTGAGGGAGCTCTGTCACACTGGCTCTTGGAGCTACCCAGCCTTGGTCCGACAGTGGGGCAGAAATAATAACAGGAATTACAGCAGGGGGAGACACTACTCAGATAATATCAAGGAGACACAGAGAAGGCTGGTATCCTTGAGGCAAGAGCTGTGCTGTGCAGTTCCAGTTTTCTTTGCCACTTTCTGCCCCTGTGTGGTTTCTAAATCCTGTGGTAGCCTATGCCAGTTGAGCTCTTTTTATTTCTGCCAGTGCCTTGCCTTAATCTGTTTCCAAGTCCAGCCTCTAGTCACCTTGCAGACTTTGCAGGTTGATATGAGTTTTAAATCCATGACTACACAACTTTAATGCTAATGAAGTTTGTTTTTGCAGAGGGTTTGCAGTTTGTCTAAAATTCTGGAGGCTGTTTGGCACAGTGAAAAAAAAATCAGCTGGTTTGATACACAAATTCACAGAACCGTTTGTAGGTATACTATCTGCTTATCAACCGTGAAAATGTATTAGACTTTTTCAGATCAAGAAGTCTGAAGTATGTTTTACTAAGACTCTTATTTTCTATCTGATGCAGGATAATGTAGTATGAAGGCTCAACAATAAACTTTTCATCCAGTGGCTGTATGTTTGCATTACTGAGGGGTTTAGATTGCAATAATTGGAATGAAAAGTTGCTTTGTTGCTGTTCTGACGTGATGTCATGGTGGAGCTTGCTGTCATAATTTAAAAAACACTGTGGTAATTATTTCAGTTTGTGTCCTGAAAACAACATTGTCTCTTATGAGATAACTGAACAATCAAATATGTGCTTGTTGTCCAATACAGTCATGGCTGTTTCAATCTTATCTGGGTTTTTTAGGGCTGAGAAACATTTGAAATGTCACTGTAGTAACTCCTTGAAGGTCACATGAGCTCAAGACCTGCTTTTCATGCTTGTTCTGCGCAGGCACCCCACCCTCTACTGAACAGCCAGCAGGCCCATATCCATTCATGGTTGACTCAGATGATGGGAGGAAGGTGCCAGTTGTGCAAGCGTACGCTTATGGAAAATATCTTGGTTACTTAAATGTTACATTTGACAAGAAAGGAAATGTAGTTGAAGCAGTTGGAAACCCCATTCTGCTGGACAGCAGTATTCCTGAAGGTATGTGGACTAGGCATCTGAGTTTGCCTGCAGCACTCTGCTACAATTCAAGTCTTGTCATGTTAAATACAATGTCTGAATAAGAACTCTGCTTTCTTTCTGAGCTTGCTGTTCTCTTCTGTGTAGGGTTCAGCCTGTGCTACAGTTGAATATGCATGGATTCAGAGTGCATTTTTATTTATTTAAAATCCCTGAAAGCCCTTTTGTAAGAATTCAGGTGATACAATACCTTACCACTTTGTAGAACCTGTTTTAGCTAGTCCTGTGATTGTGATTTAAAAGATGATGAGGACTAATTTACAGTTTTGCCTGAGGTTGGGTAGTTCAGAACAGAGTTTAGAGCAATATAGGAAAGTGGAAATGTGCCAGGAAAATCTTGAAGTACCCTGCCAACTACTCTGCCGACATGCAAATATAATATACAAACCCATGAGTTCTTGTATGCAGTGCTAACTGTGTTCAATGTTTTAACTCTGAAACATTTAAAAAGTAGGAGGAGGAGAGTCTCTCCATCACTCTTTCTTTGTAACTCCATCTGAACTCTGTTAACTCTATTTTGTCTGTTCTGTAATTACCCAGGGCTGCTTTTCTAATCTCAGTTTCTTCTCCAGTGTTTGCTGTATGAAGTTCTGAGCTTTTATTAGACTTTCTAAGTTCTACCTGAGTAGAACTTAGGTATTTGTAAAACAAGTCCTTTAAAAATTATTTGTTTATAGATATTTACTGTGTTACTGTAGTGAGATGATGTAATGAAACTTTACATTCTCCCCCTGAAGTCAGTAACACTTAACATTCAGATACATTGGTGGTATAATTTTATAAATGTTATTCTTGCTGACAGGTGTGAGCAAATTGATTAAAGCTAGTAGCTGATATAAAATAGTTGTAACCTGTCTGCATATACAAGTATCTTTGTTTTTTTTCTGAAATAATTAAATTTTTACCTGAGAGACAGATGTGCATAGAGAACTAATTTCTATAAAGGGTTTGTTCCTTGACACTGATAGTTGAGCTATTTTTCTTTTTAGCACAATATTAAAGGGAGGAAATTGCAAACAGCAAAAAAAAAAATTACATCAAAGAACAATCTCACTTGTATTTTAAAAATTCTCTCACCTCTCAAGTTAGGTTATTACCTTGGTTGTCCTGTCCTGCCCTCTCCCCATGCAGGCTTTTTTTGAAGTGAATGTATTTGCCATGTTGCTTGAGAAGCTTTTAGGAAAAGTGCAGCCTTTTAGAATCATGAACACCTTTTTCTTTCCCTAAGGTTTGTTTTCAATGAAGTGTCTTTAATATATGATGCTTATTTTACATTTTTATATTCCTTTACAGATGAGCACATTAAGGAAGAAGTGGAAAAATGGAGAGAAAACCTGGGGAATTATTCTGAAGAGATTGGCAAAACCAGTGTTTACCTGAATGGTACAAGCCAAGCATGCCGTTTCCAGGAATGTAACATGGGAAATTTGCTTTGCGATGCTGTGGTAAGATGTTTTCACCACTACAGGTGGCAGTTATATCTAAGGGTTATTCCGGAGCTATTCAGATCCAAATTATCAGCATATGGGCCCTGCGCCTGCTTTTCAACTGTGCAATATCCAGTGTGTCCCTAGAAAGACCTGGCAGAAGCGAGGCTATAAGGAATGTTGCTGTAGAGAGTAAGCAGCAGTTTATTCTTTGTGCGTAGCCTCGTAGAGAGAACAGCTTTTTCACAGCTGGCTTTGAGGCTGCACTTTTTAGGGACATAGCAGTCTGATCTAAGAGCCCAGCAAGGCAGAGAGCTCAGCTCCCCTGCCCCTCTCCGGCTACTGGCCCCTGCTCACAGCACTCGCCCTCTGTCCTCTCATTACTCACTGGGCTTTGCCGTCACTTCAGTGCACTGGCACAGAAAACAAATCTGGGTAACTTTCTGTCAAGCTACTGACAAGAATTGTCCCCCTGAAGAGCATAAAAGGTGCCAGCTGAAGCAAGGAGGGGGTGGGAAAGGCCATACACCCAGCTGGGCACAGAGCACTCCAGCCCAGAAGGAGCCACCAGCCCCTGCTGTGCTCTGACAGGCACTACTGGGCTTTAACAGTCACATAACCCCAGAGAAGTCTTTTTACGAGAAGTCACTTCCAGTTTTTAAACTTCTTGAGTTTGAATTGTTTTACTGCCCTGCAGCAGCACCATTTCTTTTAAGTGTTTCAGGGAAAACATTCACTAATGTGACTGTTTCCAGAAAATTAACTTTCCTATAAAGCGAAAGTTAAGAGACAATAAATGATCATGAGTTTTCACTTAGTTATGTCCCCAAAGCTATTTATCTAGTCCATGGTATTGCTCTTATTGTAGTCCTTAAAATAATTCTCTAGTTCATGGGCTATTTTTCAAGTCAGATTAATGTTTGGGAATTCTGCATACAGTTCTCCTAGAATTGCAGTATCTTGCTTTTTTTTTTTTCTGCTAGACTTTTTAATATCTTTATGTGCAAAACTGTGAACAAATGCTTTGGCACTTTTCAAGCTTAAAGAAAGTAACCCTGTAATCTTTCAGAAGTCTGTAGATTGCTATACATTTTTTCCTAGGGGGGTCAAATTCTATTTTAGTTCAGTCAATGTCTCTAGACAATCACCTGCAATCATCAGTAGATACATTGATTTCTCTTTACATTTCCTTACCAGTTCTATACTTGCTTTCCTGTCTGCTGACATGTGGTCAGAGGTATAAAGGTAAAAAATAGACCTGCCTGTTCCACAAGCTTTAATATTAAGTGTTGTCCTGAGAAATTGAGAGATTGAGAATTGCAGAAGACTGATTGAATGTTTGTATTGCGTCAAAACAGAGGTCCGTTTAGCGCAGTGATGATCTCAACCAGTAGCCCAAAAACTCAGAATAAAAGGTGGTCAGGCCTAGATGGTATTTTACAAAGAACTTTAAAGGGATTCAGATGTGAAAAGACTCTGAAATTGATAACAGCACTGTGTGAGCTCCTCTTTTAAGCTGCTTCAGCTCAGGGCTGGGAAGTTAAAATCCTTTGATTATGAGTTACAAACAAGCATGGATGTGGCCTCAGGGCATAACTTTGATGACTAAGCTGGAGGCACAAAGCATTTACACAGCTGCAAGTCAGTGGTCACAAACACTTCACATAGGGATGCAGACAGAGAAGTGACCCACCTGGAACAGACGACAGGATCATTCATCCCGAAGTTTTGTCTCCAAGAATGACACAGTGGGGATGGTAGGGGACGAGCATACTCCTGGACAAGCCTGTGGAGTTGCTGACCTCAGATCTGCCCAGGTCTCCTACCAGCTTTCAGCTCAGGCATTCCCAAGGCAGAAGTGGTCTCTTGACATTTACTGGCTCGAATGGAACGTGTGGGGAGGGCAAGAAACAACGACAGGGAGAGAGGGGGAGCAGGACAGGGAGACAGTGGGAATTAGTTCCTGCAGAGCAGCTCCACTGCCCTTTGGCAGCCTCCAGCCTTCCCAGCAGATGGTGGCAGGGCATTCCACCACGAACCTGCACATCCTGCAGAGACCTTGGACTTGTCAGTGTGTAGCCTGCTGCTACCCACTGCCTGCAAAACTGCTAGAGATCAAGTGGTCCTTGCTCCGGAGCACTTGCTCCCCATCCACCATCACACCACTAATGATTTAATACCCTTCTTGAGTATTTCCTTTCATTATCTCATAACCAGGTCAGACAGTCCAAGTCTACATCATCATTCTACATTCAGAAGAATGATGTATTTTCTGTGTCTTTGACCATCCTCATCACTCCTTTCTGAATCTTTTAGGTTTTTTATCATTCTTGAAATGAGAAAAGTCACAAATTCCTACCCAGCCTCCACATGCCCTTCTTCATTTTATTGGTTTCTGTCATGTGCTTCCTGTACTTCTCTCTGTGAGATTGAAGAGTTATGATCATAGTCATTCCTGTATGGAAACCAGACCATCTTTTCTATTAATCTAGGTCATTTCAGCCTTTCCTCATTCCACTCAGTTATTTCTGAGGATTAACACTGGAGGCTTATCATCTTTATGAAACTGGGTAAATATCTGGTCCCCAATTTCTTTACTAGTAAGGATGTCACAAGCAAATATTATCTTGTCCTTGCATTTTATCAGAGCCTCGCCACTGAACTGCTGGGCACACACAGTTGTGCAGAGTAGACTTTCTGATCTAGTGTGCCTGTTTCTTGTTCTTCCACTGTTCTACATCTTTCTAGTTACCCAAGACCATTCCAAATATTGAAAACAAACCACAGAGAAGATGAAAAAAACTTAATTCCCTGCTAAATTATCAATTTATGCTTTCCCTAAGAGATTTTAATAAACAACACTATTTAAGGTCCTCTTCACTTCTCAGTTCCCCAAATATACTTAAATCATTTGTCTTTATCACAGTCATTGAAATAAAAAATCACTTTTCCTTTGTTCAGCTGGCCTGCCTTGGCCATGTCATGGACACACAGACTAGGGCAGAGCCCGAGAGTTCATTACAGTAAAAGGCAAATATTTTTCATGAATTTTAAAAAGCAAAACAGCTGTATGGGGTTTTTAAATAACTAAGTATATTAAAATGGGTCCGAAGATAATGTCAAAAAAAAAAAAAAATCTTTCTGTCTCTTTTGAGTCTCAGGTTGTATTTGGTGTAAATTTCCAGAGCCTATAATAAGTGAGATAAAATCTGATTAAACATTTTTCTTTGGTAGCTTTATGAGAATGTCAGGCATCCAGATAAAAAGACATGGAACCACGTTTCAATGTGCATCCTGAATGGAGGTGGGATCCGGTCACCCATAGACGAGCAGAGCACTAATGGTACGTAAAATTACCAGCTGAAGGACAACTTTATCAGAAAGAAGAAATCAAATTATGCCAGCCTGAACACAGTGTTAGGTATGGGCTTGTTTTGATGGGATTTGTACAGTGTTTAGAAGTGATTTCACACTTCTGCAAATGGTTGTCCATCATTTGAGCACAACGGCACTCAGGCTGACATTAACAGAAGTCTCTAGCATTGTTTGTACACAATGCTTTTCATAATTTCCCTCTCTCCTTGCTGCCTGGGAACAAAGAAAGGTCTCCTGCTGTACAGGGTCATCTGGTATGGTCGCTGTGAGCCTTCTGTAGTCTGCTGTAGAGTAAGTAAATTCTGGGTTTTTCTGAATGCTGAGGTTTTAATTTTCCTGATACCCCATAAATGCAACCTGAAAACAAACAGCCTTCTCAGTTTAGCTAAGTCTTTCTGTAGGACTGTGTGAGTAAACATTAATCAACTGGAAAAGGTGTCTGACGTAGTATGAAGAGCTGTGTTTCTTTATCTTAGGTTGCTGGTTTGTCATGTCTTTTAGTTGCTCTGTTCTAATAGCAATGCATGCCGTTACATCAAACTCTGATTTATTGGTCTTGATACTTGCTGGACAATAAAAGATTCAGGTTCTTTGGGACAACATACATGAGTCTCACCCCTACCAGCCCTCATTTTCTTAAACTGTATTTGCCATGTTCCTTGTCAAAAACTTGATGTTAAGCAATCCTAAAATAATTCTGTAAACAACAGCAAAAAGAAACAACCAAAAAAAACCCCAACAACAAAAACACCCCAAACCAAGAAGTGAACAAATTCTCTTTCCCCCAGGTAGCATTACTGTGGAAGATTTGCTGTCTGTTTTGCCATTTGGAGGTCGTTTTGATATGGTGGTATTAAAAGGCTCCACACTGAAAGAAGCTTTTGAGCACAGTGTGAGGCGATATGGAAAAGGAAGTGGAGAGCTGCTGCAGGTTGGAGGTATATTTTCTTCTTTCCTCTTCTCAGTTTTCCAAAACAGCCATCCCTCCTGTTGACCTTATTACATCTGGAAGCCTTTTTTAAAAAACAGAATGTCAAGCTGGCCACACATCCTTACCCTGTGCCTTGCACATGCCAGCCAGCAGATGCTGCTTATCCCGTGTATGTTTAACTGAGCCACTGCAGCACAGAGGCCATCGCTGTTCCCTTCAGCAGAGACAGTATTCCCAAGATTCCTGAACTCATAATGGCACCAGTTTAACACTGTGATTAACTAGAGGAAAATATACAACAAACTCCAGGTTTTTGTTCTTAACTGGCAGCCTACCTGAAACACCAAACTGAATAGCTGTGCTGAATTTCAGTTTATCAAAATAATTTTCTGCAACTCTCTAATGGTTGATGACAGTTTTAGTTTGTCCAACTAGGCTATGGAATTGCTCCATTGAATTTCTAAATATTGTATAGATGAACAGTTAATATCAGAAATCTACTCATATCTTTAATTGCAGCTGCCTATACATTTATCCAGATGTGTATTAGGCTACAGTCATGTTTATTCCAGGTCTGTCTGTGATTCAGTGGAGATTTTATTGTTTAGTTAGCAGAAGAACTAAACTTCAAGGGCAGGGGCTGATGCATTCCCTCGCTCCATGCCTCTCATCCCACATACCCTGATGCTGTGATCCCCCACATGCCACAGACACAACCTATGTCTCACACTGTCACCACTTAAGTTCCCGTGTTCTTAGGTACCTCGAAGGTAAAACAAGAACAATCTCTGCTTGCTGCCTCTTCTCAAAAAAAAGAAGAAAACCAGTAGCTCTGGAAAGAGTTCAGGATGGAAGATAACAGAGCAGGAAGAGTGCCAGGGTTGGAAGAGCCTCAATGCTTTGAATGGCCTTAGGGGCTTCCTCATCTGCAGAATCTTGGCAGTGCTTTTCTGGGGGCTTGGCTCTCCCCTGGCCTTGATCAAGGAAGGCTCACAATGAGAAATGTTGCTTCTCCTACAGCGAGGAGACACTGCAGCATACAGCCCTGGTTTGGCTTTCCTTTTTCAGGACAGCACCTATAATCCAGAATAGCTACCAAGTTAGGCTGGCAGGCCTTAAAAAAGTCATTTCAGCCAACAGGCCAGGGAAATGAGAAAGCATGTGACTACTGAAATTAGGGAAGGTATTTTTATCTTGCAGTATTCCAACCCCATGACTAGTAACTTCCTTTTGTGGAGCAGTGATGAGAAGAGACAAGTAAATGAGGTGGGACAGTGGTTCAGCAATTCTTATTTCTCTTGTGTGTTCTTGCATAGAAGCTGAGTAAGTATGCAAAGAACACAGGGCATTAACTGGTGTAATTTGGAATGATACAACTCTTGGTCACAAAAGGTAATGCAAAAAAACAGCTGAAGATGAGGGAGAATCCTGTTTCTGGCCCTGTGTGTTCAACGTGCACTGCACTAAGTGGCATGCCAATGTGTATTTTTGTAGGCATCCATGTGGTCTATGATCTCTCCAGAGCCCCAGGAAGCAGAGTTGTTAGCTTGGAAGTGCTGTGTACAGCCTGCCGGGTCCCCGCCTATGTCCCACTCCAGATGGACGAAATATACAACGTGACTCTGCCATCATATATGTTATTTGGAGGAGATGGCTACAGTATGCTGAAAGACAAAAATCTGGGCTACAGTAAAGGTAAGGGGGATACAGTCCAGGTAACTCTGCAGAGTAGCAGACAAACAGTTCTCCCAAATTAAAAGATCTTTCTACAGTACAAACCTCAGACTTTTTGCCTTTACTCAATGATTAAATTTGCTTCTACTCTGACAGCTGTGGATTGCTAGATTTGGTTGTAGGCAGCAACTCCATACTTTTTCAGTTAAAACTGCAGAAGTTTCAGAGAAACATCTTTACTAATTCAGCAGTGCCCAGAGAGCAGTTCTGAGATTGTGGTAAACCAGAGAAGCAGCAAAGTACTCGGAGAGTACACTTCACATTGCCTTGCACTTGTACTCATTACTGAACAATGCATCAAAAAGAAAGGTGGTATTTTCTATAGACCTTAAATTTACACTGTACATAAGTGTTTGGAAAGACAGAATCATCACCTCCACTATTAAACTACATGCAGCTCAGGTGAACAACATAGGGTGAGGTGAAAGATGCCAACCTACTCTAAGAGAATGAGCGAGCCCAGCCAAAAACACGGACCCTGGGGAGTTCTGCAGGCAGGAGGAGGCAGGGTGCCACAGACACCACACCACAGAGGTGGAAGAGAGTTGTTTTATAATGCTGGCTTAAGGTCCTCTAAAGCTGCATGCAAAGTGTTAGGAAATCTGTATTTGTACAATTGACATTGTCCATCTTTTAGGATGAAGGGAAACTTGAAAAAAAAAAATTAAAATCCATTATTCCTGAAAACATAAAAGGGGTGTAGTGCTGTATTTAAAAAAAAAAATCTTGTAGGAGCCCATCTACATTTTTGCAGAAGTTTAATTTTGTATGTTCTGCTTGTGTGTGGTGAAAGCATTCTTTCACCTCAGAAATTTTCCTTTTGGACCTTTGTTACAAAGGCTAAGTTTTTGTTTCTACAGGTGTTTAAATTTAAAATTCATTCTCACAGGTAGGACTGGTGTTTTAAATCAAGTTCAGCGAAACCTGATTTAAAACATCAGCTTTCCCGTGAGACACAAAAATCATTAGGAATAGTGAAAGGGAATAACCTATAAGGTTCTAGTAAAGTCTTTCAGTACAACAGAAGGGTAAAGCTGTACTTATTGTTAAGATGGAGGGTTACACTTTAGGATTCAAAGAAGTTGGATCAGAAGAGGCTCGTTCCATAATTGGCAGCAGTGACTGAAAAGGGTCTTCCACTGTAGAAAACCCACGTAAACACCTTGTGTGCACAGACCAGAAACTTCTCCTAAAAAAAGTACTTTTGAGAAAGTATAAGGGATAGCTTTGCCAGGTCTACAGCCCTATACCCCAAACAAGTGGGAGACTATCTCAAACCACCTGACTGGAAAATACCATTGTAACTAATACAAAACAAACAAGCCAGACAAAACAATGTTTGTTTGTAAAGTTGCTGCCAAAAATTCTGGCTACAAACCACCACAGGTGGTGTGTTGATTCAGAATGGCAAACCCTAGAAAACAATTTGATTCTTGAGCTAAAACTGGAATTTAGGCAAGTCCTTACATTTAGGTTAAGAGCTTGGCAGATGCAGAGAACACTTGTTTGTTTCTTTAGGTGAACCTGACATTGAGGTTGTTTCCCGCTACCTCCAGAGAATGAAGAGAGTTTACCCAGCAGTTGAAGGTCGAATAAAATTTTCTTCTGGAAGTCTTATCGAAGCAAGTCTTACCCTGATCTCTGTATTGTTCACTCTAACGCTCTTGCACACTTGATTTTTTGTTTGGAGAAATAGAGGAGGAGAGACGATACTGATGAAGCTGTAGGAGACCTGTTCTCTTCTGTGACACCCTACAATGAATGAGCAGTGAGGTGGCTGCATGTCAGCAGAGAGCAGCCCCCTGCATTGTCTTTAGCCTGGTGGTGCCACTGGAGCACTGTGTGCAGGGCAAAGGGGCAGAATGCATGACTTCTCCTGGTCAGAATCAGCAGGTACCCGAAACTGAGGTCTCAAAAGCCAAGTTCCAGTGAATACTTACTGCTCAATCATAAAACAGTGACAAACTGAAATGGGCTATTATAAATTCTCAAATTCTTTTAGCTGCTTTAGACAGTGAATTAAGAACCTGATTCCAGATGTCAACGAGCTTCTAGAAAGGGATTTATTATACATGTATATTCCTTCCTTTGATCTCCACTCAGGGTTAAGGTATTCAATCTAATATCTCTGCTTTGCTTCTAGTCATATTTGTCATACCTACATGAAGGCCTGAAAGAGCAAGATTAAAACCTGTGCCATTAAAATCATGATCTATTTAATATGCAGTTTTAAAGCTTTTGTTTTACTTTTGAAAAACAATCACACTTATATTTTCCATTAATAAAAGATGCAATGAAAGCTTGACTTGATTTTGATAAATTTTAACAAATTGACTATTCTTCATTCTTAAATACGGCCAGTTTGGGGACTGTATCTAGGGTGAGAACACAATCTATTACTGTTATTTCATATAAATATGCTCAATTTTATACCTCTTCCAAAGAACAGGACTGCTGCCTGTTACTGTATTAGCAACATTCAAAGAAAATGTCAGATAATAGGCATTGACTCCTGCAGCACTTTTGGCATCCTTTGGAAAAAGTCAGGTTATGGGGCTTTTTATAACTTAACCTGGCTTTATGATAACTCTGATTATACCTCTTCTATGGGAGAAGGCAGTGTTTAAAAAAATGGTTGTAAGAGACAGGCTAATGAGTATGAAATCAGATTAAATGCTAAATGTACATTGATGATGCTTTCTCAAAAAATGATTGCTTATAAATTAGGGCAAAGAAATCATTATTTTTCTAAGATTGCTGGGAATTTTGACATCAACATGTTTGGGTTGTTTAATGCTGTTTTAAACTGATTGTGTTTTGAATAAACCTGCTATGTTCTCCTGGAAAGCTCACTACACTCTTTTTCAACACTGAAGCTCTTCCATTCACTGCACCTGTACATCTCAAGAAGGTGCATTAAGACAAATGTTCAGTATGTTGAAATTTAAAGACCCCATTAATTTCTACATCCCTTCAAGTGCTGTGCCAAAAAGGCTCTGGACTACACAGCTGTATTAAGGGGTGGTGGAACAGGGAGACAACGATGACTGACCTTGACACACTACGAGTTCTGCCCTGGCACTGATGATTTGTCACTACTACTCCCTAAGCTGTTAATTTACAGAATGGTCTTCCCCCCATCAACATCAAACCAGTAACAGTGAGGGCACTGATGGACAGAGCTGTACCTGCACACCAATTTTGAGAGTTGATACAACTGCTTTGGCAGAGCCAGAAAGAAGTAACACTTTTACCTTCCTTTGACAAACAGAAGGGAAAGGTTTGCATTAGTAATACAGACAAATTATATTGACAAAGAACACCAATGCTCCGTTAGATTGGTTTGTTTGTAAAAAAGGAGAAAATGCGTGTTTGAAAAGAAAAATTGAGGAATGCCTATTAAAGTCTCTCTGTATTGTTCTGTGAGTAAAACGTGTTAAAAATCCACACATAGAAGTCTTTTTCAAAATCTCTTTTATAAAGGCTGGGCCAACAAATTAAGATTTACAGAGAAAAATCTTCCACACATTTTTATATGAATGAATTTTTATAAAATGCTGTGAACAGACTCACATCCTTTTTCCTAAGCCTGTGAAGAGGATGTCAGAAAAAAACCACAGAGCCAGATAAGAAACTGCAGAAAAATAAAGGCTAAGTCAAAACCACTTTTCACATCCATTATTATTTTAAGAGGGCTTTTGATTTGAAGATCAGGTATTAAAAGACTAAATTACAAATGTGATTTTCCATGCTTACAGAAAGGTGAAGGCTAAAGACAGTCCTGAGATTATTTGTATACAATATATTCAATCATATACTTCTGTTGTTAAAAAAAAAAAGGATTTGTTATGACATTTTAGAATAACTTAATGGGAGCATTCTGCAACTTCTTCCAAACAATTTTTCTACATATCCTTTCAGGAAGACACCCAGTAATTGCTCTTTTAGCATAATGTAAGTTGGCTGATTGCCCAGCCGTCTTTTTTGATGACATCCTGTAATTTCATACACTGAGAGATTCTGGTGAAATTAATTAGACTTTTACTGGTAACAGCTAAAACAAATTTTAAATTAAAAGTACAGATATTTTATTTACTTGCAATTTGTATTAAATTTTAGTGTCTTTATTGCATAAGTTATTTTTTCAACTTTTAAATTTTAAGTTATTTACAACAAAATTTACAAAGCAATGTTAAAATGCCACATTTCCATTGCAACAGTGCACAGCAGATCCTACTGGGCGTCCACTCACATCCAGCTTGACACAGAGCTTGCTTCCTTTGGACCCTGTTAAAAAAAGAAAGGGGTAAAATTTATTCAAGTTTGAAAATGTGTATTTACATAAAAATTACTGAACTGAGCTGCAATGATTATTGGTATCTGAAAATATTCACTTGAAACCAGAGTTAAGAGAATGGAAGGCTACTGGGTTTTAATACTATTCCTCCAAATAGGTATTTTCTTCTTTCTCTAGAAGTTGTCATTCTAACTGCCTAATACAGTTTTCTTAACACAGCAATTTCTGCTCTGGAAATAGTACTGGAGATATTTTTTTCAGTTGGATTTCTTTCCTTTCTCTGCTTGGAATGCTTTTTCCCTTTGAGCTGTCTCTTCTCCTTGTATCCTGTCTGACAGATTCTCAAGGGACTGGCTGCTGTACACTATCTCAGAGGAGTTTTTCAGCTCTTGGAGCTTGCTCACTTACACATGCTGCCGTCAAACACAGCACACATCAAGTGATCCAGCGTATATCCGCACTGGTACGTGTGGCAGGAAATACCTTCAAGATACCAATCTCAAGAGTGGGAAGCAGACTGACATCCCCACTAAGGAAAATCTTCCCATTTCTCCCATTGTTGTTTTTCCTGACAAAGGAGCAGTGCTCAAAACAAAACTTCTGGGTGTTCAGTTTCCCCTTTAAAAGCTAACTGGCCAGAAACATTTTTCCATTCTTCACTGTAACTACAAAAACATTTTGGTATGATGCAACTCAAAAGGGACCGGTCTATGCTGACTGGACTTGATTGGATTGGCATTGGATTGATTTCCCCCAATACAATGGATAGCTAAGTAAGAACCAGTCATCACTTCTAAACGTCTCCACTGCAGTTGTTAGGAAGAAACAATTCTTTCTCCAAGTGGTTTCACAGTGATTTACAAGCCAAGTGCTTGCAGTGATTTTGGGAAAATGTTTTTAGGGCTCTGGATGAAAACCACTGCCATCCCTCCACCCATACCCTCTCCACCTTACTTCTCCTCTCTCAGTCCTGGTCCCACTGCCAAACATCACAGATGCAGCACTTTGTTCTGTATTGCTCCCAGTATATTGGAAATAAGGAAACAGCTCAAGTTCCCAGCTGAAGTATTTTTCTTCCTTTCCCATACTGAAATCTGGGCTGGAGATTCCTGTGCTCTGTTCCCCATCAGGTTCAGTCAGAGGGGACAGGGGGAGCTCACCCCTCACCAATGCCCTTTCACCAGGAGCCAACGTGGCACTAGAGGTCCCTCTTCAGCAGGTGGTTATGAAACACTGCAGAGCAGCCAGGCAGTGCCACAGTTACACAGGAAAAAAGAACAGATTAAGAAGTAGAAAACATGATCTTGATTTACCTTAAATAATCTTTCTCTTGATTTGTTTTTGAAGAGAAAATATTTTGCCCATTAAATATACACAGCTATGAAATCACAGCATGGCTGGGGTTGGAAGGTGCCTATGGAGGTTACCTGGTCTAGACCTCAGGCAGGGCAACCTAGAGATGCTCGAGACCATGTCCAGACAGCTTTTAAATATCTCCAAAGATGAGCATCCCACAGCATCCCTGGGCACTGTGACAGTGCTTGGTCAACCTCACAGTGAAGAAGTATTTCTTGATGTTCAGAGGGAACCCCTGGTATTTCAGTTTGTGCCTGTTGCCACTGGTCCTGTTAGTGGGCACCACTGGTTCTGTCCTCTTTGTACCATCCCCTCAGGTATTAACAGACATCAGTAAGACCCTTTAAGCTTTCTCTTCTCCAGGCTGAAGAGGCCCTGCTCTCTAGCCTCTTCTCACAGGAAATATGCTCCAGTTCCTTCATCATCCTCATGGCTCTCCACCAGATTAATTCCAGTATGTCCATGCCTATTTTGTATTGGGGAGCCCAGGCCTGGACACAGCACTCCAAGTGTGGCCCCACCAGTGCTGAGCAGAGGGGCAACATCACATCCCTCAACCTGATGGCAACACTGCTCCTATTGCAGCCCTGGATACTATCAGCCTTTTGTTCAACTTTGCATCTTTCCACCTGGTTGGCCCCCAGCCCATCATGGTACCTGGGGCTGTTCTTCCCCAGGAAAAGGACTTTGCACTTCCCTCTGCTGAAGTTCATGAGGTTCCTGCCAGTCCATTTCTCCAGCATGTGTAGTTGTTCCCTTTCGAAGGTAGCCTGACCCTATGGTTTATCAGCCATTCCTCCTAGTTTTGTGTCATCATCAGGCTTTGCACTCTGGTCCATCATCCAGATCATTAATGAAGATGTTAAACATGACTGGAGCCACAACTGACCCCTTGGATAACTCCCTTGTTACTGGCCTGCCTCCAACTAGACTTCATTCCATTGATCACCACCCTCTGGGCCTGACTCGTGCTTTAAAGACTGTTTAAATGCCACTCATTTTTCTCCATAATCAACTGGAGAAAGATCAGTGTTCCAATACATATATATAATTAGCTGCTGACATACAAAACCAATTCAGCAGGGTAAGACAGCAGGGCTAAGTCAGGTCTTTTTTTCTGCACTCAAGTTCCCAGCTACTTCCTTGTTCCCTTGGTCAGCTGGGTCTTCTTTTGCCTGTTTTTAGCTGCCTGAGCACTGGCTTGAGGAGGGCAGCTACACAGCGGAAGCACAAAATAGGTCAGCCTTGCTGAGTCAGCCTCCTTTCACTGAAAACAATGGAAGTGTCCTGGTTTGTTCCAGTATCTTGTATTTGTTTCTGTTTGTCATGCAAAACGAACCACTAATGGCACTCCCCAGTTCTCAGGTACAGGGGTCATGCAATGAGCATTTTTTGTTAGTGAGGGGGTTTTCCTACTTTGTTTGGGGTTTTGTTTTCCTACTAGCTAACCAGCAGGTATCTCCTGCCTGCCATGAAGACCAAACTGTAAAATTACTATGTAACAATCTGTGAAGGTTTGATATACAGAAGTACAAATATCAGACAGATCCCAAACCTAATGATACACATTTATAGAGCAACTTCTGTTGTGCAATTTTTTCTCCTTTATCTAGATAGTTGAAGTTAACATTGCAGTGACCAAACTAGGGGTAAGAAATCCTCCTGCCAGATATTCTCAAGAAAAATGCTGCAGCTTGATTGAGCTTTGCGTGCAGAATTCCCTTCCTAAATTGGGAAATGCATAAAATAGTGGAGACGAATCAAAGAGAAAGGCACAGAGATCCCGACTGCTGTTGATCTCTCCAAGTCTACTGAAAGGCAGCTCTGACTTGCTGCATGCTAAACAGATGCACCTTTGCTGATTTGGAAAGAGCTAATAAGCCAAAATTTAAGTAATCCAGATTTCAATTATTTCAACATGAAATACTGGAAAAACACAAACTTTCCCCAAAATTTAGAATTAATATTAGTAATAGAGAACAACAGCAAAAATGCACCAGTGACCAGACTCAGTAGCAGCTTGAAGAATTCTGCAGTTCTTGAATGGAGTTAGCACATACCTTACTCAGCTCTGGAAAGAGCTCTTGAATTCCAATGTCCAGCAGAACATAAGTTAACTAAAAGAAAATACAGGAAATTAAGGACACTCCAAAGCAAAATTACTGCTTTTTATTCTTCTGAGTAACAGCCTATTCCTCTGCTATATCAAACATTCACTTCAGGAAATCCTGTGCCAGAAGGCAAGTTTGTCACATGTTATGAGTTACCTGTTTGTTGAGCACTGGTTGCTGCAGTCCATCAAAAAGAAGCCTGATGCCTTCATATTTAGCCTCTTCCCCAATGCACTTGCCTATTAAATCTAGACCAAATTCCAAAAACAAATACACAAGTCATGAGGAAGCACTGCAAAGCAGCTTTATGATGCAATTATAGAACTCCAGTAAGTAATGAGAAAAAAACTGTTTAAATTTAAGAAAGAGTTCAATTTTTTTCTGTCTCAAATGGTAAATGGAAAAAACGCCACACTTTAGGGTTCATCCTTTTCTCCTCTCTTTCCTTCAGGGCTCCACACCTAAATAACTACTACACTTTTTAGAATACCAATATTTTGTTTTAATGCACTATTTAATAAACCACAGGCTGATTTTTAAATATTACTTTCAAATAAATGGGCCCCTCTTTCCTAGTTTACAGTGCAAGGAGAGCTCAGATGCTTCCAGCTTAATGGTGTGCCTTTAACACCATTTTCATCTGGATAAAATACAAACCATAGGAACATTCAAAAGATGAAAAATTATGGTATTAAGTACATGTGTAAAGCTCTTGATTTCCATCACCATATCTTTATTAATCACTATGCTACAACCTTAGTCAGCAACACTTAGATGACTAAACTGAACTGTTGGGTTTTTACACCTCGTATTCCAGTCAACTCAAATCTCAGCAGCCCAAGTATTATTTGATTTGGAAAGACAGTGAGACTGTATTTGAGTTAAATATCTGCTTTAACAATTAACCACACATACAGGCAGTCATGGAATACAGAACCTGGAATATATCTCATCATTTCTTCAAAAGTCTGCTTTGCTCGTTTCTGTTTATCCTGGAGAGAGCGAGGCTCAGTGTTCTCACAGAAGACAGCATCTGCAGTGAAGACACATTGAAAAAAAAATGTATCTTTAGGCAGCTACACATCACTGACATAGAAATGTGTTTTGGATTGTGGCTTCAAAACTAAACTTCTTCTCTGTATTGCGTTGATTAAAAGGGAATTCTAGTCTTGTCAGATGCTACTTTTTGTGTACATTAGCCCAATCAAATCCAGGATATCCCCCCTGTTTGAAGGACAATCATCTTTTCACAATTTGTTTCCATTCTTTTCAAAGTTTAAAGCATTCTCTTCTAAGTTTGGATCAATTCTACTTTAGGTGAGATATGATCTCCTTACTCACAATTTCCCTTGTGCTTTCCAAACTATAAGCAGTATTTACATCTTGTGCTAAAACACTGTCTGGAACTGTCAAAAACTTCAAATTTACCTATGAATGAGAAAGCAACAACTGCCATTTCTCTGAAATAAGAGGTGCTCAGTTTTGGTTTCAGGCTCTGAAAGTCTTCCTGCACTCAATTTTTGCCTTTCACAAGCTTCATTTTTGGTTTGATAAGGACAGAGCTGTCTTGACTCCAGAGTTTTGGCCAGATGCATTGTTTGGATCAGACTGCAGTCCGGTAATACTCCACAGTTGTGAGGTAATTAAAATTTTTTTCAGTTACTCTCCCCTTCCCTTATTTGAAGGTCAGGAACACTCAAGCCCTCTCAAGAGCCAACCACAACAAAGGGAACCAAAAAATTAACAATAAAAGACTAATGTAGTACACAAGTGAAGTAACTTGATGACTTCATGAAACATTTGTGTTGATACACTAAACTGAAGGGATACACGTCACTGAAGGGATTTCAAACTCCAGACTAAAGCAGTATTTTTTCATCAAAGATGTAACTGTTACTGACCTCTCAGCAGTGTTATCAGAGAAACCAACCGGTGCTCCTCAAATAGCTGTTCTAACTTGTTATGCAAGTAATAATCTGTGTATAGTTCGAATGTATTTTTGAAGAGAATTCTTCCTCCCATCAAGAGATGATGCAGCCAGTCAGGAATGCGGAAAACTACCCTACCTGCAAAGTCACAGCAACATCTATGAGTAGTAATATATATGAGGGTCTCCTAATATTCATGATAAAAGAATCATTTATTCAAAAGAAAAGAAAAGAAAAAAAGACTGTAAGCAAGAAAAGAATATTTCAATTTTGTTAGTGCAGCACTGAAAATATTGGTATTCTCCACAGTGCTTCTCAAATACTTCCTTCAGCTATTTCTATTAATTTAACAATTCCAATTCCCAGAGTCTACCAGCAGCCTAGGCAGATCTCAGAAAAGGGATAGGACCTACTCTCATTAACTGTATTGGTTTAGCATAAATGGTAAGAAAAAACCAATTGTTAATCCATTTTGGAACTAACAGCTAAGCTGGCCAATCAGGTAAAAGGTGTACGTACACCCTCTGGGACACCGCTTAAAAAACAGGAATCTTGGGAGACCCGCCCTCTTTCCGGGACTCCGCGCCATGAGGTAACATCGTGGCCGGGCCGGGAGGGCCCCGGGCCCAGGGGCCGGCTGGCCCCGGGAGGCCCCGGGAGTCCCCGGGAGCCGCGGCCGGGCCAGGAGGGGGCCAGGGCCCCAGGGCCC
>WBMY01001062.1:105391-161978 GCA_013397315.1 Donacobius atricapilla | reverse complement strand
AAAAATCCACAAGCCCTTATGTAGTCATAAAAAGCTACATTTTGGGAAGCTCACATGATGCAGTATCGGGCGGGCTGCATTAGTGGAGCTGGGAGCCACAAACAGACTGTGTCTCTTGTGGAAAGTTACCAGAAGAATCAGGAGGGACTTGTCTCTCTCAAAAGACTGAATGAAAGACTATTTTATTAAGTGATGCTGACTTAAGAGTTCTGATGTTTTATCCCTTTGCATTGTTTTTTCGTGGAAAAGTGGATTGTTGCTAGGGAGGAAGAGGGGTTGTTTTTGAGAGGGTTTCGTAGTTGGTTTTTTTGTTTGTTTACCTTTACTGTATGTTAATAAATCTAACTGTTTCTATTTTGAATTAAACCTGTTTTGCTTTTCTTTTAATCCTATTCCACTAAAATGAAAATTAGGCGAATGTGATAACCACTACATCTTTTGGTGTTTCCGCCCAGTTAGTTGAATTTTAACCCATTACATTAACTCATACTACTGAGATGCAGAAAGATGGAGACATAACAGAGCAACAAAGCAATGATGAATGACATGTTAGTACCACAATAAAGTCTTCTAAGGAATGACCATGTTACAAAGTTGTATACTAGCTTGAAAGTGTTGAGTTACACATGACTGCTACAATTGAATTTCATTTCTTAGCAGAGACTGTGAACTTCCTATTTTGTCGTGAAGTATACAAATAATTAAGAGAAATCACTTCTTACCAACATACATTAAGTAGTCATAGACTCCTTCTACAGTCATCATTTCCATGAAGTAGTTCTGATTTTGTCGTCTTTCTGTACTCTCAGATCGGTTTGCATTGTTCTTGAATAAATCATTAAAAAGCTAAAAACAGAAATATAAGACTGAAATCACTGCATTCAAAGGCAAAAGGATAGCCATCAGTCCTTTGGGTTGGTTTCTTTTTATAGAAGTAACTCCTTTCCAAAGCTTTCAAAGAACTGATCAGGGATGCTGACTTTTTTCATTGTTTCTGATTTTGTATTTTCAAATCCTTCACTTTCCAATAAGGAGCACATCACATGTATACCAAAATAACTAGGTTCAGAACAAATCAGCACCGAGACACTAATTCATGAGACTTTCTGCTCCCACTACCTTCTTCCAACCTAAACAATTGTATGATTGTATGCATCTAGACTTTTATCTCAGGTTCTGATTTCCTTGATGCACCCTGTTCTGAAGATGAGGGGCTAAGAGATACAGAGTTTGTTTGCCTTAAATTACAAGGGAAGCCTATAACATCAAAGTATCCTAAAAGTTTCTGTTGGTTTCTACTTTGAAATAAATACAATGGTTTCTAGACAAAATATACACGTTTTTTACATAGAGAAATATCTTTTCCACCTGCCAGCTTAATAATTTATAGCAAAATCTTTAGGAACTAACATTTGGGTTTCTTTCCATTTATTATATTCCTTTAGCCTTCTATTCTCCCATGTCATCACCCTCCTCCCTGATCCCTCTATTTCCTTGGCTTTGGTTCTTTCTGAAAAGACACTCCAATTCTCACAAAACTCCAAGAGGCTCTTCCCTGAACACCAAAAGGGGTCCCAAGCCACCTAGGTAGTAGTCCTTGCCTCCCCTGCCCCCAAGTCTGTGAATCCCAACAGAGGGAAAGGAAAAAGTCTCTAAATCCTGATGCTTTCCATATTTAATTCCTAGCAATCCCCACAAACAGTTTATTTTCAATTAACTTACCCCCAAAATAATTAATAAATAGATATAAAATAGGATTTATATAAAATACTCTGTACTATGAAAAGAAGGTTCAAAAGTTTATGCCAGGGTTCTAAAAAAATCCTAGAATGAGAAGCAAATGCAACATAATCACAGAATTGCTGAGGCTGAGCTGATTGCCACTCACAGAGGGTTTTTATCACTCCCAAAATAACCTTAGTTCCAAGGAACAGGAAGTAATTTGCTTATATGCGGTTCACTTTCTGTACTGCAATTCTCCCCAAAATAAATAAAGGCTATAACATGCAAATCACAACAATCACGCAAGTCTCTGAACAGAATGCTTAGGAAAAATTACATCAGGACATCTGGCAAGAGTCAGGTTTTTGACCTGTACTCCTTCAGGGCCTCTCTTCTGTTAAATGCTGAGCTGCTGGTATTACCTTCACAAGGTTCACTCATACTAAACAACACCAACTTATCACATAAATTACATAAAAGGGCAAATATGACTAATGCACTGGTGGATGACTGGTATCCAGGAATGCAACAAACCTAAAAAGTACACATAATTATTCACACCTACTTTGTGGAAGCATTCCTCGTAGGTTGTTTAAAAAACTCCATATAAAATGAGGTCTACATCCTCCTTAATACTGAAACTAGAACAGCAAAAAAACCTTAGCTGTGGTATTGTAACTTAAACAAGAGCCTCCTTTATTTTTTAGATACACCCCATGACGTGACAAAGGTGATAAATACTGAGCCAACTCAAAGCAGCCTATTGTGCAATGTAGGCCAAACTAAATCATTAACAGCAATCTGGTAGGTAACCTATAAAAAAGTCAAACACAAAGGCCAGCTTAGGGCAAAGCTTTTTGACTTTCAGGTACTATTTTCACTTTCACCCCAAACCAGAAGCAGCATCTTCTGAATGCTGACTGTACCTCCATACACAGAAAATTTGCATTGCACCTTAAACAGTAAGGTTCCTTGATCAGAGGCACACTTTGAAAGCATTTCAGAATGCAATCTGCAATGCACTGCAGCAGCCATAATACAGAGTGGCACTAGACCTCTACTTCCCTGTTTTACAGTTTCCATATCTTGGCTTGGAAGAAATACAACTGAAAAACACACAATTAATTATCTAGCGCAGAAGTTGAGATTATACTCACAATTCAGATAAGCACACAATTTTGCTTTAGATGTTTCTGTGCATGTTAATATTTGAGACTAACACCACAAACCTCAATGTTATCATTATTTGTATCTTTAAGAATTTAACAGTAATCATGATTATAACCATGAAATATTCTTAAAAGGCTTACTGTGAGGAAATTCCATGAATTAGTATTGATTAATAATGGGAGTCAAGCTCTTGAAGTCAGTGAAAGATAAAAGGCCTGTATTAAGAGAAAGACCCAAGTAATCCCTTGTACAAGAGGCTATTATACCTTACTGGGAAAGGCAAGAAAAGGAAGCATGAATGCTCATATAAAGTGCCTCACAGGAAAAAAAGTTACTCAATGGTGAGTGCATATGCAAACATACACCCATACATTCCAGCACAGGTGTGAACTGTAAAAAAACAATATCATGACTATGAACAGTATCTACAGCCAGAAACATCAACCTCTCTCCTGTTCTTCCTGCTCATTTAAAAAGTACAGAGGATTACACCAAAATGGTAAGAAGAAAGATTGTATGCAGTGTCTCAATCATATCAGTCAGTGAAAGTGACCACATCTTCCTCCAAGTAGCTACTCAAAAACAGATATTATACTGCTGGTGTTCCAAAAGCAGCTATTATTGCTGTTGGCAGGCCATCACAAGCCAGCAGAACAATGCCTTTATTGGCATATTTTGCAAACTCTGCATCAGCTGAGAAGTCTTGACCTATTATGGCAAGTCTGACAAAAGTATATTCAGAAGATGATCAAGCTGCTTACAGACCTTCTGAACAGAAACATGGCCAGAAATCCTGCTAGTGCCCTTACATGCCCTTAGCGGGGGGAAGCAGTTTTTCGTTCACTTGTTTTTTTTAACCAGGCAGGTTGGTAACTCTTCTTCTAGTGGATCTGATATAGAATGAAATCCAATTGCTCCTGGTTATACTGGGGTTGACCATCCACATTCATTGTGCATTTTTAACTACAAGTCTTTCCACCAATATTTAAAACACATAAACATAAACACACCTCAGGAACATTCAAAAGGAAGGAGCATGAAGATCAGTCAGAGCATTAGCCACATTTCTGACTGGCCCTGCCCAAACAGACCTTCAGACACTTCTTATTCAGCCTGCTGAGGAAGAGGGAGGCTGCATGTACTCCACTCATGGGTAGTACATGCACCAGGGAAAGTGTGCTGCAATCTCAGCACAGTCCGACATGTTGAAATAAACAGATCTCTGTCAGAAAAGACGTATGAGAACATGGTGGCAGTACAAGCATTAGCTGGAAATCAACTACCATTTACCAAAAAAATTGAAGAACGCGCTTGCTATGGGACAACATGCTCTTCTCACAGATGGGCACTCAGGGAGTGCCAACCTTTCACCTTTTTGGCTGCCTGCCAGATCTCTACACAGACTCCATACAGGCAGCTCACACAGTCCTGGTACAGACATTTGGCATTCACCTCCTTCACCAGAAGTGAGGTGCCTTGCTACTGCACAGCAGTTACTGCACAGAATCACAGAATGGACTGGCTTGGAAGGGTCCTCAAAGAGCATCCAGTCCCAACCTCCTGCCATGGGCAGGGACATCTTTCACTAGACCAGGCTGCTCAGAGCTCCATCCAATCTGGCATTAAATACTTTCAGGAATGAGGAATTCACAATCTCGCTGAGCAACCTGTTCCAGCACCTCACCACCTTGACAGTTACACATTTTTTCCTAATATTCAATCTTAACCTACTCTCAGTTCCACTTCCTCTTGTCCTGTCACCAGATGCTCTTGTAAAAGTCCCACTCCATCTTTCTTGTAGGCTTCCCTCAGGAATTGGAAGGCTACTCATCTGCACAAAGATGTCATGTCTCACAACAGAAGTGAAAGAGCAGAACTGAACAGCTCAAGTCTATGCCACACATATCTGGGGAGTAGGAAAGTGTGTTACTCCAGTCTACCTTTGGTCTGGCCTTTAGACTGAACACCCTCAGTGTCTGCATTCCTAGACAGCATTTTCCAGCTTGGCTTCATCTGAAATAACATTGGTTAATGACTTCTAAGACAGCTCCCTAGTATGAGAGAAAATGTATGGTCAGTTTTCCTCGCTTCTGTAAAATGGGAAAGGAACATGACTTACTGTACCTTCTTGTTATTTTCAGAAGTGGGACTCAAAATGGTAAGTTCGGGCCTGCTTGGTTTAGGCTTGGGAGATTCACAGGAGTTGATAAAATTCATGATGAATGGCTCCAAATGCTGACCTTTCTGAAAAAAAGATATAAATAACCTGTCACTTGATTAATTATAGGAAAGTGAAAACAAAAACAACAAAAAAAAGGAATTCTCAAACAAAGTTTTGATTAGCCTGTAACTTAGTAATCCCATAAAATGAGCTAATGAAGTCAAGATATTGGCAAGCTGAGAGACTTACTCACCTCTTTCATCAACTTTCCTGGAACAGATTTTATGATTTTACCTACAATTAGAAACAAACAAACACTTTCTGTTATCACTGTCTGATTTGAAAGACATTTTGCTCTGCTAGATTTTATGTACTTACTGTCTCCTAGTTATTTAAAAATACAGTATTTTTTAAAAATCTGCTTGGTTTTTTTTTTTGATTTGGCACAAAACTCTAAGAAAATAGTCTTGCAGATAACCAGTTGTAACCTAGTGTTTACTACTCTACAAGAAAAGATACTTAAAAATATACAGATTATTAATCTGAATACTTTTTTTAAAAATCCACAATAAAACACTGTAGATTTACCTTTTAACTTTTCTAGAGTTTAATCATAAATAGCTCTAGCATTGTAACAGCAGTACTGCTACAATACCAGTACAGGCAAAATTCCCTGTATTTAAGTTAGTCACAGAATCATAAACATTTATCACAGAAGAAATCAAGATAACTCAGATTCTGTTCTTTTTGTGGAAAAATCAGCAAGTCTGGGGGGAACCAGCTTCAAAAACTCTGGTGAATAGAATTTTCTAAATTGGACAGGTTAGAGATGTGGCCTTAACAATCAGCCCTTGTGTCCTGATAAGGCTACCAGGATATGGCACAGTATCTTTGAATGCTGAAAAATTAAAGTGTCTAGGACTAACTTTATTTTAACCACTACAGTTACAGTAATATTTTTCTTATCTACATGTCATTAAATTTGGAATTTATATCGGAAAGTATGTACAAGGATCAAATGATAACAATAAAAACTCTCATTCTCACAAAAAGCCCTGCTGAAATGCCAAGACTTGTTATAATGCTCTTTACAGAAATGAAGCATAGTCTCAGACAGGAAATGCATTACAGTAAACACCATAATTATAAGCTTTTCTAAGGTTGTACCGTTGGATCTAGAGGTGAGACCTGAAACAAAAACAAAACCTTTTGACTGGAGGGAGAGAACAGAACTCAAGAAGCAGACTAAATGAAGGGCTGCCCCAGAAGGACAACACCAACGGGAGCTGCAGAAATGCAGTGGCACAGCTCAGACATGGCTCTCTGGGACCACAGCCACAAGTGGCACAAGACATGAAGACAGAATGGCCATGAGGTTGACCTGACCAGCTCAGACCCACTGTTCTGAGACAGCTACATTGCAGCCAAGTCACACTACAGTCGACTTTTTTGATTTATTATGAACTACTGTCATTAGACATTAGAACGTCTCAATTTCCATTTGATCTGCCTGTATCACACACACTGCTGCCTCAAATTCTATTAAGTAGCTCATGTTAAAAAAATCTTAACACCTGCTAATACTAGAAATATCAAATATTGCAATTTTCAGAATAAATTAAGAGGATTTTAATCAGTTAAAATCCAAAGGTAGTTTTTTAAGTGTTTACACCATCTCATCTGCAAACAATGACAGACACACACAGATGTGACTTGCAACAATAATGGCAGTTTTCTTGAACTATGAGGGTTTTTAAGAGAAACCTTATCATCTTGCTTGCTGACACAAAAATTCAAAAGTACTTAAAACATTTTTTTTCCAAAATTTCAAAATATCTTTTTTCTTCAAGGAAGAAGTATCAGCAGATCTTGCTTGCTGAGCTATAATTTAAGGGCTGTGAAGGAGCAGAATTCTTATTTCCTACATTCATGAGAGTTATCTGTTCATTACCACTGTCATTCATAGATTCACAGAATTCAATCACAGCATCCATGGCATTACTATTTGTCATAACAAGTAGCATAAACAAGTAGCATATTACATACCAAGATTAACATCAGGCAACATTTTATCAAGAAACTGGGTCTCTCCTCCATTAGGGGATAGGAAGTCAGCTAAAAGCTGGCTGTTACTTAGTTCTGGATGTTGCAGAAGTTTCTTTGAGACCGAAGGAACAAAAGAAGTACTTTAAAACTGATCTTCAATAATCCATTTCTACATAGCAAAAAGATACTCAAAAAACATTATACTTTTTATATAGATGTCATTTGCAAGTGATTTCTGTTTTCGGTCATGTGAAACTTTAACATTGCCCACTTGAATCCTTTCTCTAACTATAAAGTTACTTAGAAATCAACGGCCAAACCCCCCCAGATTTTTTTTTTATTTTATATCACTAGTTTTACACTATTCTTTGCTCCAAATGTTTGATACCTGCAGATATTCCTGAAACTCCTCTCTCTTGGATTTTAAGAATTCATAGTTCTTGGGGCCAATGATTCTCTTTGAGGGAAGCTGAGCATCAGGAAATGTACCTAATAAAGATATCAAGGAGATTAAATTATTCTTGTAATGCAGTAAACACTGACCTTATTATTTTAAATTTCAGCTAAGTAATGAATGATAATCACAGCACGGGGAAAATGGCTTTCCAAATGATGGAGAACATACCATGAAATTCCGTAAGCTTTGATTCAAGCACGTAAAACTCAAGATATCTCCTGTAGACAGACCAGTGTTCAGGTTCATGTCCAACTGGAGAAAAAAAAAAAGATAAAAATAAACCAGGTTTTATGGCACCTGAGAGACAAATTAGCAACAGCAAACATATGCTAGATTATGATAAGAAAAACCTCATTAGCCCCCCTGTTGCAGTAACACAAACTTTAAGGTACTTTCAGGGTTACAGTAAAATGCAAAACTGGTAGACAGATACAGTACTAGCAAGGAAATTATCACCTCATTTATGCTGTATAACTCCAACATTCATGATGGCTGACTATATTAGATCTATTTTCAAACTTTTAATCAAATGAATTACAGAAATAGTACTTGTTGAATACAGTCCTCTGCACCACCAGCTTGAACGCTGATCATTCTTAATCCTATCACTGAAGATATCACTAAATGCCTCTTAAATACTTTCTGCTTAGTATTAGTCTCATTAACACAAATCTCAGTAGCCTTAAGATGATGCTGTTTACCTCCACTCTGTATGGATTTATTGCTGTCTAGATACTGATAAACTGACTGCAAGCCATGATGGATCCTAATAAGCAAAACATTTTCATTTCCTAAGTACTAATTCTAAGGTTATATAAAAACTTATTTGTTGTTCATTATTCCAAAATTCAGACTGGGTGAAAAAAAAAAGTGCCAGTTATTTATTAATATGAATTTGAAGGTAAGTATTTTTGGAAAGAGAACATTTCAAACTTTGGCATGAAGTCTAACTAGAACTGATTCATGCTGAGGAGTCAGGTCTCAACTTGCAGATGCTAAATGTGATCATTTATCTCTCAAACTCATTTCCTTGGAACTTGTAAGCCATTATTTTGAAATCAGAAGACTACATATACAAAACACACTGCAAGAGCCATCAGAATAGAGCACACTAGAATATTCTGAGTTCGCTTTCACATGCCTCTTTATTTATCCACAACACTGCATACCTGCCCTTCTATCATTTCTCTCTACATCAATGCAGAATACAGGAATTCTCTCCTTTCTGTCTTTTCTTTCTAAGGAGGGATCATCAAAAAAATCAACATATGGGATGCTGATTTTCCACGCAGCAAGGTTGCGGGGTGTATTTGGGGTGGTGATAGCCTCTTCAGGAGAATCATCTTCCATCACCATAACACCTTCTTCAATCTGTAAGGATTCAAACACAGAGATCTCCAGTTCTATTTTAATTGATACAGTCTACCTCTGCTTTTAACCAATTCCCTTCTCTTCCCTTTTTCAAATTTTCCATTCGTCCCCCAACAGTGGTTCAGGTAACAATATCCCATGCAGTAAATTCTACCACTGGCTCTATTTACGGCTCTTTAGCATGGAAGAAAAATAGTAACTGAGGGAGACACCCAAGACAAATGAGAAAAGACTACTGGCTCCTGATCTATAGAGAAAATGTTGCATCCCAAACCAACTTGACAGCAGTTTCTCCACTACGCAATTTATGGTTTGACGGTCTTGTGGCAGGCTGCAGATTACGAGCCATGAATGCAATCCTATGTATGCCTTACTACCCAGAATTAAAGAAAAAATGATTGCTTACAAAAATACCTGACACCGCTACTTTTGGTAGTTCTCTGTACTAAAGCAATAAGCTCAGAAGCACACAAAATGGGGATGGGACCTTGGCTTGTGAATGAATACAGGTAAGTATTCAAAATATAGGCTCATTTTCAAATGAGCAAAGGAGAACACAAAAATCTAAGCCCAGCAAAGATTTCATGTAAAAGTTAATGGCTTTACTCACAAAATCATCTTCTCCTTCATTTAAGTTATAGTTAGGCAACATAGCTCCTTCCATTGCAGAACTCTTGAATACACCTTTTATTTTGTTCCCTATTTTGCTGATTCCAAATGATTCTCCTCTCTTCTGTGTGGTCCTAGGATTACAGAAGCCACAGTTCACAACACAAGGCATATTATTACACAGCTGTTCATTAGGCCATTGCACACCATTTACAGATAAGAGAAACAACTCTATAAACAGGTAGCCAATATATTTACAGTTCCACTTAAATAAAAATTCATTTATGGTAAATCTGTTCTCTGATCAATCAGCAAAATATCTTGATTACACTTTTTAAGAGACATGGGATTCCCATACGCTTAACCACAAGTGACCTCTTACAATAATATCCTAGTAGTTCACGACACAGAATAAACAATTAGCTAGGTAAAACAACTTTGTTTTGACAGCAGAAACTGTGGTATTGCTACAAGCATGCACATCAAGTAGGTCATTAACTTTGTCCTTCTCCTTGTACTTGTATTTAAATATTTATACTTCTGCCAAGTGTAGATGCATTTTTACATGGAATTTTACAAGCACATATCATTCATGATAGATCTCAGTTTTTAAGCAGTAAAGACACATAAAAGGAATGTGCAAGGAGTGAGACTGAGCATGAGAGAAAACAGATGCAACTGAAGAATCTTGGCTTGAAGATCAGTCTGACTGAAAGATGAAGAGTTTTTAAAGTCTTCCACTTGTGACAAAGTGTCCAAAAGCCGACGAACCAGGTATGGGAATAAAAAAGTACTTGGGCAGCAAGCACACCCCCCACTGAGAGAATGGATTTTTTTATTATTCTTATGCCCTTACACAAGTCCAGACACTGAAGAATATATCTTGCATAGAAATGCAACCAGTTTTGGAAAGAGAAATGTTTCTGTTGAATACAGAATCAGCCTGAAGTTCCTCATCGTGATTCAATATATACAGTTGAGAGACAAGTTAAAAATCAATACAGTGAACTTCAGACTCAAACATTCAAAACAAATTTAAAGACTGATACTAGATGTATAATTAGTAGTTTGGAGAACCAAAAAATCCTGTATCTTTTTCCTTTAAAACATGAAACTATTGACTACTGGAAGGGATTATACAGACAACAGCAGCAATCAGGTAAAACATTTCTATCATTCATAAAACCATGCAGACAACATCAACTGCTGACTCCAAGCATGCACATGCATGTTATTAATAAGCTTCCTGTTTATAATTTTACACAGACTGTGTACATGACTAAAGTTGTGTAAATAACCCATTGTTTTTCCAAATCTTTTGCTTTTTCTATCTATATAATCATCAGCTCCAAAGCAGACTGGCACCATCTATCTTAATTATCTCTTCTATGTAAAGACGAGGTTGTTTGGCTGCTTGCAGTCTAAATCCATACTGGAACAATTTTACTCTATTCTTGAACAACTTCTACTATGTGTTACTGTGCTGAACTGAGCTGTTTCACATAGGGAACCTTACCTGAACCTTGTTAAAGTGCTTCAACACTGGGTTAGAAAACACAAACCTCAATCAGACAAAACTAGCTTTTCTGGAAGGCTGATATTTCAGACCTCTGGCTTAACCTTGAAGGGAGTTTTAAAAATTCCTCTGAAAACTAGTGCAGTTCTCAAGAGTCTGAGCAAAAGCATTGATTTGCACAAGTGATTTGATAGGAGGACTCCAGTCTCAAAGCAGTTCCTTCCCACACTGAGCATGCTCAAGGTGAAGGTCTGGAATTCACCTGTGCCTGTAGTGAGCTGTATGGAGCCAGAACTCAACCTGACAGCTAGGAACCAACCCCTCCAGCACCAAAACAGAGCCCAAAGATTACCCCACATGAATAAATGCAATCACTGAATTGGACAAGTATAAAGTGACAAACTAGGATGGGAATCTCTTCACAGGAAGAGACAAATTCAGAACAAACACTGGAGAATGAGAGGGTACACAGACACTCTCCACAATATATGGAGAGAACACAGGACTGGTTTGGCAAAAATCCTTGATCACAAATCACATTAGATGAGCATGGAAAAGAAATGTGTAGATGTTAGCAAAGATGGATGGACAGACAACAGGATGACTTGATAGTTCACAGAAATGGAGCAATGAAAAAATATATACAAAAGATATCACAATGAAAATCTAATAGATTCACTGGCTAAGCAGAAATATAAGAAAGATCTTAAGACTAGGTAGAAGGAAAGACATGGGACTAGTATAGGGACAGGTTCAAAACACAAAGGACTAAAGATGACAGGAGGTAGCCAGAACAGAGACTAATTTTTTTTTTTTAAGACCTGTCGACAAATATGTATCATCCAAAACTTGTTGGGAAAACATCCCACTCCCTCTAGTGCTAATCCATATAATAGCATTATTAGACCATCATTTTATAGTTGCTTTCTCAGGAGGGCCCTCTGTGCAGAGTCTACAGGCTCCAACATTGCTGAAAAATGATGTGACAACAAGAGCTTGGAACACTTTTTTTTTTTCAAACAGTCCAGAAGTAACACATACCTAATATGAAAAAAATTACAATTATAGTTTACTCTATAACAGGCAATTGCAGGCTGAAGACTGCACTAGTCCATTGTGCACTGTGTTCTTCTTTAATCGTGGATGCTTGCAAAATCATTTTCCCACAGGATGCCTGCCTCATTCAGTGCACTGAACAGATTTTGGCAGGTGATGAGCCAGGGCTATGCAGCTGAAGAATGATGCTGTGAGCCTCTTTGGGTCAAGAAGGACCAGAACAGTTGTATCTATCAGACAATATATATTAACAGTTATGTGAAGTCTACAGTACCATTTCCTCTGGCTGACTAAAATCCCTACACACAGTTAGGGGAAATGCTGAGCACACGTTGCTGCACTTGAAAATCAATGAGCTGCATTTATAACTCAAGAACTCCTTATCACTCAACAACCAAGCAAGCTACAGCTCAACACACTGAACTGGCACATAAAATAGAAAAGCATCTAATTACCTTGATTCTTAAACTGAAAAATTAAGTTGAACAATTTCCCCTCATGACTAGTATGAGCAATCTATGTCACACTGATGCTCTGATAAATCCTAAGGAAAAGTCCATAGGGAAAAGACTGTTTTCTGAGTTTGGATATCATGTATTTAAAGAGGCATGAATAATGAGAAAACCTATTACACAGAACAGTTGCTACTTAAGGCATTAATGAGTGGTCACATACTACCTACAGCAAATTATAAAAAATAGCATATGTTGCCACCAAGCCCGAAACAGTCACAAGAGAAGCTGCAGAGAGAACTTATTTGGACAACTGTTGGTTTGAGTGCTTAAAAATCATAGAATGGTTATATTTGAATGTGATGTTAAGACAATGATCACTCCAGATACAGCTTGCAAGATAAAACAAGCTGGATAACAATATGACATGGAGTAAAGGAAATTTTGGAGCAGCCAGCTGTCACAAGTAAAAAAAAAGTTTCAAGCTCTACAAATATATTTCAAAACAAATGACAGACAGACAGACAGTGTTAATGTAATGCAAACAATGTTAATGTAGTGCGAACACATGAAATTAGTAATTAAACAACTCCCAAACACTTGTGAAGAGGATCTGGGGAGTAAAGCTTTTTGTGAGGAGAAATGCACCTCAGTCCAGAGAAGGCATTCATATCTTTTGCAAATAAAATGAACAGTTAATTACTGTTATAAAGGCTGTATATGAAGTCATGAGAGATGCCGCATAACTAACACACAACATTTATTGAGTGTTAGACAGACTTACCGTAAGTCATCCAAACTCAGGCTACTTCTGCAACAACAGGCAAATAAATTACCTCAGAGCCCAGCAGGAAATAAAAAATGAAACAAAACCAAAACAGCGAAAGAACCCAAACCAAATTTGACAGACCTATCCCAACAAAATTGAATAGGCTTTGACCATCAGCATGGGTTAAAAAAAGAGGTAGTAAAATTAAGAGATCCTGACCTAGAATCCTAAGAAAGTGAAATGTGAACAGTATCTGCACATCTCAGCATCACAAGCCTGGCCTTTGAATTTAAAACATCAGTTATTGAAACTTTCAGGAGATTCAACACAAGCAACCACATATTAATGGAGAACAACTTTCATTCTTAGAGTTATCTCTAGTGCCAAATAGCCAGCTAACTTGTCCTTTTACCTATGTTCAGATGTCATGTAGGAATCTAGTTAATTTGGCCAACACAATGAAAAGGCTGTGGACTTACTTCATGTAGTAATACACGCCCTCTCCCCCTCTGTATTAGTATAGTGTATACATATATAATACAGTATAGTATTTGTATTAGGTATAGTAAGAGCCACTATTTAAAAATAAATTATCTTCTTAAAAATTTTATTTCACAGATTTTAAGAAATGCTGTGTATTTTTGACATTGTACATAACTTGGTACATAGAACCAATGCCTCAGACATCAACCCAGTAATTCCAATGGAGATGTTTAAATGAATTAACGATAAACACTGTCACCACACACAGGATTTTAATTCACTGCAACTACTGCATTCTGGACAAACTGATATGGGATAAAAATATTATAATTTTAGGTTTTATTTTACAGAAGGGTCTAACTGTAAGACATGCTACACTGTCTTTGGCTGTGTTAACTGTGAAACTGGAAATACAACCTACCAGGTTAGAAATGATGGTGACAGTTATAGAACGGAACACAGAACTCTTCACAGACTTAATTCCATGGGGTTTACTCCTAACCACTCCCTGAAATAGTTAGTATCTACTCTAGATGGTCCTTTAACTTGAAAAGTGCTTTAATTTCCCTGCTATTCCAATATGAGAAACCAGGATGTGTCTATTTGTAGTTTATGTAGAAAATCAAGACAGACATACAGCAATCCAGAAATCTGGGAATTTATACTACACAACAGCTTTTCTTTTTTTGTTAGACTTCCAACATAGCCTACATTTAAGTAATGTAGTAATGTATTATAAATACATAAATGTGAGAGAGGGAGAGGGAATACTTGTTGTCTCTTCCATGCTGTCCAAATTAACTTGACAGAATTGGAACCTGGAACATCAGTTATCATTGGCCACATAAAATTAAACATTAGGTAAAAAACATCAGTTACAGAGTTAAAACTGATGACAGTCATAGTAATCAAGTTGTCAGAATACCCTCAGTGTGACTTCTTTACACTCCAGAAACCCTTGACACTGCCCACCCATTGCCTTAACACTTTTCATAGCACATTATTTGTCCTATCTGTCCACAAAAAGCTGTGATTTTTCTGTACAGCTCAAAAAAGTGATTCAAACCAAAAATTACACAGATGTCACTTCTTCCTACCCTTCCACCTGAATTTTCTAGAAACTGTAATTTTCTTGTCTTGCAATAACGGGAATGTTTCAACACACTACCCACATGCACATCCCACTGGGATTTCATACCTACTTCTTGATATGATATTTCAACCAGCAGTACCTATGCAGTACACACACAGAACCCATAGCAAAGTACATCAAAAATATGGGGAACAAATTCATCTCTTTGCATGTAATTACTTTCAAGTAGAACTAATGCTAGAATAAGAAAGAGAAGGCAGAACAAAATATATGGAATAACATCTGGAATAATTCCAAGAGGAACCTTGATTTTTCCCCACCCCCTTGGCAGTGACTGTATACAATTCTGCAGAGGGAAATTCCAAAGCAAGAGGTAAACTACTTGCAAGACAGGACCTCTGTTTCATGGAAATAATCATCAAGGCACCACTTCTGGAATGCACAGTATCTCGTATTGTGAATCAGCATATATACTGAGAGCATTCAAATTGCTCTAAAATGTAAACCAGATATATTTTCAGTAATGCTGTGGACGCTGTTTGAGAACATGCTGCCACAGTCCCTAAACAAAATTTGTTTATTGTGTAGCCAGAGATGCATTTCAAAAACTCCAGGCAGAAATGGCCTGTAATTTGCCCCTTTCTGTTTTTAAAAGCAAAGCACCAAAGAGGTGACCTACATGTTTTCATATTTTAACTAGATTTAAGAAGGGTATGACAGGATACTTCTAATCCCTGATGTGAATAATTTGGGGGAAGAAACAAGAAGGCAGAGTTAAATGTCTAGGTGAAACCCCATAGCCATCTTCAACAGAAGCTGAAGTGTGTTTAAGGTCACCCTACATGGAGTACTATGTAGGAAAGGAATGCAGTTTGGGCTAGCTGCCTTCATTTCCTATCTCTTTGTTAAGAAGCAGAAGCTTGCCAGCACCACTATGAGACAGCATTACACCAAAGCTCCAGTCCTGGATCTACAAAAACTATAAAGACTAAATAAAAGATGTCACCAATGGAGACATAATAAAGAAGACAATCATGCCATTTTTGAAGAACAGCAGTAGGGAAGAAAGGTATGTGCCAGTCATACAAATCTCACACTAGGCTGTGAAACAGGAGTTTGCTGTCAGGTGTAACTCTGATGAAAGCAGAAAAGGTTAAATGAATCACTGTTATTCCTCTAGAAGAGGACAATGATTAGCATTTTCCACAGTACTGTGGATCTTATTCCATGCCAAGAAAGAAAGTCTATCCAAATTAAGGACTGTCTCACTGGAGCTCTCCTTCTTTTGGCTAGACCTTGTAAGAAATTCAGTTGGGCTAGTCCACAACTGTCAGAGCCATCCAACGTAAAGTGAAACACAAGAAATTTAAAGACCTCAAGGTTTATCAACCCAGCCCAAGCCCACAGTGGAAGTTCACTCATCCCGATCACAAGAGAGGCTCTTCTCCTTCAAGGCCCTGAGGAGCCTGAAGGTGGCCTCTAAGTATATGGCCCAAGCTCAGAAGCAAGGCTTCTGATGCTACATTTCTGCAATGGAGTTGGGGAAACAGAAAACACATTTGATCTAAGAGAAGTGGCAAACCTGCCTTGTCACAGCAAGAGGAGATCCCTATCAAATAACCAGGTTGGTTGGACATAGAGTACACTGTACCTATCCCTGTAACATCCCTGAAATCCAAGAGGGCACAGCTTGGCACGACTAAAATGGTATTACATTTACACAGTCAATTAAATTACTACTTTATTTTAACATATCTTATTCTCACTGTATTTTTTTCCCTTCCCTCTTCTCAAATGTTGAAGTCTAAATCACATTTTAAATTCTTTAATATAAAATACTTAAAGAGAAGAGACGTCTTGTATAATACTGCTTGCATCTTTAGTATGTAATTTGTTCATTTTAAAACAAAAAATTAGAGCTAAAGTTTTAGTCAAATTAGTATCAGGCAATAACAAAATTCTTACAGTTTAGTATTTTGACGCTTTTAATTAAAAACAAATGAAAACCACTTAGAAGTTCTACCATACCTACCTGTTAAACTTCGAATTGCGGGTTGGTGACTCTGCTCCTCTTAAAAGGTGTCTGAAGTACTGTAGCAGACAAATAAGGTATCAAAGAAAATACCAGATTAACTGAGGTAAAGCCTACTGTGCAACAACATTGCAAAATTCAGGAAACAAGAACTGAAGGAAAAGCCAAACTGACCATAATCTAGCATTTAGAATTTTAATCTGGAAAAGGACAGGCCATACAATAATCAATACATGAGACTAGGACTACGTACTTAACCTTACATAATCATGAGATTAAAACCACAAAGCAGAAATAAAAATTAAATTAAGCACCAAAATCCATGTCTCCTCCTTATTAAAAAATCAAGCATTTGAAGCATTAAAGCTATCATGGGAGAGATGAACTTCAAAACCATTTTTAAGAAATGTTCTTTTTATTAACGCCAAGTAAGGCAAGTACCCACTCCCAGGACAAATACATATATTCTGCCTCAAATAAATGCAAGAAGCTTAACACACAACCTGACTTACACATACAAACTTAACAAAGGATCATGAATTCAGACTCACCTCTGTGATTATAAGTGCATCCTACTAGAAGGCCCTAGGCAGATAAAGTCAACCTAGTTCGGGGAATTCTTAAGATGGCATTTAGAACCCAATCACACAACAATCTTAAATACCTTGTAAATTCCTTTGAGTGATCTTCTTGAAAAGAAGAACACCAGACTTTTAGCTGCTGGAATGCATAATGCTGGAAAAACCTAAATACGACTTTGTATCTTTAAACACCATTAAATTTTTAAAAGTAAATAAGGAGATCGTGTTCTACATCTATCAGGAAGATTACTTTTGCATCAAATTTGCAATCATAAAAGAAGGGGTGGAGTGGATTTTGTAACAGCGGTGATATACACAAATTGTTACATCAAAAAATGAAGTTTTTCTTTTATTCTGTGATGATGTGCTGTGGGCTTGATATTTCTGAGCCTGAGAAAATTTTAGCTTGCTAATCATTGCCAGCTCCTTTCCCAAGGGAAAGCTGTCAACAGTTTCTCTCTTCAAAACATCTCTCTGCATTCTCAAAACAGGTTAAATAAACAGTGTTCCCTTTCCCATAACAACTGTCCCCAGGTGTTGTTTCCTATTACTCAACCAATGGAGAGAAGTGTCAGTCTGATGGACCAATAATATACCTTTTTAGTGCAGCATGTTATAAAAGAAACTGTTGGAATTGTAAATAAAGCCTTCTTTCTCTTCTGACAACTCTATGGAGTCAACCTATTTCGTGTCCTACTGTGACAATGTGCTGGACTAGAATGATTTTTTTTTTCCTACTGAGAATGGTCCAGCTCCAAGACGTCAACTGAACTGGAAAACAAAGCCATATTTTTCAGTTCCACATACACATGACTGTTGTAAATAGAATATCCTAAAAAGACATAATCTCATTTTTACAACTACTCTTCAAATCTTTCACACTTACCTCATCACTGTGACAGAACATAGGAGTGAAAACACTCTCAAGTAGAGAAAGTACGTGCTCATAAGCTTCAAAAAGACACCGCATAGTTTGAAGTTTCACAACATCCATATATGGACCTTCAGCAACTATTAAAAAAAATATAAGTATGAATAGAGAGATATGTACATACAGGTATATAAAGTTCATGTTTTTTTCTGGTCAGAGTTTGTGATTATTTTGCAAGCTACTCCAAGCTTTACAAATAAAAAATACAAATAGACAAAACAAGGATTAAGCACAATACAGCATGAGAATAATTTTTAAAACCTCAAAAAAAAGTTCGATAATATTCAGTAAATTTTGTTTTCACTTCATTACAGAATGCTGCTTAAATTGCAATGTACATTATTCCTTTCAAATTCCAACTTACTTCTTTGAATCTCTTCCACAATGAAAGAATCAAATCTAATCTTGTCAATGCTTTCATCCAAACAGTAAGTTTTGTAAATTTTCTGTACTTCCTCATGAAGAGACATCTTTTCAGTATCTGATAGTTCTGGTCTCAAAATTCGGTCATTGAATTCCTCTGAGAAGGAAAGAAAAAAGCATTTCTTGATCAACTTGGCAAACAGCATCCTGAAGCACTCTATAACATCAACTCTTTTTCCAGTAGGTAAGTAATTTGCAAAACTTCAAAATTAAAAGAAACATAAGACATCTTAAAATCCTAGGTAATAAGGTAGCTGCCTTCTTATTAACTATAATTCAGATTTGTTCATAAAGTTATTACTAAAAATATATTGCAATTAAAATAAATTATCCTTTATCACAGTAAGGATGAATCCATGAGGTTGTTGTTGGCATATGAATGATTTTTTTCTTCCTAAACTACCCAAATGAAATTTTTTTTTTAGTTTTCCATTAGAATGATTTCCATATCATCAAGTAACATCAGCACACATTTGTAATCTTACCCACAGTCAGGCAGAACTGCAGCACATGGACCGCCCCTTCCTGTTTCAGGAAGTTCATAAACCGAAATAAAAGGTCTTGCTGATCTCTGATCTCCTTTAGCTCCAGTTTCAGTACCTGAGTAGGTTAAAAATGTAGTCAGCCAACTTTCAAACTTTCAGTGAGTACATAAATAATGCCAAGAGTTGTAGAACAAAATCAGCAGGTAAAGTAAAACACTTATTCAAAACAGGAAAGGAAGTAAGTGTTGCTTACAGATGGTTTTTTATTTCTTGGCTCTGCAAATTTCTGAAGGAACGGAACCAATGAAGAATTAGGCTCAGTTGCTATCTCAGGCTGCAGAAAAAAAATGACAACTGGGTAAGAAAGCTTCTTTCATGAGTGATCAAAATGCCACCACTGTTTTAACTATGTCAGTACTACTCACTGGACTATCATCAATGAAGATCAGCAGTAAATGGTTGACAGTATCCTGCGAGAAACACAACACAACAAATAAAATTAATATCAAAGAAACTCAACAAAATAGATCAAACTAATTTCAATACTATCTCATACCCCAGTTTAAACCTGAGTATATTAATACTTTTTAAAAAAAACAAAACCTGGGAATACACATTTGAGAATTGACCTTCAACGGTCTCCTCAAGTTTTAACACGTCAGGGAATTTCTGAAGAGACCTGCACAGAAATACTCTTTACCCAGTGGAAGAAAGCCCTCCAAGGTATTTTTACTCCAAGTGCAGATCTAACCAACTACTAATACTTCCAAACTACAGTACTTTCTGTTTGGAGCCAGGCGATGCCTGAATAAGCACTGCAATTTTGCCTATTAAAATACATGCATATATAAAGACAAGGATGGCAGTGTTGCAGCTTCAGAAGTAAATGCCCTCTGATTTGCAGAATTAAAGGAAAAAAAATATTTCAATATAGTTGCAAAAAAGGCTGGTTTTCTTAGACTGCAATAAAAATCCATAGAGTTCAAGTC
Organism: Donacobius atricapilla; assembly: GCA_013397315.1. Classification (NCBI taxonomy): domain Eukaryota; kingdom Metazoa; phylum Chordata; class Aves; order Passeriformes; family Mimidae; genus Donacobius; species Donacobius atricapilla. The sequence goes on along the minus strand of WBMY01001062.1, from coordinate 141,632 downwards.
CTCAAGCCCTTTCTAAATGTAGCAATAGTAACTTGAAGATGTTTACACTTGCACAGCATTCTCCCATTTGACAGGAGCTGTAGTCGTTCACTGAAAAATACATTCTTAAGAAATCACACCAATACTATTATTTTAGTCAGTTCGGTGAGTTAATTTTTATAAAGAAACAAAACAATTGGCTGCAAGATTTCTTTTTCTTTTATCTTATTTCTTTAGTCAAAATGCACAGCAAGTAAGTTATTGTGCATCATTTGTTTTACCACAACATACTTTGTAGGTAAACAGTAATTTTGAATAAATTAAGATTATTCATGTGCTCCAAAGTCTTACAGGGTCAGCTAAGAAATCCATTGAGGGTAGGAAAACAGAACCAGGGAGAATTTCTCTAATGAGAAGGGCCAAGGATCTGAAAGGAAAACAAAAGAAAGAAAATAAAAATACAAAGCAATATTAGATTACATAAATTTCTAAGTGAAGTTTCCAATGCTGTCATATACTACTGGGAAATATTTTAGGATTTAATATTATCATAAGCATGCTATTTTACAAATCAAAAAAAATCATTAAAAAGGGGTATGAAGGAAGATGACTTCCAAGTTCATTCTTTCACTTTCCAAAATTATTGTACTACATAGTATGCAGACACATTAAAAAATACAATTCTAAATAATTTATATACCTGCACTCTGTTGACTTTGGGGGCAAAATATAAGGAAAAAGAAGTTCAGTAAGTTTTCTTAAGTAGTGAAGTTCATCTCTTCGGCTTCTCAAAGCAACATGCAGTTCTGGTCCATATTCCTCTAAAGCAGCTTGCTGCAAAAATTCTGCATTTTTTACTGAAAGTAAAAAATAGCATTATGGAATTGCTTCAGCTTTTTCTTACTGGTAAACAAAAGCCAATTGGTTTTCATTTGAGCTAAAAAGCTAATGCTTTTAGTACACATACAACTGCCAAAAGGATAAAACGTTAAAACTTTGCAAAAGAACCTTGGCTTAGACTTTGAAACCTGGCTATGTAAAAATAAAACCTCATACTGAAATAAGAATTCCTTCAGCAAACAATTGCAGTCTGCATAGTGTCCAGAATGCTTTCTCATTTATCATTATATAAAAAAATATATAAACTTATATAAACTTATATTTATATATTCAGTTTTATATATATATATATAAAAATTAAATATAAAAACTGCATCATGCAAAGTCTGCCTCTAACTGCCTTTTCCCTGACCTCCTTCATGATCTCCCATTTTTCTGGCCTAAAACACAATTTGAAATCAACATAAACTTTTACTCAATCCTGTAGTATCTGTTTCCTGCTTTGAACACTTAAAAACAAACGTGAAGGAACATACATTTTAAACATACAGTAAATCAAGCCAAAACCTGCAGGAGGATCTGCAAGAGTACTGCCTCTTAAATTACAGCAGAATTGAAAGAATATCTCTTTTATCAGATTAAAAACTATAGATATTAATTAGAAGCAACAATGTTATATTTCTTCAGATCATTTCAAAGGCAAGAAATTAGCTGTTACAAATCACACCTAGCTGAACTAGAAGTGTGACACAGCCTCACACCAACACCATCACCAGGCACAGTGAGGCACGTAATATATTCCTCAGTTACCTTCACAGTTAAAGCTTATTCCCAGTATATGAAAGAAGCCTGGTGGCTTGGCCTTCACAACCAAAATCCATGAATGGTATCAACTCACAGAGGGGATGCAGGAATATATACCACCTGAAAAGTCTGCCTAGCTGGTGTCACTTAAAGCAGAGAGAAGGAAATGTACCTTTTCGAAAGGATAGGTAATGCATCATGGAGGTGTCTGTGCAAACAGGCATTACTAAAAGAGGTAACAAGAGTAGGAGAAAAAGAAATGCCCCCCAAAAGCAATTATTTGAAAAAGGATTAATAAAGTAAGGGGAAAAGGCTAGGCTCAACCAGCAACCAAAACAAGGTCTGAAAGCTGCCTGTGAACCATGTGTTGTGGTGGGTGTTTTAGCAGTGTTTACTAGAAAGTCATTTTCAGCTGCTACTTCACATATCTGCCATTAGGAAACAAGTCTTTTCCTTCAAAACGCTGAGAAAAAAATGGCTATATTTTCAATGCTGTACATTTCTTTACTGCTAAAGAAAAGTGTTTCCAACTCCTTGGTAGAAATCAAAGGAAACCAGAAATTTGACGTGAACAGTACTGCAAGATTATCTACTATCTTGAAATTGCTGTTGTGCCATGAAAGACATCCAATGTGATTACACTATGTCTCATTATTCATCTTAATCATTAACACTACTCGCAGGATCAATGGCATGTATTTATGGATATCAAGCAGACGTTTGGAGAGAAAGAAGAAAAGTTCACGACTCCAGTTAAAGTAAACATCTACACTTAAAAGTTGAATGAAACCACATTTAGTAGATACAGCACTGTGGGACACAGCCAGTGGAAAAAATAACAATAACAACCGTAAGTGTTTCCAAATATTTCTTCAATGTGCAGTTATGAAGATACCTTGGATAATAAATATGCTTCTGCTCAAACTCTCTCCATGGCTTACAAACATGAACCTAACTTTTCAACATATTACAACGTCATTAATGCAGACTTGAAATCTTTCTGTCTACAAGAGCTATGAGGTACAGTGAACAGATGTCCAAATCCTTTCACCTATAACTACTCATCTGGAATATCAAGGAAAAACTTCAAGAAGCATTCCTAAATGATCTTGATTGCTCTGAACAGACAATACCCATACTCCTGTTCACCCCTGTACAGAGATAGAAATTTAGTATTTTCATCATGGGGCAATAAAAATCAAAACAGAGAATATAAAAATGTACTATAACTTTTTCTCTATTTGTCTTTGCAACCCCCAGAAGAAAAATGGAAAAGGACCTAATTTTTTTTAAAAAGAGGCCATAAGGATAAAAAGTCAAAGCAACATAATCTCAAACATGAAAAAAAGAATATTCATTCTTGGCCTTCGAGACAACATATTAAGTCTTGACATTACCTTTTTGCCTGGCCTTGGCTATTACTTCAATGTGTTTCATTGCTGCCTTGAACATCTTCTTCGTTACAACTGTTGGAATGTCCACCTAAAGAATAATTTCAAAATAAAACCAAAACTGTTCTATTTTTTCCCCTCCCAAATTTATTACAGACAACCATCAAACATAGTTATTTGTTTATATGTTCCAGTTTGAACCATAAACTGAACCATTAAGAAACAATCCAAAATTCTCAAGGTGAGCTGACAGTGACCTCATTCTTCTGCCAAGATATATAAAAACACCTAAACTAAATACCATATACAACCCTGTTAACACATTTACTGTCAATAATATAATAAATAATATTTTTCAATAATAAACAATATTTATTGTTAATAATACATTATTATGATTTTTTCATTGCAATAAATATAGCAAGGCAGTGTGACTTGCAAGTCACAGTATACAAAGCCCAGTTCGGTGGGACGATTTGACCACCAACAAAAGGATCAAGTATGCTCTGCTTCTAATATTTGCCTGCCTTAACAGCACTCTGCCATCGTGTCCACAATGACTAAAACCAAAGAGAAACCTTCCTATGCATAGGCAGAAAAAAATGTCACCCCTCAGGTGACAGCAGGACCAGAAGAGAATTTGAGTTACAAAGTCAAAAGACCGTCAGTGGCAAAACCAAAACCATTTGATCATAAGCCAAACAAAAAACCTGTATGATTTCATCCAGGATTGTATTAGGGTCCTACATTTCTATTTTCTTTGGTAGCTACAGAAATGGAAGGAGAGTAACTCAGGCACAAATGACCTTGGGATGATATAGCACTGCTCCAAGCAGGCTCTGATTATGGTGCTCAGGGCTGTATCCAAGCTGGTACTGAAAACCTCCTGAGTTGAACAGTCACCTCCTCTAGCCCCAAGCATCTTGGTGGCCCTTTGGTTCCACCTGCTCTACTTTGTTGTAAAAAGGAGCCGAAAACTGGATTAGTATCCTAGATGCCATCCAAAGAGCATCCAGTAAGGCAGATAATCACTTTCCTTGATTTCCTCTGCTCCTGTCACTACAGCCCGGGATGCTGTTTGTGTTTTGAGCTGCCACTGATGGCTCATATTCAGCACACAGCCTACTATGGGGTCAGGTCCTTTACAGCAAGCAGAGCTTCTCCCTGAAACCAGTCAGTCCTCAGCCTGTACAGTTTCAAGGGATTCTTTATCAACTGCAGGAGAGTTTTCACAGAAACTCATAAGAAAGTGATTTACACTTCATATACTCTTTATTTTAAACAAGAGATGCCTCAGATGTGCAAAAACATACACCTGTAAATGTTCAAAATCTAAGAATTCTGAACAAGTTTCTTTCCTAATGGAGGAATCCCTCTTCAATATATCATCTTGCCAGACAAGGAAGGAGACAATGCAATTGCAAAAGCCATTGGAGCTGAGAGAAAAGTTGGCAGTTTTTATTCATTTCTACAAGGAGAATATTACATATTCCTGCACACTCCCCTATAATATTTGAGGTGCACAGCTGTGACCTGACCTGGCCAGCCCCGACAAGCCAGTACAATTGATTAGAGCTGCCTAAAAGCAAGGTCAACTCCTATTTACAAGCACAAAATGACAAGCTTCTGCTTATCAATGGAAAACCCTGTCTCTTGGGCCTCACATTCCAACAATAATTTCTAGAAATTAAGAGTTTCCTATGACATGTAAGGATAGGGCAGTGGTTTTTCCTGCAGAGCAAGGCCAAGGAAATTTGCTGTCAACACTGCAGTAGACACTGTGAACTTTTGTCAAAAACTTCAGTCAGATGGAGGGTTATCTATACCATGGCATACAAAGGCGTGGTATAACCCTTCCCTTTCCTGTCAAAATCCATAACCAATCCAGAAACGGCCATAGTAAGGAAAATCCAGATTTGAAGTACTTCAGCATACTTTTAAGAGCAGATTGGCCTGAAGCGCCTGTAACTTCATTCAGTAACCATGCTTTCACCTAGGCAGCTTTAAACAGAAAACAAAAACATTCTTTTCATTAAAGCAATTTGTAATTTTAGGTCTTAATTCAAAAGCAGAATATTCTTTCGCAAAAAATATAAATATAATCTAAACAAATGAAAAAATAGCCTGTGTTTTCTTACACAATTCTTCCTCAATTTAAACATTTTATCTCTATTACTTGGAACTATTGCTTTAAAGCATTTAATAATAAATCCAAAACAGAGTACAGCTGCTTGGCAAAGGCATACAACAATTTTATTTTTCAACTGATGATGATGAATTTCTCCTCAACATATGCATTTCTGTGATGAAGTTTATTTTGTAGGTCCCCTGACAGTGCTTAATACCGGCACATGTCTTGAGTGTTTGTTGCCTACCTGGAGAACTGAAGATACTACATTTAAATCCTCACTGTCAAAGGCAGAGATGGTAAATTAACACTCTACTTCAAGATGCTGTAACTCATTCGAGATATCCCAATTAATGCCTCATTACATGATCAATACGGGAGACATGGTCATTCACTGAGTCAACAATGGATCCATGAACAATGCAACTAACACCAGCATGTATTACAACTCTAAATGAAATTTTAAGACCTTGGTCTAGATTTTCACTTTGAAGCTTTACTCCACTTTCACACCTCCATACAATGTCTGTGCTACATGGATATTTCCTAATCTTCCCTCACGTTCACTTTAAAAAGCAACATGCCTGATTTAGAGTAAACAAGAAAGTCATCTGGATTTGATATGCAAGAAGGAGATATTCAAGATGTTATTAAGTCATGACAGGGTATATGTACAACTTGTGGCTCAGAAAATATTGCTGTTACTAAGGAGGGGGGAAAAAGACACAGATTTATGGTAATGGCTCCAACAAAGAGGCCAGCTGATTCTGGAATTTGAGTTAGCAACCCTTTCTGCTTAGAACAGCCAGAAAGTTAGAAGCAGTTCCTGTGAAACAGGCTTGAAGCACTTTACCAGGAAGGAGTTGTGCTGTTAAAAAGAGAGTACATATAAAAAAAGTATGTGCTAATAGATTAAACACAGCAAAAAAAAAAAAAACCTTTTAAACTTTAGCACTCAAAATGCTTCTAAAGAATTGCATTAATGTAAGAACCACAACTGTTTTAATTCTTACAGCAAGCTGGCCACCTAAACACAATCAATTCTTTACAGACAATGTAAGGGCCCTGCTTGCATTTTAAGAAGACAAACAAGCAGAAGCTGTAACACAGCTCACCATTTTCTAATAGGTCTTTTTCAGTAATTCTCAAAATGGTTTCCACTTGGATTAAGTCACCAAAAGGCAGCTAAAAGATCACAAGGTTTTAATAACGCCTTGCACTGGTGTAAAAAATAAATCCATTTGCAAGAACTGGGGAAATGGGGAAATGTTTGTGTCACAAGGGACCTTTCACAGATCACTTATTCCAATTCCCTGCCATGGCAGGGACATCTTTCACTAGTACAGGTTGCTCTAAGCCATATCCAACATGATGCTGAACACTTCCAATGATGAATCTTCAGAGATAGTTTACAACTAGGAAGGGGATAAGCTCCAGAAAGATGGGATAGATACCACAATGAAGTGACTCAGATGGTTAGAAACAACCTACAGTGTAAGGCTGACTTTGGAATCACAATTTAAAAAAATAATTAAGAACTCATTAGAGAAGGATATCAATTACTTCTGATGGAAAACCAACACTAATGCCTTTAAGTCACCTTACCTTGTGAATTCTCCGAACTAAGACAGATGCAAAAAACCGTAGTGTCCCTCTCAGTTCATCCACTGAGGACTCATCATCAGTAATATTTCTGCAGTGTTGCAAAAGCATGGCATATGAGAAAAGAGAATAAAATATATTTCTATTAATCCAAGCACAATACATTTGGCACTATTAAAAACATAAGAATAAGAACATTCAGCAGAGATACTTGAATGAATTGAAATGAAAGCTACCAGAGTCAGCAGTCTTGTGTCTGAGGAAAATACACAGCATTCCCACAACATCTGTGCACAGTGGCTTAAGAAAAACATCAGGAAATTGCAATGATATACGAATTCCTGCTCTCATATACTATCTGCATGATTTTGACTGACTAAAATCTAACCTTGTTTCTACATATAGAAACACATCCTAACTCGTATAAAGGAAATTGAAATTATTTAAAGTGGCATCTGCTTGGAAACAAAGAAGAATTTAAATAATTTTTCAAATTGCTCTGTCAAAATATCATCCAAACTTTTAATCTGGTTCGCCAGTTCCCATCTGCTGCAATAAAATATGTTCAGTGAAAACTCATGGAAAAAATAATTAAATGTGATTCAGGAAGAAAAATACCTAACTCCATTTTTTTGAAAACTAAATGAAAACAGGAAATACACTAAGTCTTAGATGAAGAAACTGGATCTAAACTAAGTGGGAAAAGAAATCATGATACCAGCATTCCACAAAATGCAAGTGAAAAACAAAAACCTACTAGTTATTAATACGAAATTTGGAGCATGACTAATATATTAGTAAAACTGAAGTATAACAGTTGAATAATGACAAAACAAAGGAAGTTGCATCCAGTTTTACCTAATGATCATATGCAAGAGCCATCACACATTTTGGTGATAAATGAGTGTAGTATTATAAAAGAATACTACAAGTAAGACCAGGACATTTAAAAATAATAAAAGAATTATGCTTAAAACATTTTACATTATTCAGCATCTAACTTTTAAAGCAATTTTAGCCTGGGTTATACAACATTCAAAGGCATGTTGATGACGAATAATCAGGTACAGATAACTGGAGATACCAGTGACCTGAGAGTCAAAGTACGTAACTAACTGCATGAAAAAAACCTCAAAGAAAGCAGCCTGGCACAAGAAACACAACCATCCTCCAACAGCTAATCACATGCAGATAAGAACACTGTAGGGGAAAGTTTGGTTTAAGATCAGCAGCTGACATCTTATAAGCAATATGGTTAGAAAATACCCACACTGTCAAAGGGATTAGCATTGCCAAGGGATTAGCAAACAAACTGTGTTATGGTATTACTAGCATTTGACAGACAACAAGATACATGAAGTAATTTGGACCAAGAAGTTGTTATTTTATTGACACTTGGATAACCAGTATCTTGGCTAGCTCTACTTGGACACGACTTTATGCCATACGTTCTCACAACAGATTTGCAAAGACATTCTTTTAATCACCAGCAGACTGAAGACTGGTGAAAAAAACATCATGAACCTGTAAAATGTCAGATCTCCTGTGACACAGGGAAAAGTCCGAATAACCCTCTTGGAAACATTTTAAAAGCTGGCTGTATTTTCCCAGAACTTGAGGAATATTAATTGTAAACAGTTACAGAGTCTGATGTCTCAAGAGAGATACACCCAACTGCTATCGCACGCAAAGTCTTACAGGATCCACTGATAAATGAAAATCATATACAAATAACAAAGTGATATTTTTCCTCTGTGTGTCAATTATTCTTACAAAACTTGGCTAACTCCTTGAAAAAAATGTAGAAAATAAGTCGCAAGCTAATAAAAATGTAAAGCTATGGTTTGTAACTCAACAAAAACTCTAAATTTTTCTTACGTTTCTTGCATTTAAAATACAAGCAGCTCCATATGTGAAAACATTGTGTTTAGTCATCATCAAAGAAAAATGTTTCCATAACAGTGGATTACAAGAATGTGGTAATTACTGAATTCTGTCCTAATCTGAGAGAACTGGAGTTGCAGTACCATCAGTGACCAAAAATACTTAGTAAGCACAGAGTGACCTATTCAAACTTTAAACTCTACTTAAAATGAGATTGGTGTAAGAGAGATATTATATAGTTTTGCTGTACAGCATAAGCAATAGACTCAGACCTGTGTTTTGCAGCTCTACAAACACAGGATTACTAACAACTATGCTCTATTCTTCTCATACAGTTGAAAAAAAAAAAAATCACAGTATAACCAGCATAAATACTTTGAAAAATAAAAACCAAAAATGCACATAGGTGTAATGACCTATTTCAGTAGAGTTCACTGGATTTTAAGCACTAATCCTAATTCCCCCAAAGTGGTCCAAATTTAGGACCTGCTTAAATTTTAACCCATTAATAAAATATTAGAAATTCTTACACAGTTTATTATTAAACAAACAGAAGCCAGCTTTTATCTGCTTATAGCACTTTTATTCCTAAGCAAAAAATCTGTGATTTTTATCGTGCAACACGCCCGGTAAACATTACACTTCCCTGGTTTCTGACTGAGATACATACTGATAACACATCAGCTGGCACAACACATAAAACAAACTATCAAATTAAAAAAAAAAAAATAAAATAAAAAAGAGGTAGCTTCTGCACAAAAACCATTCCTATGAAAGGCAGAACAGCTAGCATAAGGAATTATGCCCAAACTTTTTTTGCAAAGGAATGCTGCCAACTGTTTTTTACCAGTCTATCTGTCAAGTATGAATTGCCTGCTAGTGCTTATCCAGCCATGCTGCTAAATAAGGACAGCGTGGATACAAAGGCTCTGGGAAGAATTAACCTGAGTGAGGTTTATTTGCTCAGAAAACAAACATGTCCTGAAGGCAAGAATCTTCTCTCCCAGGTAATGTGAGCTTTGCCAACAGTACAGGTACAGCTAGAGTAGGAAAAGTCAGAACTGACATGCTCTACGAGCCAGCTCTCAAACTATGGCACATAGAGTCAGTTCAGGTCTCTCTGCACAACCCCTGCTGGAAACACTGGAACATCTAGACTAAATAGGATCCAATCTGACATTACTGCTGTTAAACTGAAACCAGAAAGCCTTTCAGGACCAAGTTGTTTCCTGCAGAATTACTTGGACATCACTGCACTCACTGTAGGTCACTGAACTCCCAGTAGTTCAGGTTCTCTGAAAGCTTGTTAGATTTGAGCAACATGGTGTGAATTTACAGAACTAGTTCAAAACCCAGAAGTGCAGCAGAACTTAGAGCAGGAACACCTATACTGCTCACCAGAGGGCAAGATGGAGCAGAATGTAGGCTGGTTGGCTTCATACCAAGTATATTTTACACTGCATTTCTAACTGAACATTATATATACAGTGAATTATTATCCCCACCAGATGATGCATTCCAGACTTCCACTGCCTTGGGTGTCAGAGAGGTAAGTAATTGGTGGAAGCCAAGTTTCCTTGTCAGTCCACAACAAAGTAATTGAAGACACCTTCCACCAGCCAAGTAAAAGCTCTTTTCCAGTCATGCAATTCAGGACATGGTTGCCTTAAATTTGTTACTTTATCAACAACTCAATGGAACATGCTCTAGTTTTCTGTATTTGAAAGTTTAAAACCTTGAGGTTTCCAACTTGCATTCACAACACATGGTGCTAAAGCTCCCTCTGCTGTTTGCATCAGCAGTGAAGTTTTACACTTCAGCATATTCAACACATGAAGTTAGAGGTGAGACACGCAGGTATTTGCAACCATCAAAAATCTAAGAGGCAAAGAAGTCTGGACAGCAAATTTTAGATCTCAGAGGCAGAAAAAAATCCAAATGAAACACAGGAAAAATAAAAGAAAGCATATTCTTTTTTTAGGACAAATTGAACATTTCCATCCAATGAAAAAGTCAAATTCAGAATTAAGGCAAGATGTTGTCTTAGCACATTAATGCCAGCATTATCAGCTAGAAATATTTTAATATCTCCTTACAAAGTACTGAAAAGCAGTAATCAATATATAAAAGTACAAGGAAGAAAACCCAAAAGAAAAGGTTTTTTACTCAGAAAAAATAATCAGCCATAGTCTTTTCTTAATTCACTATTTTAAAGTTATTTACACAGCACTATTCTATTCAATACAACATAATCACTGACATTCTTAAAAGTCAGAAGTTTATGAGATGATCTCCAAGAAGTTGGCTGTAAGTATCTAAAATACCTTTTCTTTAAAACCCTGCAAACTTATTTATCTATTTTTAAAGCAATGTGATAGATCAGTATGCTTCTATTCCAGACATAAATATCAGAGACAATGACACATTGAATTTTTACACAGGTTTTCATCAATCTGTATTTACTTCCAAGTAAGAGTTATCACAAAATGAACATATAAAAGTAGACAATCTAAAAATGTTTTTAGGATGAAATCCAAATTTCACAACCACCTCTATTATAACTAAACTATTAAGAGATCTGCTCTACTCTGCTAAGAGACACTAAAACAATGATTCGTAGCACTCAAAAGTACGCTTATATTTCACTAAGGAAATAAGGAAATAGAAATGTTTATTTTCAGGGGACAACTTCTTAAAAATGTTGACAAATAGTTGTGATATTAAAAATAGTAACTTTTTGGTAAAGCTCGTACCTGTACCATGGATAAATAAAGTTTTCCAGCACCAACTCAAGCACCTGTGCAGAACAAAGAGAACCACATTACAAAATAAACAGCATACAAATCCCTGATAGAAGAGTTAACATCACAAACACCTTCCAAAACTCATAGGACATAATTCATACTTCATAAGACATAAAAATGTGTAAAAGTTTTGATCCTGTTGCTAGATCAACCATTTTGCATCGTAATCAGTACTTTGGGCAAGTAACAACAAAGTGATGGTTTCATGAGGTATCAGCAAGAAACATCTGCCACAAGTACTATCAGTAGCATGAAGCACAGTGCCATGGCCACTGTCAGGCAAATGCTATAAAAATGTAATCTTACCTTAAACAGCCCATCCCTAATTTTTCAGATCAGTCCCTGTTCTTTCCTGATGTAGCATGGAGTGTCCCACAGGCACAGTTACATAGTACACTTACACACACTTCCATCCTTTTTCACCCAAACCTCCACCTTCAAGGTGCGACAGTCAATCCTGTATGCTCATCACTCCCAAAGAAAGCAAACGAAGAGTCGCAGAGAGCAATTCCTATGAAAGCCATCCGTAACAAGGAAGGCGACAGAAGGATGAAGTTTTCTTAAGATTCCTCCTCCTTCACTAGATCCCCAAGATGTCACCCCACACTACCTTCTCCCACTGCAACCTATCCCTGAATTTCAGTCAGTATTTTAGAGGTCAGTTTGTCCCCAACAGCAGCCATGCTGATGAAGGGAGTAAGAGAGAATACATGTATTGCTATGTGAGGCTGCTTTGACGTGCTCTGTAGAAGGAAAGGTTTTCAGAGCCACTGTACACAAAGAAAAACGTGAAGTCTGTTTGAAAGGAAAGCTGAATGTAACAGCTGATATACAAGTGTCATTCAAGAGAATAAGTGCTACTCTTCTTAAAAGATCTGCTGCTGCACTCGTTCACAGAGTATGCACTGCAAGAATTCAGGATTCACTAAATTTTTACTTTTTTTACTTTTTTTTTTTAACCTAAATCTTAAGGGCACTGCATGCCTCTGCTACTGTCATGATTATAAAACCATACTCAATAAAAAACACACATGGACTTTTTAACTCTTCTCATCTCTTCAGGCCAGCACAGCTCATGAGTACTCTGTCTTCACTAGTAAGAATATCACCTTCTCAGACTTGATAAGATGGTTTCTCTTTTCCAATTGCTCCACTTCTGTGATTTTCTTCCTCTCTCTCAGGAGATGTTTTACAGCTTGGGATAACTTTAGATGTCTGTGTTATGGACCACACAAAGTTATCAATGCCTTTTCTCCTACTCTTATGTGCTACAGCAGTAATTGATCTCAAAACTGTAATACCACCATGTGTTAATGATGGATGGGTAAGCTAAATGTTGTATCATGTTGTCCTGCGTCATTCCCACCCCCCAATCTTGAATTTCCATTTATAAGCAGGGTGGAAGGGTGAGGGAAATGACAACAGATGCTTCAATTCCCAGTCTGGAAAAGATTAAGAAATCCCAGAGAACCTTCTATGGAAGTTAATCTTCAGACAATAGAAAGGAGGTCACATCCAGCTCCAATCACCAATCACAGGCCATTGGCCTTAAGAGCAGTCTAACAGACTACTTAAACTAATCTTGCCTGATGCCTTCCATAGCACTGCCCCNTTGTTTGGGTCCTGTTCGGAGGTTCCCTCCCAGAATTTGCCCTAAACCAGGACAATGAGCTACCAATTTACTCCAAAGAAATCTCAGTCTCACAGGAATTGTGACATTATTTTTGTTCAGGTGGAGTTTCTACCACAATAAACCTCTTTCAAAGCTCAAAGTGTACCCTTCAGAAGAAGTGCCTTACAGAAAACTTGCAAAAAAATCCATCTGTCTATCAAAGGAGCCCTTTTCCTTCTTCCTCCGCTTTTGCTCTGTGCCTCCCTATCAGGAGCAACAGCAGCAGAACATCTTCTGTTTGGAGTGGAAAGAGCACTTGGCACAGCCTTCAAGCACAGGGCATTGTATTCAAGGGGAATACAATGAACTCCTCTTGAAACAGCTTTCTTCATTTATGACTAGTACTTTTGAACTGAGAGCCTGTCTACCAAGCTTTCCACAAATGTGCCACTACGAAGTCAGTTCATCAGATCCTAACATAACTTATTGGCCCTCTCTTCCTCTGTAGTCCTATATAGAGGTCTGTGAAGGCACTACAAGAATTACTTACAACAGTGAGAGACCTGATCCTTACTATTGCCAAAGCAAAACACACATGGTTCTGGGATTCATCTTCCCATGGTTATTAAATAAGCAAGAAAAGTTAAAAAAAGTGCAAGTCTTGATGACCCTTCCCACTCAAAAGTGGAAGACAAAGTCTCCTTCAGATCCATCCCATGTTGTAGTAACTGAGTGCCAGCTGAACCATTTTGCAGACTTGCCGGTGTTTCTCTTCCACAGCCACACTGTAGTAGCAAGCTTTATGGTAGTGCTTCCACAGAACACTGCATATAATCCCACCAGACAAAGACACAGAAACAGCTTGCACAGAGACAGACATCTAACTCAAAATGCACTTTTCACTGGAGTCCACTTATCACTGGTCAAGATATCAGAAGGCAAGACACGTTCTACTAGGATTCGGGTTATCTATGTGGTCCTAACAAAAAATGTGTGGGCACAGAAAGCGGCCTCTAGTTGTAAATTAATTAAACACATGGCATGGCAGAGGCAATTAAGTATGATGCTCCATTGAAGGTGCTGTAGAGAAGCAGAGCTACAGCATGAAATCATCCCTACTGCAAACATAGTAACACTCAAGAAGTAATCAGCCATGGATTGCCACTTAACTGGATTTCAAGACGTACAGTCCATACTGTTTTCCCTTGAAATCTATCAGCATTCCAGACTGTGTCAGTGTAATTCTGCTGGACAGAAAAAAATCCGCCGTATCATCCACTGCACTTTATCCATCCACTTCCCCATAAAGCACTGGGGAAGCAGAACATGTGTACCCACTTCCATTCTAGCAACAATAAAAATATTCAGGCTCAATTGCCCACACTTCACACACGCCAATAAAGTAGATGGGACACCTCAAAGAATGACAGCTAATGATAAGCCATTTCCTTGTCTGTAAAGTATTATTCTCCAGCTTTAAATACAAATAATGAGTCATTTCATTTAAAGCCTACCTGTTTTTTCAAGCATTTTTCAAAATGACTGGTTTTACTATGCGTGGGTAGTTTTGAATTGGAAAGAGATTACAAGTGTAAAATCAAATGCAGCAGGTAGCAATATAAGCAGCAGCTGAATTAAAAAAAAAAAAAAAATTATTTTCTAGTATGCGCTGCAACACTGCAAGCTAGTCAGCCTTTGCTGCTGAGACAAGCTTTTTGGGGAACATCACACAACAGACCCCAATTGTCAGGAGGAGGAACTGTAGAGATGAGTGATGACTGAGTCAGTAGCAGGTCAGAACTACCAGGCTCCATTAGAATAGAAAGGAGCAAGGATTTGATACATAAACCACAATAACAATTATAAAGCCTTAAAAGACAGTAGAACCTGACAGCTGAGGCCACTTCCTGGTGGTAGAACAAGCCATTCCAATAGGAAAGCATACAGTTCACTGTGTTACTACAAGAGTTCAGGACTTGTAAAGAGCACATTTAGGCAATAACTGATTTCTTGTCATGCATTTGTCTATTTCTTGCTTTTAGAAAACAAAAAAAATTATTCTAGTCCCATAATCGAGTCAAGAACCTCAGAAGAATTTTTAAAAAACCTAAACTGAGATCAAAAGACAGCACCACCTTGATCCAGCAAGACATTTTTTTCACAATGCCGATCAAGAGTAGCTGAGCAACTTTCCACAGATTTGACTTGCAATCGTCCCTCACATAGCAAAAATGAGATTGTAGAGAAACAGATTAATTCATTAACAGAACAACAGGATTAAATTCTCCATTATACAATCTTTAGCACCTGGATTATATATACACTATGTAAAAGTGACCAAATACCATGTCCTAACTCAAAAAGAAAGAAAACACTGAAGAAACAAACATAATTCAAATGGATTAGAAACTGGAAACAAAATTATAATTAGGTCACTGCATTATTTTTGTGCAGGATACAGCCCAAATTATAAAATATTGATGGCTGCATGGCTGAGACAGTTTAGCATTCAACTACAACAACAAACATAAATGTGGGGAGGAATGTCCAGGCACGGGTTTTGTTATTCTTCTAAACCACGCACAGCAGCTGAATAGACTAAAACAAGGCTGCAAAATATTAAGAATTTGCAAAGTGAGACACACCATCATCACAATCCAAGAAAGAAAAATCCATACTTGTGAGGAAAACCTGGATTTCTTCTGATTTGAGTGTGTATTAAATTATTCTGAAAGCACTTGAAAACACAAGCTTAAAGGCTATACACCTGGTTCAAATTAGAAACATTTGGAAATGAGAATATTGCAAAAATTCTTCAAGCTGCAAAAAAAGAACCAGAAAAATTAAAATATAATCAAAAAAATCCAAAATTATTCCATGTATTTGAAGAAACTGCTTTTTAGAAACAGGCTGCACTCGGCAGTCCTTTAGAATCTAATTAACCTTAACTCAGTTCACACTGTATCAGCTTCTCTCTAATGTGTGACTAACCCACAAAAGAAACTAAGAGCAGGCTCTCCTTCCAACCTGAAGCAGGCTATCCAATTCCAGGCCAGCATTACATGCTGCATCCTCAGAGCAGATGCTCAAGAGGAATATGGTATGGGCAGACCCCCTTGCTACCCTTTTAACCAGCAGAGACGAGCTGCAATGGGGAACCACGCAATGAGATTTCTCATCGCAAAATGTATCTGTCCAACAAAGGTGAAAAGGGTAGCTCAGACAACTACTTGTTTGGGTCCATCGAGGAGGGTGACCCTGGCTCGCTGCCCTGGGAAGATCCAGAATTCAGGCCTGGTTCTTCCCTCTAGTTAAGCACACAAAGGAGGTAAAGGAATGAGAAGCATGGCCATGGATACACAAATCCCATGTCTGCAGTCCTATATAAAGCAGGGCCTGGGACATGCCACTTCAGTGAAAAGTAACAGGAAAGAAAAGGCCGCTATAACGTTAAAAGCAGAACTACAGCAATCACATACAAAATGCCAAGAAGATAACTATGGTATCTACTCATATCACTTAGGAAGCGATACTACAAAGAACTTTTTCAGCAGCAAATTCCCATTTAAGCCAAACAACAAAATTTCCAGTTGTCCAGCTTTTACAACATTCTTGCGTAGACTGCCACAGCTATTTGGTACCCTAAACCCTAAAAATATTAAATGTATAGAAGCATTTATTTTACATTCTATTATTAAAGCAAGAGTCTATTGAGATTCTATTCAGTAATACTGTCACTTAAACTTGTTTTAAAAAATAGATTAAGTAACTAAAAGAATAATTGTTTACTTCTGAAATCACAGAAGTCACTTCATTCAACTAGAGGAAGTCAACAAGTTCTTTTTTAAAAACATTCCTCAACTGTCCCTGCCTTCCTTAAGGTTATCATTCTCCTTCCACTCCTGCAGTGGGCCATGCCTGGGACATCATCTCACAGATCTGGTAGCACAGACACACGCATGGCTTTGACTTCATACACCATGCTGTTAATTGCAAGAACTGACACACAAAAATCCTCTCACTTCTGCCATGCCAGTTGTTCATCCTCCTACCACAGAACTCTAAAGTTGGAATTCTACATAAATGGATATTAATCTACATATGTGCTCGTGTATTTTCCTAGCTTCAAAAAACACAAAGCTTATCTGTTTAGCTCCCAATACATTTCATCAATTACCCAAATCAAGGAAATAAAAAACCAAGCCCAAAGAAAAACTGCTCTTCAAACAGCTCTTTTTTAAAGAGATTAAAATGAAACAGAATTCCTGATTCACAGTCTCACCAAAAAAGATATATATGCTACTCTTCAAGTACATTCAGCAATTTCATTTTTTAGACAGATTTTGTCACAGCTTTGTCTGATGATTTTAAATAGATATATGGAACGGTTTGGGTTGAAAGGGATCTTAAAGACCATCTAGTTCCAACCCCCTGCCAGGGACACCTTCCACTTGGCAAGGCTGCTCCATCCCACCTGAGCTTAAACACTTCCAGGAACAGGGCAATCCAAAGTTCTCTAGGCAACCTGTTCCAGTGCCTCACCATGCTCACAGCAAAGAATTTCTTCTTAATATCTAATCTAAACCTACTCTGTCAGTTTGAATCCATTCCCCCTTGTCTTCCCCCTTGTAACAGACTTTTTCCATCTCTCTTGTAGGCTCCACACCATCAAATTATCATCTTCACTACAGAACTTTTGTAGCTGGAGCGAATCAGCTTTTACCCTCAACTCCAAGAAACTAAATCCTTAACTTTTTAAGACTTAGACATGTTCAATTTTAACTGTTCTTTTCATTATTCTTCCCAATTTACACAGACACTTCTTCTATATTCTAGGCGCACTGCCACACAAGCAGTCCATGCTTAAAAGCAGGCAACTTTGGCTCCTTGCTCCAAGCAAACACTCTTTTGATTTGACTTCTACTTGAACAAGTTAAAATACCTGCGAGGTACATCTGAACCATCCACTGAACCAGAAGCAAAATTATGCGTTTCAAAGACGCATAATGAAAACCCAGAGAATTTTAATGCGCTAAAGAAACGATGCACTAATTACCTCCGAAAGTGATGCATCAACCTTGGAAGGCACTTTCAGATCCAGCCATGGCTGATAATTTTCCAGAAGCAAAGTAGGTCTGTAGGAGAGCATGGAGAAGTTTATGTAACAATGTGCAATTGACAGCTTCCTACTGTGATGTGTAAAATGGCAGCAGCACTAAGCATACCAGCGCCGCATATGTAATTTACCTGTGCCTCTTGCATTTGACCTTGCCACATACAGCACAACTGTGACCATGGGGAAACAGCTCTGGCAATTCCAACTGCTAAGAGATTAGGACAAGTTTACATTCTCCAAAACGATGACTCGATTAATATACCCACATATTTGTGAATTTCCTTTTAGACCACACTATAGCAGAGAACTGAATAGAGACAAAGTTGTTCTTCCGGCAGGAAAACAAGGAAACAAGGTATAGTATGAAAAACAACAGAACTAAAAAGAAAAATAGTTTCTGCTGAAACAAAGTGAGAGGACACAGATATCCTTTCCCATCTCCACTCATCTCCCTGTACATTTTTCAGTCTAGTAACAGACCAAATGGCTTCTCTGCCTTACTCACAGTCCTGAACTATTGTAACTATACCTTTTTAGCCCTAGGCAATTCTACATTGAATTGTTTTAAGTTAGAAGAGAGCAATTTGCTTTCGGGAGTATTTTTCTCTTTAAAGCACACTACTGCTTAGAGAATTTTGATTACACTGAGGACAGAAGACTCACCACTGGCTTGCCAAAAGGAGGGCATCTTTAGGAAAGAAAACACCCCATTAAAGGAGCAGACAAAAACACAGTTTCTCCATTCTGCCTCCTACTCAAATGCTCAAAATGTACAGTGGGGGAAGCAGGAAACAACATCCATGGACACTCCAATAACCGGCCTTGCAGGCATACGTGGATTTGATGGGACTATGAAGAAACACGTGAAGAATTCAGTCTTAATCGTCATCTATTTCCCACAAAGCACCTGCCAGTAGGAGCGTATGAGCTGTACTGACGTACATTTCTGAAAGCAGCCAGGATTAAACGAGAACTGCTACTACATACAAATTCTTATCATATTTAAAATAAGCACAAGACTCTCCACAGACATATTTACCTTGGGTTTATATTTTATTGTGAACAGAATATTGGGCAGGAGGGAGTCCGGTCCCAAGGAATAGTAGAAGGTGACGACCCCAGCCACGAACGACCAGAAGATCATCAAAACATGAAGATACCTTACAGACACACGGAAAGGAAAAGCCGCCGCGTGAGAAGGCGCAGCGCCGCCCGCGCCCGGCTCCCCGGCCCGCCCGCAGGAGGAGGAGGAGGATTACCGGGTCAGGAGGAGGGTGGCGGTGCCCAGCCCCAGGAGGAGGCAGCAGAAGACCGGGTACTGCCGGCAGGTCTCCCGCAGCCCCTCGGCGCCCCGCAGGCGCCGCAGCAGCCGCCGCCCGNCGGTGTCATGTAGCGTGCTGAGCGCTGTAAATAGAAGGTGTCTGGTGACAGCAAGCTTACCTAGTTATAAATACTTGGGTTCTGGACGACAAGGGGTTCCCTGCGCCAGGCGGCCAGAAAGTGCTAGGTCTGATTAAATGCTCTATATTTGGATGATGACTGAACTAAATCATTCAGTAACTGGGACGCTAAAGCCCTATAAACACCACTCAAAGCTTCGTAATTGGCAGTAAAGAAAAGAAACAGGGTAGGAAATGTATCAAGACCCCACCTTAACATCAGTAAGTATACAAGAGTAAGACATTGAAAAGAGAGTAATTTTAGAATGTTTATTGCTAATGAGAAGAATTTAAAGCCAACTCCACACGAATAACACCTTCAGCCACAAACTTTCAAACCACTGGAGTGCTTTGAGCAGCTCTGTAGTTACTCAGGAAACTCAAGGCTCTCTTTAGTGAGACACCGCTGGTCGTGGGTGTTGCAGTTCAATGGGCAAAAGGAAACAACTTCTGGGAGTTTGTACCCATAAAGAGGCTTCTAAGTGGCAAGTATGAAGGAGACCCGCTCAGGGAGAGGTGCCTGCTTTAGTTGTTTTGAGAAGTTGCTGTTGCCTTGTATGTCCATTTGCATGAGCCCCACGCAGGCACATTAGGCACACTGAATAAGTGAGGGCACAGGAAATACTGAAATACATCTGCTCAGATGAGCCATGTTGACAAATCTTCACCGAGATCCTCCTGCAACCACGCTGTTAAGAAAATACTGGCATTTGGAGGGTGAATCAGCATATAGAAATCGAAATCAAAAACCAGCTTTCAGAATCTTTGCTCAGATGCTTTGTCAGTTTATGCAACACTTCCTTGACCTCTCGAGTAGGTGAAACGCTGCAGTTCAACTTCAGTATGTTGACCTTTCTCAGAGTGCTTGGCAAAAGCCCAGGGTCAGCTTGAATTTCTTCAAGAGTATCTGCACAGTATTATTTCATGTCAGTCCACGTTTTCTAGTAGAAAAAAACAAGGTGCATTCATACAGCACATCTCTATATGGCCTATTAAGAGGAAATCAATTTTCCTAAATAAGATGCCTTTCTCTCTCTCTCTTTATTATTATTATTATTATCAACTTACTTTATCCTCAGCTCTACTGCTGGGGTGATTTTTAGTCACTTCTCCTGAAATGCTTTTAATAAGGAATAACGCCTAAAATTCTTACAATATTTCATGAAGATGCCACAGCATCGCATATCTGTAACACAGGAAGTGATTTGCACAGAAAACCAGCAGAAGCTTAAGTCAAACTTCTGCTTCCATTTTTATTCTCTATTTCAGGTAAAGTTTCTTTAATTTATAGCTTCATTGTTCAGAATTGTGTTTATTTACTGCAAAATTGCCACATTCACATCTGGCACTAATTGTCCCTCATTATCTTAGAAACTGTGCAATTTCCTTCAGTTCACAGACTTTACATCTGCTAGACAGACACAACAAAATGTTTTACCCCATCTTGCTCTGCCAGAGACAGCAGTGTTGGCATTGCCCATCACCCTCTGTCACTAAGGTCCCTAGATTGTTCTGGTACACTGAAAGACTCAGCAGGCGTTTGTTTGTTTTTCAACAAAATAAAGCTGTAGAATAACAAAAGGGAACTGCTGACAACATCAAGCTTTTCAAAATTCTTTGAGAGATAAGAACTTTATCCATTCCCTGGAAATAGCACGTTTTGTCTCTTCACATAAATTCTTAGGAAGATTCTGTGGTCAGCTGGAGGGAGAAGTGCCAGGGAAAAGCACGCATCTGGAGACAGGCTCTGAAGTAATGTGACCAGGACTGGGTTCTTCTGGAAAGACACATATTTTAGAATTTAAAATGTAGAAGGATCTTTCACTGAGCATACAAGTCATCTTGTGGAGCCAGTTCTCCCTGGTTTGGGGTTTAGGGTAGTTTCCTTTGATGGCACAAAAAGCTTGCCTATTTTAGCATCTAAAAAGTATATTAGAGCAGATTTTCAACAACTTGAAATATAAAACTACAATTCTTGGCTAAGTAACATCAGTTATTAAGCTGAGATTGTATTTACTAAAGTGCCTTTTTTTTTTTTAACCTTAAATAATGCTTTTATAAAATGAGCCAGACAGTGAACTGTAATAAACAGATTCTCTCCAATTAATTGCATTTAATTTACTCTGCAAGTCTGCTTTTGCTCTTTTAAAGGCCTTACATAGTTCTCTCTTTCAAGGATATAGTTATCAAGGCTAATTTATAATATCTAATCCTTCATATTTACTCAACAAGGAATTAAGTTTTCCTTTATAATTATTCCTCACAAGTCCCTGTTCATTTTGTGGGCCCTGTCCCAGAAGCTTAAATAGAAGGCTTCATATTAACCTTTAACTAAAGCTGTTTAGCAGAAAACTCTGGAGAACACTAATTTTTAATATTCAGCAAATAGCTAAGCTTAAGAAAAGAAGTGAAACTGAAGTTGGCCAGTCAGATCCCAAAAAAGGCAAGCATTAGTAGGCTCTTTGCACTTGACTTTTTCAAATTCAAAACTTAAAGGGCATCTACCAACAGCTACTGGTTTCCACCTGAGGTGATCCAGGTATGTGCAACAAATGTTAGGTGAAAACTACCCTTTAGTAATACTTTTTGGCCTTTAAAGGAATACTTAAACTCCAGGGGAATGACAGATGATCATATGCTGCACATTTCTTGTTTGGGTAGAATAATTATTAGCATTTTGATAAGCAAAATTAACTTTACTGTTATAAATACAGTGATATTCATTTGTCTGTTAATGAGTTAATAAACTACTCAGTCTACATTTATGGCATTTGGGAGTCATATCCCTGTACCACCCACACCAACCCATGCTTGCCAGCTATATAGAAATGTGTGCTGTCTGTAGTTCTAGGGTCTTGTATTTGCTTCCTGGATCACATGCTGATCCTCAGTATGATCAGATTAAAGCAAACTGAATGAGTAAGTGAAAACCTGGGCCCAGAAGAGTACCTGCTCAATACAGCAACAGGGGCTTAGGGTTCCTGGATAAAATCCCTCACAAGTTTTCTTCTAGAGGAATGGGGGAATTCAGCTGCTGCAGTAAGGGGGCAAAATAGCAGGTGGTAGGGAGAAATGGTTTAAGAAAAGATGTGTGAAACACTTTGTAAAAGATCACTGGTCTCCACACTTGCAGGGAATGATAGAGACTTACAAGCTGTGTTGTTTGTTTAGAAGCAGATTTAGAAGGCAATTAAAATTAGGGGAAAGGCTAAGAAGTTTCAATTGTAGCCTACCACTCAATTTTGTTTAATAGACTGTAAATTACAGTTCTGTTAGAAAACCTGAAAATACCTACTAGGCTGTGTTTAGGTCTAAAAATGCCAGGCAGAATAAAGACTTGCAGGGCAAGAAAAGAAAGACAAGGAGACTATTCCAATACAAAAATTCAAGTAAAAGGACCCACTTCAAGTGGAGTTTCCAGAGGGTCAGTTTAATATTTCCAACAGGAACAATGCTCTGCAAACCAGAGAGGTGCTGAGGAGCACAGAGGGTATTAGAATTTCACTGGGACAAGGTCTACTTGGGGAAAAAAAAAAAAAAAACCCTGAAACAAAACAAACAGGCAATATACTAGAGTAAGTTTTGCCTTGAAGAACTTGTAACTCTCAAGGAGAAAGTAAAAAGATTCAGAGACAGACTGGTGTATAGAGCTTTTCTTCAACTTGTTAACATGAAAATGAATTTTCTGAAGAAATTCTTTCACAGTCAAGGCACTGGAGAGAATTTTAATAATCGAGTTGAAAATAATTTGTTCAGTCATAAACTACTATTTATATAGAGCACTAAGGTGCAAGGTGTGAAAGTTGACTACAACACATTAAGGAACAGAGGCCTGCAGGAATGTGTGCATAAAAGAGGAGAACTAAATGTATACAGGAGACACTGGAAAAACATTAAATTAATATTATGATGTGGCAACATTTGGCAAAGCTGTACTCCATAGAAATTTTATCTTGATTCACCTAAACAAAAAACAACACTATTTTTGGATATGCACCTTAAGTATGAAGTGGTCAGTATGTGCAAAGGAAAGATCTGGAAAACCGAATTGCTTTGAAAAACGTAGCCTGACCAGGGAGGAATGAGGGAACGTCAAGATGGATGTTAAGACTTTTTAAGAAAAAGTTTGTGAAAGAACAAAGCAGCTATTGTCAAGCAAACAGTCAAAACAATGCCAGACCAGAGATGTAAGAGCCCAGCTGAAATGAAAATTAATCAGTTGACTTACTGTAGGGATAAAGAAAGCCTTGCCCTGGACACAAACTGTGAAAATAACTATGTCGGGTCTTGAAGGGAATTCCTGCTGACCAGCCTTGGTCTGTGGGGAAAATTTTGAAGTAGGGAGTTCAAGGATGAACTAGAGCCAGGACCCCTGGTTTTCAGCTGAGTTTAAAAGTGTCAAGATAATCCTGTTAGATGACGTGTTTCTGTTAAATCATTGCAAACTGTTGCAGCACCTATGCCTCAGAGCTATGGTGAGACCTGAAAAATTTAAAACTAGTTAAGTTTTTCATCAGAGATACATACTGGACTCATGGCACAACTGTGCTGGATCAGCTTAAGTTCAGCTGGGTGAGCACCCTGTTGATGATGGCCACCAGGGGATACATACCTAGGAAAAAGTTGTAAAAGCATAGCAAGAATAGTAAGTTCCTGGAACATTCTTTTACTCTGATTCATAATCTTGGGGATATCCTGAGAAAGAGTTTATTTCCTAAGTTTCAAGTTGCTTTTGAAGAACAATAAACTTTAACATCCATAAAAAAATCATGCAAGGAGTTCCACCACTTGCACTTGTGTGAATGAAGATACAGCTCTCTAAACATTAATGAGTTTAATAGAGATGGAGAAAACTCATTCCCTACTCAGTATGATTGCTGCTTATTATTTTACCAAAATACTTTGGTCACCTGAGAAAATTCTCTTTTCCAAAATTAAGATTCTTAAACCAGTGACTTGTTCTTCACATAGAGCACTTCTGTACCTTTTATCATCCTTGTTGTTCTCCCTTTCCTTTTCCAATTATCATCTCCTCTGTTGTGTAGCAGCAATTAGGGACAGGCTGCAACATCGGGAACAAAACTGTTAAAAATAGCATTCAAAATTTTTAATATATCTGGTGCCTTCTTAAACAGTTTACTTTTTTGTGCTGCCTCAAGAGTATTTTAACATTTTTGCCAATGAAGATTTATGATCCTTTTTCCTCATTTGGATACAAGTCTCATTTCTGATGCATTAATTTTTTCCACCTTAGAAGAAAAACTGAAAAAATGCCAAACTAAAACCTTCACATACTCAGGAAATTCTAATAAACAGGCAGAAATCATGAAATGTGGAAAAAAGACTAACTGTAACTACAGGTTGCCGTTGTAAGGCAGCTTGTATCCAAGAAAGTTTTCTTTGGATACTTAACATGACCATGTAAACCCAGACGGAGTGATGAGATCTGCGAGATCAGGCTTCTTTCAGTGACTGGTGAGCTGGTATCCTGGAGCCCATTGCTTTTAGTTTCTGTGGACACAGCAGTAAATGCCTGGAGTGTTTTTGTCAGGTCAGAATTCCAGAGAGATATTTTTAGTTCAAGCAACCAGTTTCTCCAACAACATGAAGTATGTAAAAGCAGCATAGGTTAAAAGTTAAACAGCATTAATTTTCACTTTGCAGAAGCTATTTGTGCTTATGCCTTTCATCAGAGACTTCATAGGAACTGTTACAGAACCAGCTGTATAACCAGGATATTATTTAGTTTACCATTTGTTGACTGAGGATGTACGGAATCAATCTTGACATCGTCTTCCTTTGAAATGACGTCCGGGAAAAACTGAAGTATTTACAGAATGGTTTAAGAGAACATAACATAAGTGTTACATTTCCCTAGCAAGAATATTGAATATATGACAAAAGCAAAAAACCCTGATACTGTGCAAACAGGCAGAATGCATAAGGTGATACAAGAGCACCTGGACAAAGGGCTGTTCCTCCTCATATGTAAGGATGAGTCTTAAGGCTTTTTGAAAACAGCTTTTTGGAGCACATGGGCAGCTTGCCCGTGTCTTACATATTTTGTGGTATAACTGGAGCATATAGCTCCATGGTAAAGCTCCACTCCAAATGGAATATGATTGTTTTAATGAGAGTTTGAGAAGTGGATCTCAGTACCATGCTCTCTGCAAGGCCAGGCCTCCTTACACTCCTAACTGATCAATCCTTACAGCTCACAGCTGATCAATGCTATCTAATAGGTGCCCAAGTTCCTGGAGGTATTCTAAACTTTTCTTGCCATCCAAATTGCTGGTATATCTGACAGTAAAAAATGAATGTATTATTACATAGCACTTCCCCTCTAGCACTGGCATTAATAGTGCTTCTGCAGAAGCAGATGGTCCCTTTTGTGGGTCTACCAGCAGACAAGGAAAAGGCACAAACTGAAATCAAGAAGCAAGGACTATTTGGAAGACTTTGGTGAATACTGCAAAACTCCACTGAAGTTTTGCTTTGCTTTTTATTTTCTGTTTTATTTCAGTAACTAGCATTGTAGCTAGGAAAGGATTGGAGCTAGTAAGGTCTGATACCATGTAGGGAATTATTATTACCACTCAGTATTTTTCTGAAACTCAATAAATTGATTTATGACTAAATTGCTTGCTACTATATAAGCCTGGCTTATCTTGGTACAAAAGAATCACAAAAGAAACTCCTTAAAATACCAGGCAGTAAGTTTTTCCTCTTTCACACACACATATTTGAAAGTATATATTAATAAAGGGACACTTTAAAATGAGAATCATTTTACTATCTTTTCTGTCAAACTTTAAGGAATAACACTTTCTTTCCCTTAAGACACTGTGAATCTTCCAGACCAATCTCATGTTTGGAAGTTCTCTGTAGGTCGTTTGTAGTATTTTCACCACCACCACCCCAGAAATTGTAAGTGAAGACTGAGGTCTTTGGGATTTCAACAGATGCTTAAACGTAGTTCCTAATGCAACACAAAGAATTTAAGCTGCTGTAAGACAGACCTCAAGTTGGGGTCACTGCAGTTCAGATGAGAGGGAAGGGGTTTTTTCCTGAAGAAAGTATATTTTGCTTCAGAAGATAATCAAAACATGTTACATGGAGTCATAGATTGGAGACAGAAATCATGACTCGAGTCCTCTTGAAAAACAGAGAAAGGATTCTGTAATATCATCCAGGTTCCTAGAAGACCACATATTGAGGATGAGTAGAAAATTCTCCACTTATCACCATTCAGCTCAGATGCAGTAAATTGTACAGTAAGTACTAAGCTCTAAACATAGAGTGGTGTTTTGTCTACATCCAGTGTGTTTCAGGGATAGATTACGGTGAAGAAACTTAGGAGTATCCGCCAGTCTCAAATTCTGGAAAGCCCATGTATCTGGTGTGTTCCTGGACCACTGCCCACCTGTGTGCTCCCCTCTCCATTTTCCCCTTCAGCTGTTATGTCTGGACCAGTCAAGCTACCTATGCAGTAATGACTCAGTCTCCTTCCCCAACGCCCAAGGGCAAAAAGAACAGAGAAAGGACCAAACTGAAATCACATATTATCTGGAGGGGCAGCCTTGATAGTGAGAAGATATGAGTTTAGTACATTTAGTCCAAGGTATGTTAGTTCAAAGCTGAGTTTCACCACGAATCAGACCATGCACCCATCTCTGTAAGTTCTTCATTTCACATTACCTCTACCTTCAGGTACATTCCCTTTTCCCAGTCTTCAGAGATGCTGCTCACCATGCTCATACCTGCAGAGAAAAAGACTTTTCCTAACCAGAAACGGTCTGTGAAAACAAATCCCGTATATTCTCTGCACTAATGAACAACACACAAAGATTTATCCTCTTTTAACTCAGGAAGTAGAGATGGTGCTGGCTAACAAATTCCAAGAGTATCCTACCTTACAATGTTCCTTCTTCAGCCTCCTCCTACTTTCTGATATGATACACGCCTTAGCTTTAGAAAAAAAATCCTTTTGTTCATTAAGAAGTGTAATTTCTTGAACTAAGACATATAGCCTAGATTCAAGGAAATGGAACATCTTCAAACAACGTTCAGCAGTTTTCATCCCTTGGAGTCCCAGAGATATGCTTCCAAGCACATACTGTTTAATTTTAAGCACTTTCATTTCTGAGCAGCAACAACCTTCAGTGTAGAATACACCTATTTGGGTTCCTTGCTCGACCAGGTGTTTAATGAATTAAAAGCCCTAGCTTAGTTCCAAGAAATGATCAGGCACCTCTTCCTTGCAGGATGCTGAGCTTGTATCACACTTCTCAAAAACAAATGCGACTCTGTACACGGCATGGGTGTACTTGGGAGCTCTTTGGGCCCATCCTGAACTTGAACACTGCAGAGGCTCCTGAATTGGCATTTATTTGCCCCAGCTTCACAAGTGTAACACCTATTCTCACTTCGTGCCCTGCACTGAGACATTCAAATCAAGACTTGAAATGCAAACTTTGCTAGGAACTTGGCATTTCCTCAAGTATCACTCAATCATGAGGCATCACCAGGCCTTACTAAAAAAGTTTTTCTCAACTACCCTACTTTTACCCACCCTCTAATGGGTTATTAACAGCAGTGAGTGGCAAATGTGTTATACCATGAAAAGGAGATGGAAGAACTCCTTACCTACATGGGGAAAGGTATGCCTTTGAACAAGTGTATCAGATAGTCAAGGCTGGCTTTTACTTCCCTCTAGACAAGGCCATTAGTTCATCACTTCTGAACAGCAATTTTACAAATATCAGCTCTAGGACATCACTCACTTCTCTGAACAGGACGTTAGGCATAGTAACAGTTTTTTCCACAAATTTTGTATTTTGTTGTGTTTAAAACCTCCTCCCTTACAGAGATACAATTTTCTTTTGAAATATGTATCAAGATAAAGTGGACCTGATTACTGTTAACAGCCAGGACAGGATATTCTTACCCTCTGACATATAATCCAAGGGCCCTGTCTGCTTTTGACCCGGTGTTTCCATCTGGCCAAGATCCACCACCTGACATTCCCCTCTCATCCTGCTGTGGCTGCTAGATGGTGCTTGGCTAACAAGTGCACCTACCTTTCACAGGAAAAGGACAGACAGGTTCGAGGCAGGGAAGATTCTACTAAGCTGCAACATAGTTAAATGAAGTTGTTGTATGTTGTGGTTTGCCAGGTTATTTCCCTATTTTTCCTTTAATCCTAGATTAGAAACTTGCCAGTAGTGTAGTTCAGGCAGATTTGATGGCTGTCTTTTGTCCACAGGGAGATGATTTCTTTTTCACAGTTTTATTTTCTTTTCCTTTTCTCAGGGAGCAAATATGCTTTGTTAAGAGCTTTCCAAAATGGGGAGTATTTGTGATGTGATCAGTCCTAGGCCAACCTGTTAAATACAAGATAAAACTCTTGGTATTTCTCTGAGGAGGAACTCCCTGGTTGTCAACATTGCTTGAGAAAGAACAGAAGTATTTACAAAAGACCCTGCAAGTTTTTCTTTTCACAGAGACACTTTTGCCCTTCCAGACATCTGAGTCAAGACATGTCTGTTCTTTCTTAATGTGAATATTAATCACCATTTTAGTTCATTTGTGAAACCTGAGATCTCTCTACATTATTTTTACCATGTGGTGAAAAGGCGAAAGTTCCAAGATTATCACATTAATCTTGCCTGCCCCGTATTTAAGAATTCCAACCTATGACCTATTTAGATTGCACTGCTCTTACAAAGTGGTAAATATTGTCCTCTTCCTAAACATCTTTCAGGGTCAGAAGATTACGGGTATTGTGGGGGGTATTTGTGTTTTGATTCCTGTGGGTTGATTGTGTCTCCCCCCACCCCCAGCACTATATGCATTTTTGTTAACTACAGGTATTCTAAGATTGGCCATGCTGTAAACAGAGTCAAAAATTCTTCTCAACAGAGTCAAAAAATTATCTTGATTCTAAAATATATGCCTCAATTATTGGACTCTAACTACACCCAGCCATCTGAACTTAAAACCTGAATTGCTAAGTTACTCTAACTGCATTAAGAATTTCAATCTTATATGTTTTTAATCTTCACGTATTAAAAGAGAAAAGAAAAAGGTTGCTTCACAATAATTTAGAAACTTGTAATACTCACTATGCATGAATGTCTTGTTCTTCCAGAGCCAAAAATTGGAGTTGATCTACCTGCAGCTGTACTAATTATCGTGGCTGTTCTTTACTCCACAGTAAAACTACAGAAGCATTTTAGCACACTTCAATACCACATAATCTGCTTTAGCACAGGCTGTCACTGAAGGTAGTTTGTGCACACCTTGTTGAGATGTGACCACTACCTGTTGTATCTCACTGCCATCTGTACCTGCATGGCAGGTACACCATCACGCACCTCAAACTGCATTACACACTGGCAGGCTTCATTTGTCAAAAAGCTTGGTTAGCAATGTACTTTCACTATTCATCTGTATACTCCACTCATTACTCAATGAAAGCAGTACTATTTAGAAATGTTACACTTGAGGCAATAAACTGAGAATGTTTATATACTGCCATTAAGAAAATGAAGTTCTTTATTTGACAGTAGAAACTTGTACTGATTTTAACAGTTAACCTAAGAAAAAGATCAACTAGCTCAAATTAACTAAGTCTAAGACTTATTGATCAGTTCAGGACATATAAATATTATTTTCTAGGATAGAAACATGGCCACCTGAATGGCTTAAAACAAACCAAACTTCAGGTTAGTGTAACATTAAGCAAAAATGGGAACTGCCATTTATTACACTATTCCTACTGTAATGTTGCTTCTATGCAAACACCATACTAACTCCAATGGATTTAAGACCTTACAGATCCTTAAGTGGAAGATTGATCTCACTGGAGTTAATCCCATAATGAGTTGGGGTTTTTTCCTGAGAGGTTGTGTTAATATTACAAGAAAATAGAGGAGCAAGGCACTACTACTGCTTGAAGCCACCTAAGCCTTGCTATACCATCAGGTCTTCCACTGAGAGAAGTTATGACCATGTGTCTCTCTATATCCAGGCCTAGTCTTCTGTTAGCATGAAACCCACATCATATTTCTTCATTTGCAAACTGCCAGATTTCGGCAACGTATATGCCAGTTTTCTTCGAAGTAGCTTTTAGGCATCTCACTAATTCAAAAGCAAGTGTAAATCATCACACTTCTGTAACTGTAGGTAACATAAATACAAGACAGTTACAGTAGACTAGTTTAAGGCAGTTACAAGTTGGTCACTTCCTGATGAAAGACACATTAGTGATTGTCACAGAATGTTTGTATTCTGCTACAAGTATCAACTTAAGCACACATACAAAACTTAAATTCCTTTGAAAATTGCGGATTGGAAACAGGTTGTCTTTTTAAACAACTACTTGTACTAGAAGAAAAAACATTTACTTCCAATATCCAAAGGAAGCCTGTGACCACAATCTGTAACAGGAACAGTCCTTTAATAGCCACTTCAGCTTTCCAGATGCAGGGACTATGTATTTTTATCTATCATCTCAAATATTGTAATGTTAAAATCACCTTTGAATTGTAGTACACATCTGCATAATGAAAAGAGAAGTTTTAATTTTTTTATGCTAGCTCTCAGCAGTGTTTTGTAATACAGCTTCATTCTAAAGTATGCTGACATTGCTTATGAAGAAAAGCCCTGATCTACTGATTGGACATCTATAAATTTATCTTTGTCAAATTCCCAAGGAGAAAGCTTTTTCATTCCTAAATTCATTAGAATTAGTAATAGTTGTTAGTAGCTATTTTTAAATAACCATTATGAGTGACAGAATTAGGTACATTCCTCATCCCACGAAAGAGAAAAAAAAAATCTGACAACTGTTACTTTAGGTGGCAGAACAATACTTGAAAGCACGACACTTGCAACCAGAGACTCAGGATCTGATACGTTCCATTCCTGGCTTTCAATAGATGACTTGTGTTCACGTAAAATCCCTTTAACTACTATGATTACTAGCCCCATAGATAATGAATTATCTATGAAGCATTTAAGACATTTTTAGATCTGAAGTATTTAACACTATACAGTGTCAGATTACATTCAACATTCACTTGGCATTGAAGTGGACACACTAAAATTAAAGAGTTAAAATGCACAACCTGGGTTAATCACTGAAGATAAGGAATCAAACAGCCTGCTGAAGTTGCATTTTAGGTACTGCAAGTCATTTCAGTACTAGAAAGTCTACTTTTACTTACCATTATCTTCCGTGCAGTAGAATGACATAAACTATTCTACTGACTGTGCAGCAGAACTAGGTGCATTTCATAACTTCCTTAGTGCAAGGGAAACAAGGAGTAAGATTCCATGTCTTTTCTGACCAAAGCATGTACACTGTCACACTAACCGTGCATAGGGAACTGTCACCAATAATCAGCCAAATGAATCATTCTCAGACTATGAGGAATTAGATTTTTGACACTCCAAGTTTTACCTAAATGACTGAATACAAGTGTCAGCTTTAGAGTGGACATCAAACTTCATGAACAATTATCTGAACTGAAATGTATTTTACGATTAAGACTTTAAGTATTCAATCTGTACTTAAGTACCTATTACCTAGACGTTATGACTGTGTTTTCTAGACTTCACGGATGCTTTTATTTTTCTACTTTTTTTAAAAAAAGCTTCTACCAGGTACCTGGAAGTCTGACCATCTAAAGAAGCTTTTGTGAAGATAGCTTTAAATTAATCACATAACCCATACCCATAATCCAGATGAGCTTAGCTGTGCAGCATCTACTCAGCTGGACATTTAAAAATATGTATTTTGTGGAAAAACTAGTAACCAGTTATATATTAGCAAGAAAAGGATGTATTACACGAGACAATCGCCTCTCTCCAAATTGCCAGTAAACTAACAAGTTAGTCCTAGTGGCACTTCTCAACAAATCTCCCTTCTGTATCAAGACAAAGGAGCATCAAAGCAGTCACTCTTTCATGCCATGGATTTTTTAACATAAGTAAATATACACTCGTGAACTGTGACCAGACAACTGCGAAAATCAGGCTCTTGGAAAGATTTAACATCAGAGCTTCTAGGAAGCATTGTTTATTTATACTAGATGCCTGTAAAGTGACAGTAACTTATTCCTTCTTCCCCCACTACCTGTATTAAGGATCAAGGAAATTTTCAGCTCAACTTCTCTGCTGTTGCCACATCTCATTTTCATCTGACAGAACAAATGGCAAAGTATGACCTGGTGTTTCCTATGGCCAAATAACTCAACTAGTTAGCCCCAGACAAGAGATGTTATGTGCTGGTGCTGGAGTTAATTCAGCAAGACACTCCATAAAGACAGACTTTTATGTCCTTTAAATCCATGTAGTCACAAAGTCAGCAATCATAAGCTTCAGGGCATGAACAAAGACTTAAGCTTGCACTTTACCCATTTCAATTGTCCAAAAACTGTCTTGTGAAGTTCACTGCCTTGTTGCCTACTGCAAAACTTGCTGCTCCATATTTAACACTTAATATTTTCCACAAGTATCTCACTAATGTGAGGGAATAACAGTCTGTGTTGTGCAGTATATCAATTTAAACACACTCTTTTGTGAAAATGTTCTGTGTGTTTATGTCCATGTTGCCTTTCAGTTTTATTTCACAAAAAAAAAAAACCTCCCCTCACTGGCATATGGAAGCACTGAAATAATTACTAGGCTGAACAGGAAAGTTAAGCCTCTAAAGAATAGTCAAAGGCACAAGGGAATAAAAAGTTGCAGTCATATATAATATTTCTATCCTGAAGTTGGGAATCCTGCCTTTAGAGGATACTACATTTATTTTAGACTATGTCATACCCCTCGCCCCCAACAAGAACAGAATTAGTATTCCTTATTTTAGATTTAAAAGACAATATTTACATAGGAGTTGTACAACGCAGAAATTCAGAAACTGCTCTTAGTATCTTATTGTAGTAACAGCCTTCCTCCAACAGTAAAAACACAAACTTAAGTTTGGGGTCATAACAAATCTCCTCTTTAAAAACTGGAAAGAAAAAAAAAGTACAGTTGCATGTCCTATATGAAAACTTTCAAACAAAAATGAGTATTAAAACAAGAGTGTAATTTAAAAAGCTGTGTATTGGAGTGTTTATAAACCAGAAGTGTTAAGCAGCAGCAGTTTCCGGTTTCTTATTAAATTCAACTAGACTTGCAATTTAGAAACATATTACAAACCAATGTGGAATTATAGTACTTAGGCACCTTTGCAGGTGTTTCAGTAGAAAAAGCCTCCTATGAGAATAAACAGAGGCAGCACATTATATTAAGTCAAAACTTGCCTTCAGCATGCCAGAAAGAACTGTGTCATATCTTCATTTGTCACCAAAGCACCCTCCAAGAGATGCATTATTGCTGTAGAACATTTCAAGTTTACCAACACCCAAGTGCAACCAAACTGATGTTGTATATATGCACTTGCCCATTCTCAGCAGTATTTCCACTTAATGGTTTTTCTTTAAACAATCAAATTTAAAGCTTTCAAAAATAACTTTTGATTTTAGGGTTTTTTTTCCACAGTATTAATCGCGACATGCAATTTGGTTTTCTGATAATTTTTCTAAAAAACTGCACCAATATCAGAACTGTGCAAATCATATTTAATTGTAAAAGTTATAATGGCTTGAATTCATAATTAGAGGGAACACTGTCAGGATCTCGGTATTTTGCTCACTCACCATTGTTTGCATTCCATTAAAAACTTTCCTGTCAATTTTGCCTTTTTTTTTTCCCTTCTTTTAATAGTTGTCCCCCATGCTTTTATCAGAGTTGAAATTAGGGATTTAATCCAC
This sequence comes from Donacobius atricapilla, assembly GCA_013397315.1. Lineage (NCBI taxonomy): Eukaryota > Metazoa > Chordata > Aves > Passeriformes > Mimidae > Donacobius > Donacobius atricapilla. The sequence goes on along the minus strand of WBMY01001062.1, from coordinate 107,208 downwards.
AATTTCAACACGCACAGTGCCTTAGTTGCAATGTTTTTATGCACTTTCATCTATTGTTAAAATTCCATAAACCTATTATCCCCCGCAACATGTTTCCAGACTAAGAACTAGTCACTAGCACTTGTGATCCAACAAGTGTTTTGAGTTTTTCAGCAATGGAGAGATTTCAAGATTAAGAAATCTGAGGACTTTCCCTCTCCTACAGCCCCCAGTGTTTCACTTCATGGCAAGTTCAAAATTGGTTTCCACATCTTGACAGTGTTCCTTATAAAACCGTATGACAGTAAAAGTGCCAGTAGGCATGGCAACCTCTTTGAAGGGAGCATTTAAACTCCTTGGCACTGGGAATGCCAGCACCAAGGATTACATTGAAATTCAAAGTTATACTTAAGGCTTTAATTAGAAACCCACTTTCCATAAGCCTAATTTCTCTAAGTAGATTTGAAAATTCAGAAGCTAATGCAACTGTTAAGTTTTACGCTCAAATTTGAGGAAGAAATTTCTTTTCTTTAGCAAGGGCAGTATATGAAACTCTGGTAGCAAATGTCTCTTAGGCATTGACTACTCATTTCACCATCATTCACTTACTTTGTCTAAAGTTCAAAACTGGCAAGGCACATTTACATATTCCAATGAATACTTGACAATTTTCAATTACACTTTATGTCCCAGCTATCCCAGTAATTGACATACAACATACTAAAATGGTTTATTAAGATAACAAAAAAAAAAAAAAATCAATTAATGTGAAAACATACAGGCTATTGGCAACCACTAGTCTAAAAATTATGTAAATACAAGTAAACATACTGAAATGTGTGCGATTCTAAGTTTTTAACCAGAAGATCTCTGTACTAACACACATTTATATTAATGACACATAAAAAAAATAAAAACTTTATTACAAAAATAAGTTACACTCGCCTCCAGCTTACAGTATAAAACAATTTTATTTGCAGGAATGCAAAATGATTGTTTGCCATGAGCATTTTCAACATATGACATGTCTAATTTTGTTAAAATTTGCATTTACTGGGGGAACTGGTGTGTATAAAACCTTAATTAGGTATAAGCTTCAATTTTCATTGTGGTGCCTATGGGTATGTAGTATAACTGCAGTATCCCTTTGTGAAGGGGGTTAAGGGAACTCTTTATGCCAAGTCCAAAGTAAGTCATAATTTTATCTATCTTTTACCTATATGAAACTGGACTTGGCAAGGTTCTGTTTTTATTTTGTCTTTTTTTGAGGGTGGTTCAATAGAGGATGCTTCACCACTGAACACTCACTGTCATCAAGGTGCTTTAGAAAATTAAAAACATAGCACAAATGATTGTACTCTACTCTACTCTACAGGTTATCATGATCTGCGTAAGAGAAATGGAAAGCTGATCCACATGTTTTTACAGTGATCAGCAATAAGAAATGCACTAATGAAAACATACCTTTTACCTAAAAAGCTAAACTACAGCCATATACTATTCTATGATTTATGAAAAACTTCAAAATATCCAAATGTCAGGCTTCACTGTACAGTTGTCAGTTTTAGTCTGACCTTTTATAAAGGGACACTGCAGTATTTAGTACAAGTTGCTGATGCACTTTTTTTGAACATCTGATGTCTTACAAAAGTAACATCTTGCTAAACTATTATACATCCAAATAACTACAATATCTGAAGAAGCAAGGCTGCTTTTTCAGCCACAAAATACGACAAAAGCAAGGCCTGTTATGATGGTCATGAGGAAGTCTTACAAAGCCTCTGGAACTAAAGGCAACTAAGAATGTTACATTTGGTATATTATAATCTTACCCTCAT
>WBMY01001062.1:82891-100391 GCA_013397315.1 Donacobius atricapilla | reverse complement strand
ATGCATGCTACGCTGAAGTAGTAAATCTGGGTATAAGATAATCTGCAATGAAGAGCTGACTCAGGAATCACACAGCATTATAAGCGTTATTACGAAGTGCATTTAAAAAAAAATCTTCCTTTTCATCACTGGAGACAGGCCATTATTACATTCTGAATACTGAGTGAGCAAATCTGTTTGTATACTGCAGTGAGAATGTTTTTTAGTGATTACTCAAACTCAAAGCAAGAAAGCTTATCTCCTATCAGAGACGACACAACCATGCCAACTGCCATGTTGAGAAGAAAACTGTGCCACTTTCAACAGCCTTCGATATTTTAATTAAACGAACAGGTACTTATGGTGGCACTGCCAAGATGCAGAATACACAGCAAGAAGTACAGCTGTATCAGCAAAAGATTTAAGCAGAACAGAAAAGGCCTGCCTGGCACAGAAGAGAAGCCAAAGAAAAAAAGAAATTCATTTCTCACAGTAACACCAGATGCCCATGGAAGAACAAAAGGGCTAATAAAGTTACAAGAACTATAAGCAGGGCAAACTTAACCAATTCCATGTGTACAGTAGGTCACCATGTGGAGATCTCTATTAATCTTGCAACTCCACTATTCCATCTTCTTGGATGCTGCACAACAGCACTTCCAAGTTATTTTTGGAAGTAAGGTGGGGGAGGGAATATGGTTAAGAAAGCAGGAAGATATCCAAGAAGAGAAACATATGAGAAAATTAAGCAGAACACACCAGCAAGAAACTGCCTTTTTTTTAATTTTGTTTTTAACCATGTTCAGTGCGAGATCTCTATCAGTAAAAGTTCATGAGCTTTGTGGGCAGATGTATGTTCCAGAAGTGGCAGGAAGGAATATCGGTCTCCTCCTTTCAGTGGATACTTTCTAAAGAGGGTGTGCTGTATCAATACTACTAAGCCTGCTGAGAGGAACACACAATGCTAAATTCATCCATGTGACGTCACTGCAGAACTACAAGGAAATTTAGAATAAAAAGTGAGAAGTATGTAAGTTTCATGACCTTCAGACAGCTCCTCCAGTACTTTCATACTCAATAAGCAGAGCAAGCCAGTACCTAAATTATCACTAAACACCACTATTAGATCTTTTGTGCAAACAAAAATTAGTTCAACATTTTTCAGAGAAGCCAGAAAACCTGTATACACTATACTGTATCTACTAAAATACTCAGATGTTCTAATTTGACAGGATTGTACACGACTTTCAGAAGTAATAAAACGTAACTACATGCATTTACACTTACATCTGATTTTTAGCCGCTTGTCTCTGAGCTTTCCGTTCTTTCCTTTTTTGATCTGGTGGCTTAGCAAAAACAATTTCAATGTTTTCTCCCTCTAAATCTTTGCCATTCATTTCTTCCATTGCCTGAAGGAATTAACCAGATTTTAAATACACTTCCATGCATATCTGAAGTTATTAATTTCGTTCTATCTTTTAGAGTACGCATTTTTGTATTTGTTATCCAGAGCTAAAATAACAATATAAAGCTAAAAAATTTAAATAATCAGACAGCATAGTATTATGGGTTCCAGTTATGCATTTCTTCTGAACTTGGCTCTCAAATGCAGGACTTCATATATCAGTTTAGAAATCTTCCCCTCAAAACTGAAAACAGGCTTCAATCTTTGCAAGCTGTTACAATTAATGAAGTGATAGAACTGTCCTCTGAAAGTGCACATTTTGTAATCCATGAATAAATTCCTAATGTCAGCACACATGGAAACAGTACTAAAGCTAGAGCTCAGTATATTCTGCTATTCCTTTATTTTACTTGTAACAAATACCACTTTCTTTTTCAACCAGAAGCCAAAAATTAGAGTCACTCTGATCACAAGGAGAAAACAAGCAAACCAACCACAAAAACCCTCAACTCCTCACAAAAAACCCCAACTCCTCACCACCACCTCCCCAAAACCCTCCACTCAAAAAAAATGCAAAACAAACAGCAAACCATCAACTCCTTCCCTACCCTCCCTGCCACATACAATCACCATGGGCCACACTTGTATTAATACAAGCTAATTTTGAGCAGATGAATCCTAAAGATTCTACCACTTTTAGGGACTCTACATAGCTAAGCCCTGACAGGATACACATGTTACTAAGACTCTTCCCATCATCTTCCTAAGCATCCTAGAAGACATAGGGATATGTAAGAAAAACTGAATCCCCCTGTACCCTGCATCCACCCACAGAACATAAAAAAAATTGATACACTATAGGCAGGAGGGGAATTACACTTTCCCTTCCTCAACAACACATGGCATCAAGACTGGGCTAGTAAAATCCAGGATTGACAATTACTAAATTGTCCAGCACCCCTCATTAAAAAAAAAAAAAAAAAACAGTGTTTATTCCTGGAAAAAATAAATAAAAACATTACCCAAGTTTTTATCACCTGCCCTAGAGAAACTGCTTTAGATTTCTACCAATAATTTGGTGAGTCATTCAACTTCTGGCACTTGAGTTTTAAATGGTAACAACATTATTATCTCAAAAGCTCATCTGCAGAATTACTCTAGGATAGGTGCATTTAAGATCCACTTTTCAAGCTAGAATTGCATCATCCTAGGAGACACCCAGAGAGGACAAAGTTATCAGTGACACTGTGTTATCATTTCTCCAGACAAAGCTTTTTCTCAAGTTAGAAGCAGCATACAGCTTTTAACAACACCACTTACAACACACACACAATTATAGTCCTCCTCACTTACCTTTACAGCACCATCCCGTTCATCAAAATGAATGAAAGCATAGTCTTTTAGCTTCTTCACTCGTTCTAGCTTTCCAAATTGACTGAAGGCCTTTTCTAGAATCTCCTCTGTTACAGTATTGGCAAGATTGCGTACAAACAAAACTTTTACCTAAGGGGGATAAAAAAAAAAAAAAACAACTTAGGAAAATGATCCAATTTCAAAACACAAAATGAAGCTTTGCAAGTTACTGCTATTGGCAGTACTGAAAAAACATCATTATATTTTCTGTACAGCATTTTATATACATATATATGAATATGTACATTTAAATAGTCACACGGCATGAGTTAGCTCCAAAATTCCCTGACAGAAATATTTAACCTGTTATCAAACATGATTACGTAAGTATTAGTATCCTGGAAGTCAATCCAATTTGTGTTAGTGTGATGCTAGCAGCAGTTATCTTCAACCTAGAACACTATTAAACTTGAGAGAAGGTAACCAGAAGTGGTTACACACGAAACAATTAACTTATCAAAACATCTAGTTGTTTAGACAGGCTTTTGCTCAGTTATTTGCAGAACAGTCCTCAGTGTAATATCTAGGTCAGAGGTGACAGGCCTGCAGCTTTCAAGCTGCTTAACTTGTGGTTCCCATGCTACAGCTACACCAAACACCGAACATCAGGACTGTGCTTGCCTGAGGGGCGCTCAGTGACCCGAGCCACCGCTAAAAGACAGAACTGCAGACAGAGGGGGATACTAAGGCTGACACAGGCCAGTCACCCTTCAACTTTCTCAAAAGTCAAACTGCGCTGTTCCCTTGAGGAAGAGTCACCCCCAAATAACTGGAAGTTTACTCCCTCCCCCCACTCGCTAAAGCACACAACTCTTAAGCTACACAAAGACTGCTCTGCAGCTTCTAAAATCAGAAAGGCAGGTAATCATCCAACTGTTGACTGCCTGACATGGACTAAATCATCAATATAAAGTTTCATCAATCACCAACTACACAGGGTAAAGGAAAATCTAGAGCAGTCTGACAAAGGCTTTAACTAAACCCTTACTTAACATAGCAGACAACAAATACTGGAAACCAGGAATCACCTATTAGTGACCTAACAGTATTGAAAGATTCATTCTCATGTCCATGCCAAGGCTGCACTCAATGACTGGACACGAGCACATTGACATGATGTCATCCATGTGTTCTCGCAATTTACAGGATTCTTCAACTTGTTGAGAAGAGCTCATTCCACACGCTGGCACCATGTTCAGACAGTTTAACCACCTCCTACTGCCAAGGAATGCTCAGTCTTACCTGCCTACAGTGCAGCTGCCAATCAGCTGCAAGACCTGCAACTTCTGCTTACATACCCTCTGCTCCTACTGGTTTCAAATTAGCTGATGACATCAAATGGACACTGCACATGGCAGCACTGACTCCTGACCCTGAAGATCAACACAAACAACACAAGGTGTGAAAGGACGAAGGAAAGCATGCTTTGATTGCTGAAGCAGAGCTGTACTCTACTCCCACCACATACAGGAATTCAAAAAACCCAGACACCCTTTTTGGAAGAACTGCTCTGTAATTTAGTAACAAAAAAAATCAGGACAGACTTCCATCAATCTGTCTCACTGACTAGCTGAACTAGGATAGGATGAAGAATTTGGAAGAAGGGATCCTACGGACCATAAATCTAATCCAATGTATCAACTCTAGACTTAAGCAATAGTTACTCCTGCTGATTCTCAGGAGATCAACAGTCATAGCCAACTCCACAAGGAAAGCTGTTCCCTATTATGTATTATTCTCCTACATGTCTTGATAGTAAGAGCAACCTTTATTTACCGTAACCCATACATAATAACCATTTTTAGTAAATCATCCTAACTGCTACCTTAACCTTATACCATGGAAATTAATTACAGGAAGTTCTGTGATATAATCAATGGGTTTGAAAACTGCTTTTAAACAAATGTTCCGTATTCTTCTTCTTTAGAAAGGGATGAAAACTAGAACCTCACGGGGAACCGTAAGTAGACTAATAAATCTAAGATGACTGACACGATTAAAAACTAGACTGACATGATTAAAAACTAGACAGAATAATCACTATTTTTTAAAAGATGCACTAATACAGTGTTTTTTAAAGAAACAAAAAAACCAACCAATTTAAATTTTCCCAGTGCAGACAAATCCAATAATCTCTAACAGCTGAAATTTTTTAACACCTTTTGCTGATGTTACTGCTTGGAAGTGTAACTGAATGAGTCTAAGATGATATAAAAGCTACTTGGCAGGTTAAAGAATAGGTTGAGAGAAGGTGAACCCATTTTTACTTCACTTAAGTCAGCTAAAAAGGGAAGGAAGGGAAAAAAAAAAGTCTTCTTCATTAAAGCTCACATATTATTACACAAAGAATCCATTAAATACTCCTAACAAGCAATATACCCAGCATCAGCATTTTGTTTTAAAGGCAGAATTCACATTTGAAAAACTGTTTAAGATTAGACTATCCCAAAACTTCTGGTATCTGCTCCTTTTCCTCCTCTTACCTACAGCACAAACATTTCAGGCCACATTCTCCAAGGGTTACTAGCCCTGTCTCTTGTCCTGTAATCTGCCAGATAGCCACAAGCATAAGACTTTATTTGGCTGCTTAACCTGCCACTCCAGAACGTCCTCTGCAGCCTCAGCCATCCTACAGAAATCAAGTAAAACATTAATAAAATCAGCTAGACTACAGGTGTAAAATGACACTTAAGAGAAATTAAACTATCAACACAGCTGCTTGCGAAGTTGGAAAAAAGTTCACTTTGGACCAGAAGTCAGTATCTTAACCAATTATACTCTGATCTGTTAGTACAAGCACTTATCTCCTGTAGCACATCCATCTAGCTTGAGAATCTAGCTTCATCCTTCATCATGCTCAAACTACTTTATATTTAAGCTAACAGTCCATTTAAATGTTAAGTATTTACCCATACAGTATTCTCCACAACATTTTATCAGAAGGACAAAGGAAAAAAGACTGGAGTAGACATCTCAGAAATTTAAATGAGTAGGTGTCCCTATATTGATGAAATGACATGCTGCTTCTGAAAGATTTAGAACACTGTTCACCTTCTGGCTATATATGAGAATTTGTCTTCCGTATAGCTTGCTTTTATGGACTTGCTCTTCTAGCAGACTTGACAAGAAAACCGGTGACCAGATGATTATTCTGATAAAAACAACCTACTCCTCTTAGTCACAGTTTCCTCTAGAGCCTTCCACCACAGCAATGTGCAAGATGACATGGGTCAGTAGCTTTCTGTTTGCCCTGGACTGACAGCGGTCAGAAGCAATGACAGCCAACCTGCAGCTCACATCCAGGAACTGCAGCAGCAGCTCTGCTGCTCTTTCTCTTAGGAGAAAGATAGCAAAAACAGAAAGTAAAACTTGCACTTGGAGAAGGGTCAGATACAGTCAGCTTCTACACAGGTACAACAGGTGGCCAAAAAATACTGGAGTAGAGACTTTCCTCATTGCAAGAACTAACTAAGGGACAGTCAGTGAGGAAGGTCAGACACCAGTGATCGTCTCAGCTTCTGTCTTCAGATGCAAGCCAGACGTTCTCTACTTTTTCATTATTCTTATTCACAGAGCCTCACTTTTCCATACATCTCCAACCCAAGCTCCATGTCCTATCTTTGGCATGTGGCACTAGCTGTATGCAAGATGATTTTCTCCATGTTTTCTACATTTCTTTCCTTCATTTCTATGTTTCTTCTCTTTTCATGTCCCATTTCAAATACAAAACAATAAAATGTACTAACACATCCAAAAAACTGTACAGTAGATGGGGCAAACCACAGTCAAGCTTTAATTTCTTTAGTCTTTCACTCTGCACATCTGTAAACTTACTTAGGAGAGATGCTTGATTATGTCCCCTATAATTTCCTTTCCATCTATTTTGTTATATGAGCAGAAATTCTTGCCTATTTATCCAGTTTGCTGGTCTCTTCTCCTTTGAGCCAAGAAACTAAACATACAGGCTGCCATATTCAGGAAGTGCCACCTTCCACAAATTTGACCTGCAAGACTCTTTCCCTGCTGCTGACAGTCTAGCATGCTGGGCAAGAAAAATAGTCTGCAGACAAGATAGTCCAAAAGCTTCTGTAATATCTGTATTACAAAAGCAGCTTTTTGCCTAAAATGAGCCCCCACCCCAACCCTTTTCCCTTATGGCTCACCAAAGAGGAGATCCCAGCCAAGCTATCTTACTAGGTCCATCAAAGTAGGACTCCAGCAAGTGGCGTGTCTCAGATGAGAGTAAAAGCACAGACGAAAAGCAAGCAAAGAGAAAGAGATAAGGATACGGGCTAGCTAGGAGTTTCCATTAAACAACTCAGCTACACAACACAACTGAAAAACACAGGGTCAGGCAATATCTGATGGGGAAAAAAAAATCAGGTAGTTTGTTTCCAGAAGATATTACACACATATATAAAAACAGCTACAACATACTTCAAAATGTTAACACTCCAGACTTCAGCTTCACCTCATAACTCAAGGCCAAAATATTGCCAGTCTAGATAGAAAAAAGAATTAACTCCCCCAAAGTAAAAATAACTACCACGTTCCAAATACCAGCTAATTACCTAACTTCTCAGAAGTAACTGCTAATGGCAACTTCGAAAATACATTTGTATACATTTGAACACTGACATGTTCTAATACTGAAGTGATACAGCTCCAGGTTTAACAATAATTAAGGCTTGTTCTGAGGTATCTCTATTTCTGTCCTTCCAAATACTAGGGTACAAAACCATTAAAACTCTAGGAGTCACCACCATCACTTTCAGGTAAAAAAATTAACTACATCATCCTACGTGTCATTTTGGCAGGAATTACATTCACTCCTCAGCCTTGGGAACACAAAATAATGTAAGGCCATAGCAAGTTTTTTAAATCCACATAATTTCTGAGGTATGTTCATTTTTTATCATCACACCTACAACATCTGTCAAGAAGGCCAAAAGATGTTATTTAATTTTTGGCTAATACCAGGAAATACCTAATTTGGAACAAAGCACTTTAAATGTACTATGGTCCCCTTGTAACTTGATTACCTTTGCCATGACTTCAGGATCTGGGTCTTCTATAGGGTCAGCCCATTCCACTGTAACAACATTTCCCCAGACTTTCACTTTGCCGCTCATTAACCTACGTCTGGCCTGAGCAGCAGTTTTGTGATCTTCGTATTCAAGAAAGCAGAAACCCCGGTTCTTTTTCTTGTCATCAGGCTGATGATACAATATGACATCTGTAAGACCCTCTGAAATTAAATGAAGTATTTATTTGTTATGCTTTCAATCCATTATTTGCTTTATAAAGTGCAGGTTGTCTTTGTAGCTATGGAAGAATAATACCCTTTCTGAGTGGAGGAGAGTCAGGGGCAGCCAATAGTTTTGCTTTGTCAATTCTCCTCTTAAACCCCTAAGTTACAACACTTATCAGTGTGGGTTTTTCCATAATGTCTAAACAACAAGAGACAGAAGTTGCATGACTTCAATACCTTAAAAGTTTATTGCTCCAAAGAACCTGAAGTCTATCATTCAGTAACAAGAGAAAGTCATCAAACAGTACCTTTGCAAATTCAAATGTTATCAAAAAGAGACTCTTAAAATTTAAGAATTATAAAGCACAGAACAAGTTACATTCTTCAGCTTGCTTAAGAGTTTTGCCTTGAGAAGTTTTAAAACATCCATTAGTATTGAAATTATTGAACTTTTATTTCAAATTTCTCTGAACAGATTTTTTTAAACATTACACACTTACTCTACAGATAGAACTTAGAACTACCCATCTAGTCTAATTACAAATATCTCAGCCCTTGGCAAAATAACAGTTTTAAAAAAACCCAAGCAAACCCCAACACATAATATTGAGATAAATGCTAAGCAGTCTCGGTTTGGTTTCACCCTTGTGAGCAGAAAGTTCGCTCATCACTGACCACATTTGATGCTTTCCAGCTCTACAAAACCTATTCCCTGACTCACCTGTTACTTTGCTGAATTCTTCAACAATTTGCTCCTTGGTTTTACTCTTAGGAATAGAACCAACAAAAAGTCTATTATTGGCAACAGAGATGCATACACCAATGTGTTTTCCCGAACGAATTTCATGGTTGTTGTACTGCAAGAAAAAAATTATTGGACAAACATCAGTTACAAATAATTTTCACTACCAACAGCAGCATACCAAATATGTAACTTTGGAAAACCCAGAACTGAGCAATAGATTACATTTTTGCAGCTGAACACGTTTTTACAATGTGCATTCAACTACTCTGAAATATACCCCTTTTTAATAAGGTATCTCCACAATTTCAGCCAACAATTACCTTCCCTCCTTGTTCAAGTCTCTCAATACTTTTTTATTTAGAGACTTTTTCATACAGAACCATGCAAATTATCAAGGTCAAGGCTTCTCCCTTCAAAACCATGCAACTTCACAAGTTCCTGTATAGGCTGTAACTATAAATTCTTGATTTGTGTGTAAAACAAGACATGAGTTGCAATTAAAGCCAGATTCCCTTCTGAAGTTCCACAGTTAACAAAAGAAAGAAAGTCATGATCAGATTTTCTCCACGAAACGTTCAAAGAGCAAATACTTTCCGAAGCATAAACATTATACATGTTAAGATAGTCAACTGCAAGAACAACTTGCTAATGATTTGAAATCCTAAGACTTCTGTTAAAATTCTCCCATAACATCTGGAAGATACCCTGAACAAGTCAGTGGTAAAAAATAAGTATTACTGTAGACCTCTGTTGAGAAAACATCAAAAAATGTCTTCCATTGAGATGCAGACACAGATATGCGTCATCCAAATAAGCAGCAGGGAGGACAACTGCTGGTACATCAACCCACTTCTAACTTGAAGCCCTGCAACAGACAGTTCTTAACTAAGAAAATTAATTTTGTGGTCAACATCTTATTGCCGAGTAGCAGGACAGATTTTTAAAATTTCATCTAGCTATTTATTCTATGATTTATTTTGTGCTTGACGGTAGATCTTACTACATAAGCTAGTTATTCTCCACCCCATCATGCTTTTTGTGCAATAAAATCTGGGGGAAGAGGTTTATTTATATTTATCTTGGACAAACAAAAACTCCACCACTGAAAATTTTCTAAGCTAGGTAACTGCACCAAAACTGAGCAAAACAGAGAACTGTACACGTGGAAAAGACCCAGAGAGACATTTTGGCAACAAATGATGTCTCAAAACACAGCAGGAGAAAACGAAGGACCTCTATCTCCATATCTGTTGCCCATGTGGCAGAGGAATAGGTAATCCTAAAGTAGGAAACTGCAGTAGGAGCAGCACTAGCTGTACAGGAAGACTGTATATATATTATCATCACTAATAAACATATACATTAGTGAAGAGACAGATTATAGTACCTAAAAGAAGAAATCTTCTAAAGAAACACCTTTGAAGAAGCTGACAGTTTATTAATCCGTGAAAGTGATTCTTTCCTAACTGAACTGTACATTAGGAAACATTTCCTTGCATTACGAAACTTTTTTTACTGAGAGGATGCTCAAACACTGGGAACAGCACTGTCTAAGAGAGGCATCTGGACAATGCCCTTGAGGATTAAGATGACAGCAACAATTCTGGTCAGCCATGAACTGGTGAGGCAGATGGATCAGATGATCATTGCAGGTCCCTTCCAAATTAAAAACTCTATTCTATATGGATAATAGAAATTATTATTATCCAAGTGTTCCTGCTGAAGTCTAACACCAAAGTTTGACTATACATTTAATCCTAAAAGAGTCTCTCATACAACTCAGTATCTTCTATGAGAGCAACATTAACAAAGTAAAATTAATATTTTCTACTATATTGCAGTTCCGCTGCTACTTTCCAGTAGTTTCGCATCCTACAATGTATTAACTACTATTTTTCACTGTGTGTTTCTCTTCACAGAGAAAACAGTCTTCAGTTAGATGTTCTTGACCATCAAGTTGGTGATTTTTAGGTAAATAGTTTGCATACCATCTGCAAACTCAGATTAGACATAAAAAGGCTCAGATCATGATCTGGGTAAAGTGCCAAAACAGTCAGGCTACCAAAGTAGCTATGTCAGCATACTGCTTCCCCCTCCTGTCACCATGGAATCTGTGTCTGAAGTCAGTAGCAGAGATTGCCACCCTCTAGACAATGTAATAGCTTTGGGTTTTTTTCTCAGTGACTTATGTAAGAACTTACTAACGAATCAAAATATGCAGAAGGTCTGTCTTGTCACTTTACTGACTTAAATTTTCACTACCAATTTTAGTTTATTAGGAGCAAATGGCAAGCTGTACCTCTATGCATGGTTGGCAACCTGCTTAACTCACCTGTACCCTCACTCTGATCAAGCTTACACCTGTTCTAGTCAAAAATACACTGAATGTTTCAATGGTTTTCGGTATGTTTTCCTACAAGCTTCACCTCAAAGTTTTTATTCTGTATGTATCTAGAGTGACCTTATTCACACAGAAAGCTTTTGAAAAACTTAACTCTAGCAACTTCTTATGAAATAGGAAGGAGAACTGAACAATCTTTTGTGTGCAAAGGAACACAACTGAGTTGTAATTCTTAAACAGTATAAAGTAAAGTAAACACATTAATAGGGGAAAATATTACTGAGATTTAAAAAACCCCCATCCTTTGATAATGAGTGCTTCTGTGAACGTCTGAGATGCCATTCCTACTTTACTTGCAAAGGGTTAACCACACTGAATTAAATAGTGGCCATAAAAAAGGAGAGAATTCCCTAAATTGTGTTTAAAATAGTTCTGGCTGTGCTTAAGACAAAAATGGAGTGATACTATGGCCTGATACTGAAAAGAATTACGGATATGAAGAGTAATTAATTATAACTGGCTTAAAAATGCATATGCATAAACAAAATCAAGACTTCAACCTTTTAAACTGAAAGACTTCTTGTTAACGAATAAAGTAAGTCAACATTAAGTGTATCCAGAAATTTTAGGTCAGTTTTACATTAAGTTGACTTACAGACTGGGGAAGATACATACAGCAGCCACACAAACACGAGTTGTATGCAAGATATGTCACACCAACTCCAAGAGCCTGAGGACAGGTCAGTTAATATTCTACTGTAGTTTGGGTATTGACAAAAACATAGCTTGTTTGTCTCTTATTACTCAAAAGCCTATAGGCAATGCAGAGACTTTTAATATCATTTTTTCTGTATTATCCTAAAAACAAAGCCTCTTGGAAAAAGATGGGAAATAACAGAAGAACCATTATCCCAAGGAATCCAGAAAGCTGGAAAGTAAGTTGTATACACACGAGAAGATTACAGGCAGTATCAAAAAGGACACCACTTGTTAAAATAATAGGTTATGAAAATGGCTAGGACCAAGTGTTCAGTGTTTCGAAGAGGTCTTTCATGCATGTGTAACTAATACAAGTTATAGACCTACAATTTTCAACTGAGCTCAACAGCCACAATTTGCGAATACTCCTGCAAACCGCTTCTAGATAACTTAGGAACTTATATACCAAACTAGCCAGTCAACCATGGTTGGAATCACTCCAGAAAAAAACTGACACATATCAGAGAATCCAATTTAAGACTAACCCTATTTTCTAAGACTTTAGCATAAAGGTTGAAAGACTGCTCCATCAACTGCAACACTTCTCAGCGATTGCCCTCAGCAGCTATTTAACTGACAAGCAGAACACAGTGTGCTTTCTTCCTGCATATCAAAGATCAAACATAAAGGGACAACAAGTAGCTCCTTCCCTTGTATCGTTTAGTGGAAGACTGAGGCTAGGATCTGTGTTACTTTTCTGGAAACATGACTTGAATGACTTTCCAGAGCATGTTGCCTTTAAATAAAATCCAGCTAAATGAGGAAAATTGGTTTTTTCATCCACTAGGTGCCTCTGAGAACTTATGTGACTTGATTCATTGTTTTGCTAAGTTTTAAGAGTTAACTCCTAAGAGTTCACACACACTCTGAACAGCTAGATTGACAATGACAGTACAAAGAGAACACACGGTTATCCCCAGTATATCTGACTGCACCCTGGAACAACCGACTGTTCTTATTTAAAAACCTCATAATCACATACTAGATTGGTTTTGTACTTCCACTTTTGCAGACATCTGTGTACTTCTCAAAACAAATTCCATTTTCAGCTTGATTTCTCTCTACCAACTGACTTCTATGTTAATAGAGTACCTTAGTTTAAGCTATACCTCATTACAGAAGAAGGTGTGTTAACCCTGCTATAGCAATACAGCATCAGTACACTTCAGAATGCTTGTGGTTAGCACTCGCAAGTCATACCACACACTAATCCTGGCCACATCAGTGTAGCAGTAACCAACTCAAAAAATTCTAATTTAACTTAGCCAGGAAAATAGAGGCACTGTGCAAGGATCAAGGCAGTGTTTCTCCCCACCCTTTTTTTTAGTGATGGGTACTTCATGCATAAAACCTGAAAAGCATATCAGGAGTATACCACATCAAACTATTTCATACCCTGTGTAAAACAGAGGGAATGCTCCTTAGACTGGCAGGATTTATGATGTTTTCCTGTCAGCTGCAGCAAACAGAACTGACCTTCAATGCTCAAGAGACATTTTTTCCCCATCTGAAGTATCTTATAAAATTCTGTGACTTTGAAGCACTTTTCCAGCACGGGCCCCCTGCTGGTGCAGAAACACATCAGGAGTCACAGACACCCTGACCAGCACTGCCCTTGCACCACAGCAACTCCAACACCACTGCCCTCCAGAACTCACACAGATACAGACAGCTCAGAAGTCACTACTGCTAATACAGCTTTGGTTAATAATAAAGGCTCATCTAACTGGACCAAACAGCAGTCCATCAGCATTTTTCTTCCCTGTCCCTAATGCAGTCAGCAAATATTTATATGCAATGAGGACATAAATTTAACACCTAGTGGATGTTTATGAAGTAATCTAACAATGACAGTTTCACCTTACGCATTTAAGCACTAGGACCTTCATCAAAAAAGAAAAAAAAAATCCAAGAGAACTTACCAGTTTAACAGCTTCCTGAGCTGCCTCCTTAGTACAAAAAGTGACAAAAGCATATCCTCTGTTTAGACCAGTTAGTGGATCCATCATTAAGCGGAGATCCCATATAGGTCCAGCTTTCTCAAATAATGGAACAAGTTCATCTTCAAACAAGTCTCTGGGAATCTTGCCCACAAATATCTACAACAGACATACATAGCACTGTTTATAAAAAGCATTTCCAATGAGTAAGTCTACATCTGCATATACATCTTCTCATTCTTACCTCTGTACCAACAGAAGGTTGTTGTCCTGAATATACAGACTCTGGAGGAGGTCCACCATACTTCCTCTGTCCAGTAGTCACATCAAGAGTGTAGCCAGTTCTCTCCAACAGTGCCTTCAAGTAAGAAACTTAAAACTTTAAAATCACATACAAACTGAGCAAGTTTAGCTGCACTTCATTCACAGACAGACATGACTCTAATTCCTTTTAAACTACTGCTTTGAAGCTCCCACAAAAAATCTACTTCTAGTACTTCAACAAGAAACTTGCAAAACAATTAACAGAGCTACCAGGTAAAGAAACACTGCTAGAAAATTAGAGATTCACATCCAGTTTTCCCAATTCCTTCATTTTCATTAAAAAAAAAAAAAAAAAAAAAAAAAAAAAAAAAGCCAGTAATGTAATAGTGAGCTTCCCTTTAATTAGGAGGATCTTAGTCTGAGCCACTTCTTGTTTTGGCATGTCCAATCCTGCAGACGTTTATGCACAAGAGTTCCCTGAACTTAATGAGATTACTCATGAGTGTGAAGTTAAAGAACACATGTTTAAGTGCTTACACCTCTGGAACACTGTACAGACTGCTTCAGGTACCCAACTACCGCAAAGCAGTACTACTATTTCCTTTCTCTTATCAATCCCCCTTCAAATCCTTCTGGGCTTATACAGGATACCAGGACAACTAGCCCTCACTAGAACAACTGCATGTAGTTATAGATATAGTCAGATATAATTACAGACATGCTACCAACTTAAAATGTTAGCTGACATTCAGTGTGCAAATGCACGAGAAACTCCTCTGAAATGAAATCTTTCTTAATAATTTTGTACAAAGACAAATCAACTCTCTATACAAAGAAACTGCATATTAAACAAGCCCAATTATAGTCAAGAGTTGGCAATTTTACAACTAAAAAATCACATTTCTTTTAAATGTTATAGCCATCAGCAGTAAAAGCTATGCTACTTGAAGTTATTAACCAAGTCCTTTTAATATTGTTGTTTTATGTGGCAGTGACAAAAACTGTACTAGTTTTTTTTAAATTTGTAATTAATGGCATCCCAACCTCCAAGTCGAGAAAGAAAGAATTTCTAATTTTACAGGGTTATTTGTAATGATCATTCTACATTATATACATGAAGTGTCAAGGAAGAAAGATTCTCTGGGATTTTTTTATGACATCACCTAAACATGCTTAGATGGTTTTCCTTCCCTTAAGCTTTGGTAAAGTTGCTAATCACAGTACTTTAAAATAAATCATTATATGCCTAACTCTTGAGAAAGGAGTTTCTTGCTAGCAGCAGACATGGTCAAAAAAGAAATTACCCCTTATTAAGACAGTTTGGGGTACAGTTTATGAGCACAATGATTATGTCATAAGAAGTGGGCTAAACCCTAAATCTGTTTTTTCAGACACGTGGTATCTCCTCCCTATTGTGGAGTTGCTCTAAATCCGGACTAAGGGGGTGGAGTGGAAACAACAACAACAAAAAAAACCCGTAAGAAACAATCAGCAGTAGCTGAACTTACGCATTTTGAACTCGAGTAACTATGCTGACAAGTACGCACAAACTTTTTACTGTGAAATAGAGTAACTACCTCAATAAGACACAGAGCAAACTGTGAAATCTTTTTCACTGTTATGTGTTTAGTTCCAGCAATTAATATATTAACTTTCTACTTGAAAAGGAAGAGCAGGACAAAATTGCAAGTGACAGCTTCCAACAATGACAAATAATCCGGAATAAGCTTTTTAAGTAAAGCACAGTTCCAAAACAACCAACATAACTATCACAACAACTTGGAAAAACAAACAACGGGCAAACCTCATAACTTTTATTTTCACTGACATACCTTAATTTTTGCTTCATCTGGTCCTTTGCTAGAATCTGCCACCTTGGTCCCCTGTTTTTCCCTCTGCCTGTATGTCTTCATGACTCCACATAAAAAGGCACTTTTGTTCTGCAAAAGATACAATCTTCAGTTCTGAAAACATGACAAGCCGGAATCTCATTTTACCTTGAACTAATACAGTGTTCCCTTCACATATCACACATGGATCACTGAAGAGACTCAGACCTCTTCCCAGACAACTCATCAATTTATCCCTCAACAATTATATTGTCAATTGCTTCATGTTACCTGAACATGTGAGAGATCACTGTCTTTAAACTGTTGAAGCACTGCCAGGGCACCTTCTTCATTGAATTCCTTTAAAGCTTCAATAGCTCTTTCATCTAGATCACTATGTGCAACTAGCCCTAGAAAAAAGAAAAAAATTACTAATTACATTTGGTCAGTAATCTTTGCAAAACCTAATGTAGCATCCTTAACATATTTCAGTGACCTCGAAATCAATTACTGATTAAAGTAAGTTACTATGCCTAAAAAACATTCCGTTTCTTTGAAGTTAAAAATTTAAGGGTATATAACCCTTTAATTAAAAACAAAGAGATAAGATTCAGACTAGAAGTTACTACATTTACGTGTTCATTCGACTTCTGTGAAACCCCGATGTTCCATGGGCCAAGTTTAATTTCAATATCCTGAAGCTGAATTTAGAGGAATTTATCAAAACCTACCAAAGCCTGACTTAGCTTGCCTAGCAACGGTACCTCGGTACACCTTTATAAGACTATAAATACAAATAAAACACAGCAGTAAAAATGACCACTACAATCCAAAAATCAAGCTTAAAACCCGCTAGCTATTACCACATCTGAAAAAAACAACTCCACAACTTCTGCGTCCATGAGCCCAAACCATGTCAGGAAGTATCACTTACACAGGAAGATGCATACCAAAGCTTTAGTCTCTTACAGTTACCACAAAAGATGCACAAAGACCACATCACCTGCTCCTCCTAAAAATCATTCGTTGCCTATTCCAGCTGTTGCTCTAGTCCCCTGCATATTTCTTCCCACCCCTCAGCCCAAGTAGCCTGGGACTTTCCTCCAATAGATAGTAAAATAAATTGAAGTACTGAATCTAAAATACCCAGATTTTGGTAAGACTGCAGTTCCCATACTTTTGGAAACCACAAAAAGTTGCTATTTTAGCCCAAAGACAGCAGAATCCAATAAAATATGGTATGTGTGGGTTTGCAAGTCTTAGATCTTACCTGCAACGTAAATTTCATCTAGTTTTTCAGCAACTTTCTGTGGTAAACCAGCATCAAGCAATGTCTGGAAATGCTCAGAATGGGTAACTGCAGCGGAAGTATCCATGGGCTCTTCAGTACCATTCCCATTAACATGTTCAGTAGCCATGTTTCCAGATATCTGTTCAAATGCAATAAGCATCAAAATTAAGCTAAATATATCTTCAGGTAGAACAATTTAAGTGACAGTACATGCAACAGACTATCCTATTCTTTTAAAGTAATGGGAAAAAATATAAAAAATACCAGATCACCGCCCTGATTT
>WBMY01001062.1:56672-81365 GCA_013397315.1 Donacobius atricapilla | reverse complement strand
GGGAGGCGCCTCACCGCTGCCCAGAGGGGCGCCCCGCGCTCAGCCCCGGCCCCGCGGACTGCCCGCCCCGCCGGAACCGCCGGGCGGAGGCAGAGTTGGGCCGAGGGGAACGGGAGTTTCCTTCGGGCACTGCGCGGGGCGGCGGCGGTGGAAAGGCGCTGGAAGCGGCCCGGGCTAGGGCGCCGCGCAGCTCCAGCGCCGGCATTCCGCAGCCGCGGCCCCTTTGCCCAGCAGCCACGCTTGGAGCGCGCCCTCGGTGGGGATTTAACTTTCTCCTGATGGCCGCAGCGGAATGTGGGGCTGCCCGCTCAGCGCTGTCACAGGCGGGTTCCTTGCTGGAGCGTACGCTTCGAAATTCCAGTTCTGAGCACGTCGCGCTTGCACGCCCCACACGATAAACTTGGACACCAACCTGCTGATCTCTCTGCCAGACTTGTGAGTCCAGATAAAGACAGCGAAACGGAGGCAGGAAGGCACATACAGTATTACTTCCCCGGAGGCAGCTCAGCCGCAAGTTGAGTAGTGCCTGCTGCCCCTGAGCCTGGCTGAATACTTCCAGCATATCTCCAGTACTTTAAAAACACTTGAACCTGGTGCAGTGGAGCAAGCACAGACTATTACAGGGTTAGTTCAGTGTCAACAAATGCTCGCATGCTGGCGTGTAAGTATGTGAAGTATACGACTGGTATTCGGTGATACAAGGAAAAAAAAGATCTCTTCAAGTATTCGATGCAATAAAACTTAATTAAAAGCTGGACCACTCCACAGATTTGTCTGAAATGGCAACAAATATAATGGCAGATGTACACTATCAAATGGTCCAGCTAATTTGTAATTCAAAAATTTGATAAAAAGTAATTTTTACTCTGATTTTTCTCCATATTTTAAAAAATGAACCTTTCCAAAAAAAAATTAGCAAAACAAACCCTAACTTTTCTAGTGCAAACCTGAGTGGTATTTTTTAAACATATCCTTTATAAAAATAAAATACATGTAAAAATACATATTATTTTTTCCATTCAGAAATTAATGACTTTTTCCAAGAACATAGCTGTCAGCTGGGCAGTCAAAGTCATTTCCTCAAAAACAAGCCTGGGGAGCATTTTCCCACATTTCCAATTTTTCCAGTTTTGGAGGATTTGCCCCAAACTATGTTGTTTTCAGATATTTACAGAAGGTGTTTCAGTGTTATAGTATAGATGTGGTCCAGAATATTACCTAAATTTCATAAATGCATTTGTTGTCTGGAACTAATAAAAATGGTGAAAAATCACAGAATCATTAGGGTTGGAAGGGACCTCTGGAGATTATCCAGTCCAACTCCCCTGCCAAGAGTTGGGTCACCTAGTGTAGGTGATACAGGAACATGTCCTGGTGGGTTTGGAATTCTTCAGAGAGGGAGATCCACAACCTCCCTGGGTAGTCTGTTCCAGTGCTCTGCCACCCTCAATGTAAAGAAATTCTTCATGTTGAGGTGAAACTTCTTGTGTTTCATTATAATTCTCAGTCAATCTGACTAACTGTAGATGGCAAACTCTTGAGGAAGTAACTCCTGCTTGCAGGCCCATTTTTAGAGGAAAATTTCCTTGTGCACTTAACTTCTTCCTCCATAAAATGGAAGCAAAACCAATAAAAAGACTAGGATTAATGCAGTGAACAGATTTGCACCCTTACTTAAAATCACAGCCAACCCAGAGTCAGAGTTGCAGTTATTTGATCCTTTGAAATTTTACATAGAAAGCAAGAAGCACAGAGCCTGACACACAGGTCCTGCAAATATAGCTCCATTATTAGCCCTAATATCAAAGCCAAAAGTGGCATGCCCAGGAAAACCCTGCAACTAGCTTAATTGGGTAGAGCATTGTGCTAATGAGACCAAAGTCATGGGCTTAATCTCTGTATGGCCTATTCACTTAAGAGTTGGACTCCATGATCCTTATGGGTCCCTTCCAACTCAGAATATTCTGTAATTCTGTTAAAAGATTCATGAAACCAGTGGAGGTTTTTCTTTTTAATCAGGTAAAACACTAATTGAAAAAATATCCTTGCCAACATTAGCAGATACTTACCTGGTGACTTCAATTTACGTGAGGAGCTTCTCTGCACGTCTGGAAGTTTGACAGCTTCTCACCATAATGAAAGTTGTGTTGATTCCTAAATTTTCCTGCTATATGAAAACCCTGCCTGCTTCTGTTCCATTATAACCATTGTAGAACCACACTGAAGCTACAGCTGGACTTCTGCACCTCCCAGCACACCCATGGTAGAACCAATGATTACAACAAGACCAACTACAGAGTAGCACAAATAAACCAGAAAAAAATTAATTTGACAAATAGACTAAGAGACAATTTTTTGCTGTGGAGCTACTTATATACAGGTAAACAATCGTATCCTAAACAAAGAACAAAAATCTAGGAAACTCAGGAGGAAAATCTTACCTTCAGTTTCTATGATGCCTTACCTTTCCAAAGTGCGTACTCATTGGAAATTTAGGCTTGTCAGTAGAATTCACTGTACTTAAGCTATGAAACACACCAGCTACAGCCCTAGAGGATCACTCTGGTCATGCAGCAATGTCATCACTCGTAATAACGAAACAAGCCCCTTGTGCTGTGTCTGCCACAGCAGAGTTCTGAAATTAATGAGCCACTCTTGGAGTTTCTCAGCAGAGTACTTTTCAAGCCATTCCCTGCCCTTAGCCTGGCTGGTAAGGCTGCCAAGTTATTAGTATATCTATATATTTATAAAGATACTCAACTTCAGGAAAGGATTGCTGTCTGCATTTTATTCAATGGGGTGCACAACTGGCTAGTGGCCTATTTGCCCTGCAAGATCATTGGTAAAATAAAGCTATTTGGGGAAATACCTGTTTAATTAAAAGTTGGTGTAATTTCTTTATTCTACCAGTCAAACTCTCTGTCTTAAAAGATAGGTTGCATTATAAAATGCAAGGCCTGTGTCTATTAAGAGAAAAATGCAAGTCAGAAATTAATGAATAGGAGATGAATCACATAAATGAAACTTTCTTCAGAAAAAATACTTTTCATATATGACTGTCTCAGTCTTTAATATGCAGATTTGAGAATCCTTCCATTCTATAAAAAGTAGCCTACCACCTAAAATTGTCATATGATTTCAGCAAAGTTTACTAACATAACTAATAATTTTTTTTTTTACCATTCTTTCCTGTTATATCCTTTGTGCATATTCAAACTTTTTCAAATCTGGGCAGGGTAGCACTTCTTAAAATCAAGGTTAATCCCCCTTATATTTAAACTATTTCTAATGTTCTAACTTGGACCCTGCAAATTCTTCAAACACTCCACTTCTTCGAACTAAGTCAGGAAAACAAAAGAAGCTAACAGAGCATTTGCAAATCCAGTATGATTCACAGCACCAAAGGCAATGGGCACAAACTGAAACACTCCGAACATCAGGAAACACTTTTTCACTGAGTGTCCAGGTACTGGCATCAGTTGCCCAGGGAGGCTGTAGAGTCTCCATCCTCCAAGACATTCAAAACCTGTCTGGACATGGACCTGAGCAACTAGCTCTAGGTGGCCCTGCTGGAGTAGACAGACATTCTGTGATACAGTTCTTTATCCTGGATCTTTACAAATCCAGTTGTATGCATGAATTGATGTTTCTTTCTCTCTCCCCCTGCTCCCCTCCCAATTCAAAAATCAAAAGTAACTAAAATTTAACTAATTTTTAATTCTTCTAGTTCTGCAAGATAGAAGAGGAGTCTGATCCTACAGACACTCTGACACAATGCCTTTCAAGGCTTTTGAGGTTGAAATCACCAGCATTCTGCTAAATATTTGCCCAGGTAGTCATAGGCAGAGAACAAGTCTGGCAATGAAGAAGAATGAGGCTCTCCCAGGAATTCTATGTATAGACTGAAGGGGTTAAATTCTTCTCTCACTTTTGTTTTATGTCTGCACTATAGCAACACTGCCAGTGAAAGAAGAGGGCTCAAACTGCTCATTTCTATAAAGTATCTATGTTTTAAGGTTTTTTTTCCAATATCAATCACTGGTTTTGCCTCTTCCCAGTCAACATCATCCCCAAACACACTGGTACATCCACCCCCAAACAAAAAAATCCTGAGCTGACTTTGTAAGAAAGAGGCACAAGAGAAGCAGCAGAAGGTAGTTTAGTTCACATTCTGTCAATACCTTTAGATT
The DNA here is from genome assembly GCA_013397315.1 of Donacobius atricapilla. NCBI lineage: Eukaryota > Metazoa > Chordata > Aves > Passeriformes > Mimidae > Donacobius > Donacobius atricapilla. Next base: position 77,175 of record WBMY01001062.1, on the reverse strand, counting down.
TTTTCTAACTTAAGTTAGAAGATTTTAACAATTGTTTACCAGCTGAGGGTTCAGAACAACCACTGTAGAATTCAATGTATTTGCAGTGTGCTGTAGGCCAATGTGCAAGTATTGAAAGAGGATTGGAGGAGGAGAGGACTCTATTTTTGCATGCTCAGAAGACAGTGAAGTCACTTCCACTTGAATTGTGGAAATGCCAACTGAAAGCTATCCCAAACTGACTATTGTCACTCAGAAAATAGGCCCAGCCTCGCAACAAAAAACTACAAATGCCACATGCTTACTGGCAAAAAAGCAGTGCTAAGTTATTCAGAACCTGTACCTTCAGTACAGATGAGACAGGTGAGAAACCTAATGCAGGCCTACAAATCAGAAGTGGCATGAGGAAACTGGAGAAAACTGCTCACTCGTTCTTCCAGCAGAACAACTAGGAAACATTAATCAAACAGGCAGATAGCCAAGCAAAAATCGCTACTTTTACACATATGCAGCTAAAGCTGGGGAATGCATTGGCATGTGAAGCTGTAGGCATTTCCATAAACCCCCCAAATAACGAATTGATGCAAGAAACGCCCATCTGAAATTGCAAATTGCAGAGATAGAGATATCACCCCAATTCAAATTTTGCAACAGAAATTAGTGGAGGAATTGCAGAAACTGGAGGAGCATACCAGAACTTACTATGCTTGCCCTATCTTTGTATTTTTCCATTAGCCAATATCCACTACTGGAAACTGAATATTGGTCTCTGCTATTCAGTCTAACAATTAACATACCTTTGTCATTGCAGCCAGTAGAACATGCAACCACAAATCCATTCCTTTGTTCTCAAGTCCTTTCCATTTCCCGGAAAAGTATACGTGCAAACATTCCTCCAGATTCCCTCTAATCACATACTCCTCTTTCCACTATAGACGTATAAATCACAAGCATTCCTATACAAATAGCCCACAATTTTATCAAGGGTGAGGAAACTATGGAAGGAGTTAGGACACAACTGCTGCCTTTTCCATTCCTGTTTTCCTAAGCATCTGATGCTTTAAAATTCTTAGAGGAATGCTACCATTAGGTCAGTGCCTGGCAAAGCTCCATGGAAAGAAGAGACAAGATAGTCAGCAACGAAGTGACAGGAGAGCTACCACATATACTGCCCAATTTTGCTCAAATTAGTATGGACTGGGTGGAGAAAGAAGTTTCCTCCGTGCTCTAGTGCATTCTGCCATGTGAGGACTCATGCAAGAGAACTGCAGAGAGCATTCCTTATCAGCATCTATCTTCAAAACATCTCTGAGTCATCTCAGGACAGTAGTGCTGTCCTGTCCACTTGCGCAGTGCGAGGTAGCCAAGTGCTGAAGCTGCAACTCACTGAATCCAGCCACAAATGAAAGTGTCAATAGAGAACTTACTGCTGTATTCAGCCCTTCCTTCGCCCCACACACATCCAGCCTGGCCCTTACATCCCTGTACTGCCTAGCAGCCATAAGGATTCCAGTACTTGACACTCTTGTAAAAGCCAGCTGAAGGAAAGAGACCTTTGGGACCTCCTTAACCCCACATAAGTTACTTACTGCATTAAGCCCATCTCCGAAGGCAGACAACATGTCACTGGGTCACAGAGTATTCTTCTCCAGCTCTGGGCATCTTTCCAAGGAGAGGAGAGCACAGCACATCACAGACACAATGGCCACAGCCATACAGCAGATGGGACAGGTCACGGGCTGTTCTCCAGCTGTAAGGCAAATATGGAGAGCACAGCTTGCAGTCCCACAGCTAAGCTCTCATCCACCTTAACTTCTAAACCATGCCCAAATATTAAACTGCTGCCCAGGCTTTAGCTGTCAGACTCCATTAACCCTTTTTAGCATGGATGATCTGTTGCCAGAAATTGGGCTTATGTCCCAGGCCTTTTTAGTTGGCTAGTAATTACATGGCTGATTACTCAGGAGAGTGTCTGATGCAGCAGCTGCAACACACAGCTTTCAGGTCAAGTGTTCCAGGCTACTTAATGTGTAACCAAAGAATCTAAGAATCCTTTCAAGGATGGGTGAACCCAAATAACCCTGTGTCTTCAAGGTCCTTGTAAGAATAGAACAATCTCACACACACACATTTATGACCCTTGCCAGGTGCAAGACAGAAGTGACTACCAAAATGCAGCATTTCTCCAGGACAGTCCAAGATGCCAAGAGCAGACAATACAACCTTTTGTATACAAATGATTTTTTATTTTGTGTTTTAAAGATACCTGGAAAATGCTGACCTATAGGAATTCTCATTTACAGCACAAACATCAGACTAGAGCACAGGGATGAAGAACTCTGCCTATATCAGTAACTAGATTGCGCTTGCTGCTTTTCAATAATCTTCTTTTGGAAGATCTACTCTCTACTTCGACATGGGCCTTGAGTGATACTAGAATTAGATCTTAACCTAAAATAGAGCTTCAGCACATGTAAGTTTTCCCTTTCTAGCTTGTGCAGCATTAACCAGGAATCTCTTCACTGTTTTGCACAGGGCAGTGCAGGCAACATAACCTATGCTCAAACCTGAACAAACTTGTACTTTAATATGGTACAACTAATGTAGCTGTATTTTGCTGCTAGAAGCACAAGTTTAGATCTTTAGAGAAGCAAAGTTTTAATTGTACATGGCAACTAGTAACTAGAAAAAATAAATCGCTATTCTGTGATCTGCAGAGGCAGGTAAAGAATATTATGCTTTTAATCCACTTTGTAAATTTTCAGTTAGCTTTGATCCAGTAAAAACATAAAAGGTTTTTTTTTTTTTTAAGTTTAGATCTTAAAAGTAGCAGTAGGAACATTTACAGGGAAGTTTAATTTTGAAAACTCAAATCTATTAGGGTCAATTAAAAAAAAATCAGTTTATGACTAGGTAAATATCTAGCTGATAAATCTGTGAACTTTTTTATTGGCACATTTAAACTAACCAAAACACTTCTAATAGCTCTTGTGTTTTCCAGCTGAAGTTATGAACCAATGGAGAGCACTGTTTGGAGACACATACTGAGCAGCAAGAGGAGTCAATGCAAGTGAGTGAGAATATGCATTTTTACTGCCAATACATCAATTCCTAGTTACAGCAGAATCAATAAAGATAGCTGTGTGAGCATGTACATATAAAATAGCTAAAATCACTGATGATAGTTCTCTGCAAAAGTTTCTAAATTCTTTCATACCCTTCTAGGTCAGGTGCTTTTAGACTTGACTGCCACATCCACAGCAATACCTTATGTGTCCCACAAGAAAAATTATAACATAATTCTTACCCAAGAGATGATCTTATGTATGCTAAAAGGCAAAGGTTTGTCATTTAGTACCAACTTTTATTTTAATCCCTTTAAACATCTATTTAAAGATCAGTCCTGCTTAGTAAATTTGTTGTATGAAAACAGTTAAAAAATTTCAGATCAACAGACCTGCTGCAGTCAAAAGAGGCAGTAAGGAAAGTGCTGAAGAAATTTTTTTAGGCTGAGAATATTTCAGACTCCTCCAGTCTCAGCGCACAATGGAAAAAAAAATTAGAACCAGAATTAAGAAGGGAGGGCTATGATAGTAGAAACTTTTGTAAACTGTGCACAAAACCCCCCAGCCTAAACCAAAACAAAAAACAACACAAGGAACCCCAAACATGAGACATTAGCAACTTAGACGTTCACCTGCTTTCTACAGCTCAGCCAAGGTGACCCGAATGGTTGCTTCCACCCTTAGGCTGATGATAATAGTGCTGGTAACACATCAGCTTTCCCTCTGAGCCTCTGACACCCCAACTCCTAGTCAGATTTCTTAGCAAACAGGGAGTCTGTGCACCCCAACAATGACCAAGTTCACATTAAGATTAAATCCCAGCAAAAGAGGAGACTACCTCAGCAAATCACAGAAAACAAATACTTCATATGTTGCTTGACCCAAGACAGTATTTTCTATATTATTTATCTTAATCACCAAAGTTGAGCAGTAGGATTAGACTATATATGAAATCAAGACAGCCCAGGAATTTTCTTAAACCTCATTATCAGGCTTCTTTTGGAAGCCTTAGCAGAAGCTCAGAATGTTTTGCTTTCAGGGCCAGATGCCAATTCTGCTGATAGTCCTTTTTGCTGCTGCTATAGAAAAGGCTGTCATCTTCGCAGATGTTAATTTCTGCCTTTTCAATGAATTTGAGGTGCCTGTTTCCCAACCAAACTTCAAAATAGTCAAGAAGAGCAAGTTCAACAGAGCCTATTTCTACAGAATTGAGATATTTCTGAAAAATGGTTACAGCTTTTTGGAGAATATTATACAAAATACAGTTGAGTTTTAGCCCTATTTACATTAATTGTGAGTAGGTAAGATTTTATTTAAAATAATACTCACCTGCCACTTTTTATTCTAACGCCTACTTTATAGCCTGAAACTTTCCAGCAGAGAGCTCTGTATGAACACAGAAGCAGAAAAAGAAGTATTTTCCTTCCATACCTGAAACAGTCTAAAGCCCTGCTAGCTGTCCTTGCTGATAGATCTGCAATTTAGCTCAGAAGTGACTCTTATTTGCAGGTTCTGTCTCTGATTTCTGAGAAGAGCAAACCACAGCTGTCAAATCACATCAGTTACAGGACCAGGTCTTGTTTTTAAAATTCATCACGTATTTCAATTTCATTATTATATTCTTAGTCCCAGAGATCTTTTTTTCCCTTTACAGAAGTTTCGTATATTCTTACAGCCCTTCTGGGATTAATACTGAATGCTTATGCAGTAGTCTTATGGAATTTTGTGGTTTATTATGTTTAATACGTAACTTAAAAGGAAAGCAATACAGGACTATTTTAGAAGAGGAGGAATAGTATCTTTAGGAGACTGAACAAAACTGAGTTCAATATGTAAGTTTTGGACACCAAGGGCCCAACCTTGTCCCAGAGTAAAAAAATCTTATGCTGGGAGATAGCTCAAGCTTCCACAGATAATCTGCTCTTTCTATAAAAGATGTACCTTCAGGAAAGACCAAATATACACACTCCTTTTGTCTTTAAAATGCATTTTACTCATTGATAATCAACAATACTTCACTATTCCCTGGTCTCACCTTAGTGAAAAAAATCACAACTCGAGAACCCCAAGTTGCCCTTAGTAAAAACGAGCAGATAAGACCAAGAGAAGAGCATCTCCAGGAACGCTACCTCAGAATAACAGAATTCCTCTTTTTCTTCTCTTACTGGTAGGTGAGGATACAAGAGTTTCATTATAGTGAATCATCCTTGTTACTGTAAAGTTTCTTCAACCAAAAACGGAAGCTAAGTGGCTATTTCCTCTAAAAGTTAGTACTGTCAGGCAAGAGCCATCAGGGAGTCAATGGTCCTTACACCACAGGTCTTGTCACATCGGTAGCTCCTAGCAAATCGTATTTGTTCGTATTTGTAAGGTAAAAGCTTTGAATTTTCCCATACCCACGACTCATAAATTTTATAGAAAATATATCAAGCAGTTGCTATAATTGTTCAGTCTTACTTTTTCAATTATAAAACTAGAAACTATGTAATACTCTCAGGAGAAAGTACTCATACAATTTACAGTCATCTTCTCATAGCATTTAAAAACAGAGCAAAACCACGGCAAAACACCTTGCAGCCAACTCCTGCCAAAGGATCACCATATTAAGATCTCTTTATATGGAAAAAAGGGTTTCCAGCAGCCTTGCAACCTGTATATCAAATTGGCAGAAACTATACTGAACAACTTTTCACTAGCAGCAGAAATTAAGCTGAAGTACATGTAAATGAAGACAAGCCAGTTCAGACAAGTGTAAGAATACTACTTCAGAAACATTTTCAAAAGCCTAGACACTCTTCCCTGCCATGCAGATTTTTTGAGCAGACACTCTCAGCACTGCGATAGTGTTTATTGTAAATTACTATTTCATTATGTTTTAGAGAAAACTCCCGTTCTGCCGTTAAACTTCTTATATTGTGTGGTTTATAATCTGTGAAACAGGAAGAGGGGAAGGAGCACTAATTCCCACAAACCAAACTTCTCTTTCTGTTTGCAGTAGCAAATAGCAGTTTAATAAAATTTTTAGAATCAGAAATGCATATTCCAACTACTTTCAGAAAATGCCTATTCTAATATACTCTGGGGAATGAATAATCATACCCCGAACTGTTTTAGTTGTGAAGTCAAAATGACATTAAGAACTGCCCCTCACCATGTTTCACTATTGTATTTTTCTGGTGGAGTGCATAAAACAATAATCAATTTTGCTTGTATTATCTGCTGCAATAAATGACCTAACTAGACAGAGCTAACGCACCATCGTGGTTTCAGCTGTGTTATTTTTCTTCTTAGTACTTGGTACAATGCTGTGGTTTGGATTCAGTATGAGAATAGAGTTGAAAACAGTTCGATGTTGGGGTAGCACTACTTAGCAACATCCAGAAGTGTCTTCAAGTGAGGAAGGGTTCAAGAAGCTGTGAGGGAGCAAGGCCAGGACAGCTGACCTGAAGTGCCCAAGAGGATATTCTATACTAGCATGTCATGCCCAGTACATAAACTGGGGGAAGCTGCCAGGGGGCATGGATCATCGCTCAGGCAGGGCATGTTAGCAGGTAATCAGCAATTGTATTGTGTGAAGTGTATCATCACTTGCTTATCTTGGCGTTTCTTTGTTGTCTTCTTTTATGGCACAATTATTGTTTAATTTCAATTCTGTTCAACCCATTGCTTTTACCTTTCCTTGTATTCTCCTCTCTACCCGATCAGGGTAGGAAGGATGTGGTACTTAGTTACTGGCTGGACTTAAACCTCGAGACATACAAAAGAGTTTAAATCTCATATGTTTTTCACAGGACCTTAGTATCAGCAATACTCCTCAATCTGAAAGAAACCAAGGTAAGCAAGCCTAGGAAAAATGATTTCCTGTTTTGTCAAGGTAAGATGAAACACAGATTTAACAATAGCTGTATATTCTTCTTCAATGATCTTAAGATGATTTAGAAATACCTTTACTTCTCAATCAACTTAAAAATTTCAAAGTAAGGCCTAAGCATTTTTTTTATTTTAGTCCTTTAATCTTTCTTTCAAAAAAAAAAAAAAAACCCCACAAAAACAAAAAACCACACCAAACCCAACAAAAAAACCCCCCACAAACAACCAACCAACCCACCCCCAAAAAACTTCATTTTGGAAGATATTAATCATTCTTCATCTGCCACTATAAAACTAGTACCACTGCTGCTGGGAGACTGCTCCTTTAGTTAGGGGGAACTCCAGTTTTAGAGAAAAAGATTGCTTATTGGTCTGGTGAAAAGCCTGAAGCGTAGCTCAGAAGTAAGAGCACATAGGAGCACTTCAAATTTTCACCCCCCAACACAGCTCAATTGACCAGCAAGGCTGTCCCAGCACCAGGGCCTTCACTGAACTTCACTTACCGCTGTTGTCAGTAACAAGAGAATCAAAAGTGACATCAGCTTCAAAAAGGGGAAAAATAAAAGCTTTTACTTCAGCCCACTCCCAATCCTACCCTCCCTACACTTATTAACATACCCACTACTTCATGTATTTTACAGCCCACACATCATTCATGTTTTAAGTATTTTAAATGGAGATAGGTCATAATTGCAATGTAATATAAAAATACAAATTAAAATCTCAGGAAATTTCCAAGAAAACTGCTGGAGGGCTCTTTATACTTCTCCTGTTCCTTATACTGGTCATCCCCAGACAGAATACTGAACGAGGCAGACTTTGTCCCACTCAATACACCCATTCTTCTGAGCATCAAACACCACTTTGTCCTCTGGAGCCTGCAGGAAGTTCGAGACAATGGCAGAGAAGTACTGTCTTCATGGCCCTGATCGCTCAACTGGACTATCAACTAATAAGCCACATGTTTGAAAGGAAACAGAATTCATCATTCTAATTGTACTTTTCCAGTTTTTATCCTCTGAGGGAAATACAAGGGTAGACAAGCAAAAATGCTTGTAAAACTGGTCCTAACACCAAAAAATAGAGAATGCAAATCATCAGACATGCATTTACATAGCATATAAAGCTTCCATGTGTACTCCACTCACAGAAATTACCATTTTTCTGTTTAATTCATTCATACTCCAGATGACAGCTCAAAGGTTGTCCTCTGGGACAAAGGGAGGGAGTGTGAAGAAAAGCTACCAAAGTTACAGCTGAACAGTCTTCAATATAAAGAATATGTTTCCTTGGGCAAAGCCAAATACTTGCTGACTGCTGTGGCCATGTTTGATCATTCTATGGAGTAATTTTACCAACTGATTTTATTTCTACGCTGGTTTTTAATTGGCAGAACACATACCTCAAACTATGTATGGCAAATTTATATAGTTAAGACTTTTCCTGCGGGGAAGACAGTAGGAACCCCAACACCAGCACACAATACAGCTACAGCCAGTCACACACTCCTCTGCAGGATGGCAGCCACACAGCATAGCTTACACTGAAATTCCTGTTTACTGGGATCTGATACTTCCAGCAGGTACCACACCAGCACTGGCACTCACATAGCAATGCGGGTGCTGGGGCAAGATAACCACTGCTAGCTTAGTTTTACTCCCAACTCTTGATTACAGATCACTGCCTTCACCAGTAAGACAAGTTCTTCAGCAAGACAAAACCTCCCACCTTAATAAGGAACTTGTTACTTTAATAATAGCAAAGCATTCATGCAGAGCTACTATTGAATCTTCCATGTGGTGGCAAGGTACTACTTCTCTTGCTTACAAGCTCAACATTTATTTGATTACTAAGTCTCTGCCGGTTTTGCCCAGTCACTAAGACCGATAAATGGCAACATTCCAGAACAGTTTGTTTAACCACCAATTTCTTGGACCACAGCCCAACAGCAATGAGACACTTCTGGCTTACCACTAATGATGGTTAGTGCAAGACTTCACTGGACTTAAGCACAAAAGCAGCAAAGTACTCTCATACTGTTTACTGCACAGTAAAGCTTTAAATCTGTTTTGTAAAACCCCGTTTCATGAAGTGCTTTTGCAGAGAAATACCATGCACATGTCCCAAATGCGTCATACAACAACTCTTTACAATTACCTCTCCTTATCTCACTTGTATTAAACATCACCCCAGAAAACATACCAGAACTAAGCCCACAACTGGTTTCAAAACCTATTAACCACCTCCCACAATGTAAAAAAAGCCAGTTTCCATCTTAAAATCGGTTATAAAAATGACCTTCCTACATAATTTTCACTGGTCTTATAAACCAAATCCTCTGGAACATGTCACGGTTTAAACATTTAGTTCACTTTTGTAAACACTTGACTCCCTATACTACTAATACACACTTTTTTATTGGTTGCCAATTTTCAGTCGCTCTGAAGTACAGGATCACTTCTTAAGAAAATTCTGCAGGTCAATATTTAATACGCCTTACTACTGGCCACATCTACTTCATATGCTGAGAGGCTAATCTTTTTCATTAATAAACATTCTGACACAGGCCTCCACCACACTGCTATGCAGTAACTTTACTACCTGGCACCCTTTATCTAGTGCTGCTAATCCTACCTCCGAGACCATCCCCAATAAATGTTCGAGCTTACAGAACAATACTGTCACTAAATACTTTGGGTACCTGAAGTGCCACCCACAACCCTGAACCTTAAGTCTTTTATTTCATCCCCAACATCACAAGATGAACTCTGTTACAAAGTTTACTGGACATACACATGGCATTCTCTTTAAAGGTTTTAACATTCCGTATTAACATCAGCCTGAAGGATAAAAATGGTACCTTTATTCTCCACAAGACATGCCACTCCTCTGACCCTGTAATGAATACATAAATCCCTTTGAATATTTAACAAAGATTGCTGCTTTATTAACCATCTCTCTGCTTTATGACATCTTAACATCCAAAAGAGACTGACCTAGCCAGGACTGATGTCTGGACTTACCATCCAAGCAGCTCCACTAGATGCTGTTAACAGCACTCAGACTTTTTGCAGATCTGCAGTTCGCAGAAGATTGAGACTGATCTTACCTTCCCACTTCTTGAGTACATTGTCAGTAGTTTTTGTCCTGGAGTCACTCAAGCACATGAAACATTGCGCAGTACATGCTGCACCAGTCAGCACAAGGCCACATTGCCTCCAGAGCTCTTGAGAAGTACAAGCAGTCAAGGAACACTGTGGTGTGATCCACAGCTGATGTGCAACATCCATGACTTTAACATCCTTATCTTTATTCAAATGTACAAAACATGGCACATGAAAATACGCACCCCTTTCAGTAACATTTGTTAACAGAAACAAGTATTATTGAAAGCAATGAAGAGAAAGCTATTTTCTAGTTTACATCTGCAGATCTTGATATTCAATAGACTGATTTACCATTCCTTGCTCAAAAGGAGGAGCCTTTAGCCAGAGTAGCTGGCCACTGCTTAATAAGCAAACCATAGGAGATGCTCAGTGAGCCAACACACGCCTTTGAGTTCAATCAGATCTTTAGCATCCACTTTACTAACCTGATGGATATGTATTTTTTCTTTACATTTCCAATGCTTTATGTGCTGCTCCTGGTAGTGTTTATACTTCATACTACTTTGACAGAACATTGGACATTACATGGAATTTGCACTGACAAACAGGTACACCCCATGAGCTATAGGGTTGCTTTATGTATTTCGGACAATTTCAAAAGGATTCAGTAATAAGTCTATGAATTTTTAATTATGCTATTCTCATGTCTCTGCCTTTATCAAGAATTCCTGACATTAAGGCTTGAAAGTATACTTCAAGGCCAATTTCATCTTATGTACACCATGAGTTGTCTTTAAATTTACTTGGTGACCAATTTATGATCCTTCATTCCTCTGCGGAAGGGACGGTTTGCTGAACACAGCAAAGATGCTGCTGCTGTGATTACAGCACCCGTACTTTTAAAGCCACTGTTTAAAGCCCAAATTAACACATATGTAGCTCTCTTTTCCCAGTACCAACCTCTTTTCCCCAGAGAGCAAGCAAGTACTGTTGCCAGTGTATTCTTTAAAGGGCAGTTCCACTGTTGTGGTACTAGTCTTCTGCTGAAGCGGCAGTCCATAAAACCCCAACTGCTTACTCCCTTAGATACAGTGATGCAAGCTGCAGACATTGTGTTTCTCTTTGCTTCCACCCTTGTCTTTACCTGCCTGCCTGTGAGCCCCACTCTTGAGTTATCACAGATCTCCAGGATCTGAAAGACTGTGTACCCATATGGTATTTTAAAAAGGTAGATAATCAAGGGGTTTTCCATGTACTGAAGCTCAACAGTCCTTTCCCTAACATTACTACTGTACTTCCTAGAGAAGACAGTTTAGTATTTTGGAAAAAGAGTGTTTTAAACATGCAGAGACAGTAATTTTGGTCTACACTCAGTTTCTGAAGACAGTATCTACTGAACAAAACTGCAGCTGTTTCAGAAGGCATCCCACTCCAAGCCACAGAATCTCTTCAGGTGTTACACTTTCTTCTGGTTACACCATCCACTTTTGTCTGGCAGTTATGACATAGTGTTCCAATTATCACTGAAAATGGAGAACAAGATCTAAGTAAAATGGCTCATTCAAGGCAAAAATTTTAATTTGCAAGTAAGCACACAACAGTTCACATTAACATGTTGCTAGTTCTGAAAAAAAACCACAAAACCAAACCCAAAACAAAAACTAAACTCAGAAAGACAGTTTAATACTTCTCGAAAACTTAAAGTATTTTGGTCTCATCTCAGATGCCGGATCCATATAAAGTTTTTCAGCAAGGAATTCAGGTTCGGGATAGGATCATCACAGATGAGACAAAAGCAGTACATGAACAGAAAATTCAGTAGGAAATATTCTGTAAGGTTTCTGATTGCTTAGGTTTTGTATTACAACCTCCAACATTTTATTATATTTCAGTAATAATGTACACTTATTTAAAAAATCTGAACTGTAAGCACAGTTACTTTAGACTTAGAACCAGAAAATGTTTAGAAGCTTTTCAGTTACATACCTAAATAAGCCAAAAGCACTTGTTCCAACTTGTTTTTTATAAAACAGGTTTTCCTGTAAAAAAGATATTTATTAGTTCAGAGAAGTTTTTTCATCACTCAAAATACAACTTGACGTCTATTTAGCCTCTTGTACAGACTAAACTGCATTATTCAACATGTGTTGCATTAGTATCAGCACACTGCAAGTTCTGTGAAACTTTTAATCAGAAATATAGTCATGTCACAGCAAGATTTGTTTTCCTTCTCTTGCCCAGTTATTGCTCAACTGGAGTATGAACAATAGGAGAGGGGAATTATACTTGATAATCAGGATTATCTGATACTGGTAATCTGCCTATCAGGATCAAAAAATAAATTTATTTGCGTTCATACCTTCTATTCAGAAGCAGCATTCAAGCTTCTTTGCAAAGACATAAAATGCACTGGTTAGTTAACACTAACAAGGTTTGCTACTTTCAACTTTTCTCTAGGTCAGCCATGGAAGTCACTCCCCTTTCTACTTGCAATAGTGCCTGTCTAAACAATACAGCATTTTATAGGCCGCACTGCTGCACAAGAAGTTTCAATCATTCATTTGAACTTCACATACTAGAACAAATCCTGTTGTTTAAAAGAAAGTACTGGTAGCTAACAAAGTATTAAAAGGTACCTTCCTTGAACAAGTACTAGCATATAAAGTTATAGATGCATAGTAACACAGGAAAGTGAGAAGTTCTCACACTCTACATCTTAACTAAAACCAGCCTGTGGATATACCCAAGCACTAGTGCGGTAAAGTGAATTTCACTGAAAAACGTTAAGTTCCGATACTTAGGTGGGAATGAAGTTCTTGGAGAAACCACTGCTAATATTCTTAAAGCACAGTAAGCATTTGTGAGCATTCTTTTTGCCTGCTTTAAGTACATTATACCAGCCCTTGTGAAGTAGTTTATCTCTAGAGCTGGAAACAGTTTTATGTAGAATTCACTACAATTTACCATCAAATTCCACCTTTGCCATTTAATGTGGCTTTTCCTAAATGCCCATATCTGAGTGAGCCCTAAATCAACTGTCCTAAGATCAAAGTGCAAACGTCATCAAACTAGCTTTCAAACACCAGCAAAACTTCCTGACCCTACCCAACATTTACCCACTATAAGGCAGAATACCCCAAGTCTAACACTTCCCTCTCTCCGGTCTTTAAAGATGCAAGCTTCTGCAACAGCTTGGCACATATTTGTGTCAACTCAGACCTGAGGTGGATTGAGCTGGTTTTGCACATAAGTAATTCCAACCAGTGATTAGCTTTGAATACTGACAACCTGTGGAACCAATTAAAGAGCTAGATAACACCTCTCTGGCCACACAGGTTAAAATCAGAAGAATCCCAGGAAACGCTTTTTCCTTCCGGCCTGGGAAGAGGTAACTGGGTGCCGGCCTCACCCTGCCGTGTGGCCCCCGGGCTTCACTCTCTAAAAGAATTGATTTAAGGCCTGCTTTGCTTTTCTCCTAATTCTACCCCACAGCAGAAAACAAGTAAATAATTCTACTGGGCACTCAAACCACTACATGGATTTAAACAATGCACCAACATTCTTACTCACAGCCTGGTGCAAGCTGGCATCTCACTTGTATACAGAAACCACATTAAACCAACACCAACTGGGATGATTTATGATTGAAAGATTAAGTAGTTTCATCTCAGTCACCAAAGCCTAATGAAATTCCTTATCAATGTATCAGCTTCGGCAGTTTCAGCATGATTCACCACTATTCACAAATATCAGTGACAGAACTGTAATACCACTCAGAGTCACATATAGCACAGAACAAGCTTTACGTCTTTCACTAGCAATGTACTGAAAAGAGAATACGTTACATTTAACAAAAAACATATGCTGTTCAATCAATAAATACTACCTCTGTTTTATTTCCTGTTGTGAGGAAATCTTTCTTCAGGACATGTCACATTCCCATTACTAGAAACTGTTCATGCCACTGTAGAAATTTGAGTAAAATCGCAAATTACAACAAGTTTATGTATGATATAACACAAGCCAGTAAGAACAGCCAAATTTTACTTTTGTTAACAACTGGTTGCAAGTACTTCAATCAAATTAAAATGAATACAGATCCTGGAGTTCGTTCTTTCTTTTAAAGTAGTGAGGATATTAACTATACATTAAAAAAGTAAATGCTTATTTTTTATTAAAATATGACAACATTTGGTTATTTATGTTAATAAGCATCCAGATGTCCTATTTTCTGTGACCAGTGTTCCATATTTATCTCCCAATAAAGTGCAAATTCACAATTAAAATCTATACTGAGTTAAACTTCAGATTTAGTATGAACACTTTAGACAGGCATTTTACCAGTTCCCCCAGCACAAAAATCTACTCCCAATCCCTCCAAACCACAGTTCTAGGCCATGACATGCCTCAAATTACTGATACCTCAATTTTAAAGCCAATTACTTAACTACTAATTTAATCCTATCTTTTGCTAAACCATTTATTGTTAATTTATCCCCATCATTAAGAACATACACAGCTTTCAGGATAATCCACTTGTGTGTACCAAGTATTCTTCTACTTGCGATGGTCCTTTCATGAAGTGCTAAAATTGAAAATAAGCAAAAATTATCTTTTAAACTAGAAAACACTTCTTGTTGTGGTCCAGCATGATCTCTCATGTTACTATGTCAGAAACATAATCACCAAGCACTAAAACCTGACATTTCTGTACAACAACTGAATACTCTTCTGGAACAGCCTACAATACCTGACAAGGTAATTTTGTATGCGAAAGAAGTCCAACTAAGAACTGACCTACAGGCTGACTTTAACTCAAAGAGCACCAAACCCAAAAATTATCAAATAAAGACTTATCACTTTGATGGCAGTTATGAAAATACAGTGTAGTTTTTCCTTTTTGTCCTACACAGTAACCATGCAAAACTAACAACTCTCTGGCACTTCCCATTCTTTGACTGACAAAAATACAGAATCCAAGTTATAAAACACAAATATTTATTGACTTAAGTCATAAAAAGAAACGCAAAGTTACTTCTAGAGCAATATTAAAAATTCCAGAGATGTTACCTTAATGTGCAACGTACTCAACACCACTGAAAACCTCCTCTCCATGACACCTAAAAACAAACATGGACAGTCTTACAACTTGAAATCAGCAGATTCATANCCCAAAACAAAAACTAAACTCAGAAAGACAGTTTAATACTTCTCGAAAACTTAAAGTATTTTGGTCTCATCTCAGATGCCGGATCCATATAAAGTTTTTCAGCAAGGAATTCAGGTTCGGGATAGGATCATCACAGATGAGACAAAAGCAGTACATGAACAGAAAATTCAGTAGGAAATATTCTGTAAGGTTTCTGATTGCTTAGGTTTTGTATTACAACCTCCAACATTTTATTATATTTCAGTAATAATGTACACTTATTTAAAAAATCTGAACTGTAAGCACAGTTACTTTAGACTTAGAACCAGAAAATGTTTAGAAGCTTTTCAGTTACATACCTAAATAAGCCAAAAGCACTTGTTCCAACTTGTTTTTTATAAAACAGGTTTTCCTGTAAAAAAGATATTTATTAGTTCAGAGAAGTTTTTTCATCACTCAAAATACAACTTGACGTCTATTTAGCCTCTTGTACAGACTAAACTGCATTATTCAACATGTGTTGCATTAGTATCAGCACACTGCAAGTTCTGTGAAACTTTTAATCAGAAATATAGTCATGTCACAGCAAGATTTGTTTTCCTTCTCTTGCCCAGTTATTGCTCAACTGGAGTATGAACAATAGGAGAGGGGAATTATACTTGATAATCAGGATTATCTGATACTGGTAATCTGCCTATCAGGATCAAAAAATAAATTTATTTGCGTTCATACCTTCTATTCAGAAGCAGCATTCAAGCTTCTTTGCAAAGACATAAAATGCACTGGTTAGTTAACACTAACAAGGTTTGCTACTTTCAACTTTTCTCTAGGTCAGCCATGGAAGTCACTCCCCTTTCTACTTGCAATAGTGCCTGTCTAAACAATACAGCATTTTATAGGCCGCACTGCTGCACAAGAAGTTTCAATCATTCATTTGAACTTCACATACTAGAACAAATCCTGTTGTTTAAAAGAAAGTACTGGTAGCTAACAAAGTATTAAAAGGTACCTTCCTTGAACAAGTACTAGCATATAAAGTTATAGATGCATAGTAACACAGGAAAGTGAGAAGTTCTCACACTCTACATCTTAACTAAAACCAGCCTGTGGATATACCCAAGCACTAGTGCGGTAAAGTGAATTTCACTGAAAAACGTTAAGTTCCGATACTTAGGTGGGAATGAAGTTCTTGGAGAAACCACTGCTAATATTCTTAAAGCACAGTAAGCATTTGTGAGCATTCTTTTTGCCTGCTTTAAGTACATTATACCAGCCCTTGTGAAGTAGTTTATCTCTAGAGCTGGAAACAGTTTTATGTAGAATTCACTACAATTTACCATCAAATTCCACCTTTGCCATTTAATGTGGCTTTTCCTAAATGCCCATATCTGAGTGAGCCCTAAATCAACTGTCCTAAGATCAAAGTGCAAACGTCATCAAACTAGCTTTCAAACACCAGCAAAACTTCCTGACCCTACCCAACATTTACCCACTATAAGGCAGAATACCCCAAGTCTAACACTTCCCTCTCTCCGGTCTTTAAAGATGCAAGCTTCTGCAACAGCTTGGCACATATTTGTGTCAACTCAGACCTGAGGTGGATTGAGCTGGTTTTGCACATAAGTAATTCCAACCAGTGATTAGCTTTGAATACTGACAACCTGTGGAACCAATTAAAGAGCTAGATAACACCTCTCTGGCCACACAGGTTAAAATCAGAAGAATCCCAGGAAACGCTTTTTCCTTCCGGCCTGGGAAGAGGTAACTGGGTGCCGGCCTCACCCTGCCGTGTGGCCCCCGGGCTTCACTCTCTAAAAGAATTGATTTAAGGCCTGCTTTGCTTTTCTCCTAATTCTACCCCACAGCAGAAAACAAGTAAATAATTCTACTGGGCACTCAAACCACTACATGGATTTAAACAATGCACCAACATTCTTACTCACAGCCTGGTGCAAGCTGGCATCTCACTTGTATACAGAAACCACATTAAACCAACACCAACTGGGATGATTTATGATTGAAAGATTAAGTAGTTTCATCTCAGTCACCAAAGCCTAATGAAATTCCTTATCAATGTATCAGGTTCGGCAGTTTCAGCATGATTCACCACTATTCACAAATATCAGTGACAGAACTGTAATACCACTCAGAGTCACATATAGCACAGAACAAGCTTTACGTCTTTCACTAGCAATGTACTGAAAAGAGAATACGTTACATTTAACAAAAAACATATGCTGTTCAATCAATAAATACTACCTCTGTTTTATTTCCTGTTGTGAGGAAATCTTTCTTCAGGACATGTCACATTCCCATTACTAGAAACTGTTCATGCCACTGTAGAAATTTGAGTAAAATCGCAAATTACAACAAGTTTATGTATGATATAACACAAGCCAGTAAGAACAGCCAAATTTTACTTTTGTTAACAACTGGTTGCAAGTACTTCAATCAAATTAAAATGAATACAGATCCTGGAGTTCGTTCTTTCTTTTAAAGTAGTGAGGATATTAACTATACATTAAAAAAGTAAATGCTTATTTTTTATTAAAATATGACAACATTTGGTTATTTATGTTAATAAGCATCCAGATGTCCTATTTTCTTTGACCAGTGTTCCATATTTATCTCCCAATAAAGTGCAAATTCACAATTAAAATCTATACTGAGTTAAACTTCAGATTTAGTATGAACACTTTAGACAGGCATTTTACCAGTTCCCCCAGCACAAAAATCTACTCCCAATCCCTCCAAACCACAGTTCTAGGCCATGACATGCCTCAAATTACTGATACCTCAATTTTAAAGCCAATTACTTAACTACTAATTTAATCCTATCTTTTGCTAAACCATTTATTGTTAATTTATCCCCATCATTAAGAACATACACAGCTTTCAGGATAATCCACTTGTGTGTACCAAGTATTCTTCTACTTGCGATGGTCCTTTCATGAAGTGCTAAAATTGAAAATAAGCAAAAATTATCTTTTAAACTAGAAAACACTTCTTGTTGTGGTCCAGCATGATCTCTCATGTTACTATGTCAGAAACATAATCACCAAGCACTAAAACCTGACATTTTTGTACAACAACTGAATACTCTTCTGGAACAGCCTACAATACCTGACAAGGTAATTTTGTATGCGAAAGAAGTCCAACTAAGAACTGACCTACAGGCTGACTTTAACTCAAAGAGCACCAAACCCAAAAATTATCAAATAAAGACTTATCACTTTGATGGCAGTTATGAAAATACAGTGTAGTTTTTCCTTTTTGTCCTACACAGTAACCATGCAAAACTAACAACTCTCTGGCACTTCCCATTCTTTGACTGACAAAAATACAGAATCCAAGTTATAAAACACAAATATTTATTGACTTAAGTCATAAAAAGAAACGCAAAGTTACTTCTAGAGCAATATTAAAAATTCCAGAGATGTTACCTTAATGTGCAACGTACTCAACACCACTGAAAACCTCCTCTCCATGACACCTAAAAACAAACATGGACAGTCTTACAACTTGAAATCAGCAGATTCATATTACCAAGCCAGTAAGTCACATACGTTATGAGGCCATAATCTTTAACACCATCTCTAGAAGCAGCACGTTAAGTACTAAATCATAAACTTGCAGGAGAAAAGCAGCAAAAAATGCAGTTTTAAGCAACAAAGGAGTTGCAAGTTACATCCACTTGAAACCTCATATGAAAAGCAAGGTAGAAATAACTGCATATACCAAAGATTTTGTTAAATCATGTCAAGGTATTAATCACTTTGAAGAATTCGTTTTGGCTGGTTTAGAGAATTATTTTAACCATATAGCAATTACTAAAATCCACCAACTCAAGCAGATTAAGAAATGCATGACAAAGGATGTTTTGTTATGTACATTATTACTTGAACACGCTTATTTAAAGTATCTCTCTGTAGTACACAGATCAAATAAATGGATTGAGCCATGAAAGTCAACTCATCACACGTTTTGCTTCAGATCACAAAAGCAGTTGAAGATATAGAAAGCCCGAAGTTAAGCTTCCACTTACTGCATGCAATAAATTTTACATTTATTAAGTATAATACACCAAATAATCAAGGGGTACTAATGGTTTAAGTTTCAAAAATTTTACTGTTCAGTAATCTAACGTGTGATACAGACTGTTAGACAAGGTAATTAAACCACAAAACGAATGCATTTGACAACTTCCTCTGTAAATCCAGCCACATCCTAATCTTTGCTTGGAGGCAAGAGCCTGGAATCCTAGATACATTTAATGGTATTTCCCGTTCTTTTAGAAGTACTACGGGCTCAATGACATCAGTATTTAACAGAGGGGACAAAAAGGCATGTTAAGCACAGAAGGCTTCTAGGGGAGGACGTGGGAATTTTTGGGGTGGTGGTTTACTTTTATTAAAAAAATCTTTTTATTCTGCTATGTCATTATTCTAAAAGATATAAATGAAACATCCTTGGACAGAACGTAGTCTTATGATTTACGTCACGTATCACCTAAATGTTGTGGGCCTTTTTCCCTTGGGGTGCTGTGGGCTTCCCAAGTCCTTTTCTAGGTCTTCTGTATGTGTACCAACCCTCTGCCACATGAAGAAGGTGGTTGCGCCTCACTTTAACATTTTACGCACGAACCCCGAGGACTGAAGGCTGTCGCACCGTGCCCGGGGCTGCCGCAGGCGCAGCTGAGGGCACACCAGGAGCGGCACCCCCGCACCAGCCCCGGCCATGACGGGCGGGGAACAAAATGGCGCGGGCCCGGCGGCGCCACGCGGGCCACCGCCGCCTACCGATCCCAGCCTGCCCCGCGCCTCGGGCTGCGGCTTCCGGCAGGCACCCTCCGGCAGGACATGCTGGGATAGGTAGTCCCCATCAAGCCCCTCGCACCGCTGCGGTGCCAGCAGGGCACCGCGCACGGGCAGCTGCGGCCCCACAGCTGGATTACAGCTGCCTTTCGCCTGGCTCTACCCTCGTCTCCAAGGGCGCGGCCTCCACTCGCCAGCTCCAGCCTCGAGCATCACGCGACCGGCACCGCGGCCGATCCCACTGAATGTCCAAAGAGAAGGGAGAAGCCATAGACGCCCCCCTCCACCCTCCCCCGCCGGGGCAGCGGCACACACCGCACGCCACGCCGCCTTACCGCGTGCCCTCACAGCAGGCGCTCCGCAGGCAAAGAGGGGGCACGGCCGGCGCGCTCCGGCTTTATAGCGGCGCTGCGGGGTGGGAACGAGGCTGGCCACGCCCCCCGCGCGCCGGCCGAGGGGCGGAGACGCGGCGCGGAGCCGGCGCGGGAGCGCGCATTGCTGGCGGGAGCGCGCATTGCT
>WBMY01001062.1:0-56646 GCA_013397315.1 Donacobius atricapilla | reverse complement strand
GTCTAGTTTAAACCTCCCCTTGTGCATCTTATTGACTGTGTCCTGTTGTCCTGTTGCTGATTCCCTGGGAGAAGAGTCCAACCCCCACCTGGCTACACTCTACAGCTCTGGGGAGCTGTAGAGAGTGAGTAGGTCACCTCTGAGTCTCCTTTTCTCCTGGCTAAACACCCCCGACTCCCTCAATCACTCACCACAGGACTTGTGCTCCAGACCCTTCACCAGCTCTGTTGCCTTTCTCTGGACTCCCTCCAGCACCTCAATGTCTTTCTTGTAGTGAGGGGCCCAGAACTGGACTCAGGACTGGAGGTGCAGCCTCACCATTGCGGAGTACAGGAGGACAATCCCTGCCTTGGTCCTGCTGGCCACACTATTGCTGATACAGCCCAGGATGCCATTGGCCCTCTTGGCCACCTGGGCACACACTGGCTCATGTTCAGCCACCAAGACCCCCAGGTCCTTTTCCACCAGGCAGCTTCCCAGCTGCCCCCATAGTACTTGCTTCTTATATCTATTTTCCTTTCCTGCTCCCTAGGGTTCTCAGCTGGTTACCCTTGTGAAGCTATGCCTTGATGCCTCAACTTTCCTTCTAGTCTAATTAGGTATTTCTGAAACGTTAACCACAGGTGCACCCATTTCTACCTTTTGGAAGTAGCGTGCAATGCTATATCGCTGTATAACATTACAAGTTGTAAGAGCTGAAAAATCTCCTTTTACCCACAACTGGCAAAAAATAGAGATTTCTGCAGTTTTCCACGCTATATGTATAATCTAAGGATATTGTTTCACAGTGAACCTAATGGTGGATTTTAGGAAGAACTTCTGTGCTGTGAAGGTGGTCCTCCTAATGTCTAGTTTAAACCTCCCCTTGTGCATCTTATTGACTGTGTCCTGTTGTCCTGTTGCTGATTCCCTGGGAGAAGAGTCCAACCCCCACCTGGCTACACTCTACAGCTCTGGGGAGCTGTAGAGAGTGAGTAGGTCACCTCTGAGTCTCCTTTTCTCCTGGCTAAACACCCCCGACTCCCTCAATCACTCACCACAGGACTTGTGCTCCAGACCCTTCACCAGCTCTGTTGCCTTTCTCTGGACTCCCTCCAGCACCTCAATGTCTTTCTTGTAGTGAGGGGCCCAGAACTGGACTCAGGACTGGAGGTGCAGCCTCACCATTGCGGAGTACAGGAGGACAATCCCTGCCTTGGTCCTGCTGGCCACACTATTGCTGATACAGCCCAGGATGCCATTGGCCCTCTTGGCCACCTGGGCACACACTGGCTCATGTTCAGCCACCAAGACCCCCAGGTCCTTTTCCACCAGGCAGCTTCCCAGCTGCCCCCATAGTACTTGCTTCTTATATCTATTTTCCTTTCCTGCTCCCTAGGGTTCTCAGCTGGTTACCCTTGTGAAGCTATGCCTTGATGCCTCAACTTTCCTTCTAGTCTAATTAGGTATTTCTGAAACGTTAACCACAGGTGCACCCATTTCTACCTTTTGGAAGTAGCGTGCAATGCTATATCGCTGTATAACATTACAAGTTGTAAGAGCTGAAAAATCTCCTTTTACCCACAACTGGCAAAAAATAGAGATTTCTGCAGTTTTCCACGCTATATGTATAATCTAAGGATATTGTTTCACAGTGAACCTAATGGTGGATTTTAGGAAGAACTTCTGTGCTGTGAAGGTGGTGGGACACTGGAACAGGCTGTCCAGAGAAGCTGTGGATGCGCCATCCCTGGAAGTGTTCAAGGCCAGGATAATGGGGCTCCAAGCAAACTGGTCTAGTGGAAGGTGTCCTGGTGTCCCTATGGCAGGGGGGTTTCAACTGGGTTATCTTTAATGTTCCTTCCAGGCCAAACCATTTTATGATTCACCTTATTTCACCACAGCTTTCGCCACTGGAAGTTGTACAGCTGCAACTTGTAAAGGGGCTTAGTGTCCACCTGAATCTGCCTCCTCTACTGCTATGGAAGTGTCAGTGGAAGAAAGTCTTAGTGAAAGGTACCTGGGCTACAGTGGAGACAGCAGCCTAGATGATGTTTAAACTGATGGGAAACCACATCCTAAATTCTCATTTATGGAGGTTCTCACTAGTTATTTATAAATAGGTTTAGTATATCCATCAACTTAATTAAGGAAATAAGGGAAAAACAAGGAAGGATGAAGAAAAGCTAAAAAAAAAGTTTGGTGGTTTGACAAGTTATTAACAACAGGACAAAAAACAGTGTTCCACGTATGGACTCTTTTTAGGAGGATTTTACTGTTGGGAACAGATAAGGGGAATCTAGAATAGTGAGTTTTAAGGTGCTAAAAAGTTTGGCAATTTTATTCCTAAAATTATTGAGATTAATACTCAACAGCTGACAAATGTTAAACAAGTTTTCTTCTGTAGTCCATGGCAGCGAATGACACTCTTCTCTCTGCTTTTCTTCTTATACATCCTGTTTTACCTGTCTGAAATCTTGAGTGTGAGCTACAGTTGGCCCCTTTTCTGCTGTAAAGGCATGAGGAAAGAGGTCTACTATGCTACCTTTTTCTCTGAGTGCCTCCCACCGGCAGCTGTTTCAGCTGCTGTTACAGCAGGAGTGAGAGTGAGAAACTGTAAAGCATCGGGCGAGAGCTGCTAGTGCTTCAGGGAGTGCTCAGCAGCCCAGCTTGGGCACAGACAAATAAGCAGTTTATGCTGTTGTTATCTTTCCATCGAACCTGCTCAAAAGGCCTCAAAACTGATGCTTGCCACATGGCACTGAAAATGTTGAGCCACCCTTCCTTAGTGACATCAGGGTTAAAGATCGAAGTAATCACAGCCATTAATCACTACTCAATTAGCCCTAAAGAAAGAAAGCAGCACCTTACCATTCCTTTACTAAGTGCTAAATAATGCCATGTTTATAGCAGCATCTGTGGAGGGCTTCTACTGCATGTTAGTCTCTCAAAGACTGGGCTTTCTTTTTGGGGAGAAAACATTCACAACTAAGCCTGAACTACATTACAATAAGTATAAATTAGTACAATTTTAGTTTGCATTTGATAACAAGAAGCCTATAAATACTGAGGTGAGTAAGGGCTGTCCAGGGCTGTGGGGTGCTGCTCTGTAGTGTGGGCTTTGCAGGTGAAACACGAGTGAGCACCCAGTGCAGGGAGCCTCGCACTGTGCAGCGCTACTGCACCCTGGCTTTTAGAACTTGGCAGAGGAAACTGCCCACCTCTCTGTTAGATTGGAGGGTACAGGTTTACTAGCAGAGCTTGAATGCACTGTTATGCAAACCTTTTATTCTCAAAGAATTGTGTCTCATATTTCTCAGCATCACCCAAGGCTGCTAGCACTGGACAAGCTTGTGGGTCAAGTGAAGCACAGCTTCCAGGTAGGCAACAAGTCTGAAAACAATTAATCAAACCAAAGTAAAAATGTACACCACAAACAGATTATTTTCCAAAGTAAGGTTCCTTCTTTTGCCTTTTTTTCCCCTCCTTCAGGCTTCCGCCTCTTTAACCTATATCTCAGCTGTCTGGATGAGGGTACAAGCTGTAGAGCAAGAACTGATCATCTGTTGCCGCTTTCCAGAGCGATTCTAAGGCTGGTCTGAACCATAAGCCTAGTTGCCATAAAGTGTTAGTTCATAGATGAGTTGCTTCTGAATTTAGCTCACCACATGGCTTCACAGTTATGCCCAGGGTCAGCACTGGCCGAAGGGAGTGCTGGTATGAGATAACAGGGATATACTGGACTGACTCTCATGTGTTAGCCCACACAAATGTATGTCAGCCTGGAAGTCTGGTGGTGTGACTACCTCCATTGCTTTTCAGATCTAGGCAACACTCTCCAAGTTCTCTTTTCTTGTCTTAAATTATTTCTTTCTCGTTCTTTCTCTTTATTTCTATCCCCCCTCCACTTCCTTTCTGTTCCTATTTTAGGTCTGGCTTCCTGGATTTCTCCAATAACATTGCAGTTTTGATGAGTCATGTCTCTTGGTTTGGTTTAGGGTTTTTACCAGTGCATCCTTTGGGATGCTGAGTTCCCTGCCCTCTCACCTTCCCAGCAGGAAGTCTATTGTATGTAGCTTTAATTTCTTCCTTTTCAGAATTGATAGTGTTCATTGTAAACTCCTGGGCTGACTTAGCCATATTTCAAGTTATGCATCATAAAATTCTTGAGTTGGGAAAAAATTTAGCTTACGAATGTGACCCTGTTTTCAGTGTTTTGAAGATACCAGATTTTTTTTATTTAAACTTTTCAAGTCTCTCCCTTTGATTTTTTAGTCACTTCAGTGTCACAGAAAGACAAATGCTTTTTTTTTTCTTTTTAATGATAAAGGAGATCATATTAGCATTAGAACAGCTGTACAGGGTCAGATCAAAGGTCTACTGGCACCCACCACCCACTAGTATCCTGCTTCTGAATGTAGCCCAAAGAAAATGCCTAGGGAGGGGAGTAGGGATAGAACAAGCACATCCTTTCTCAAGTATTTGCCCAGCCTCTGGGAATATAAAGCTCGGAAACCTCACAGAGGGTTATTATTTTTCTGTGCATGAGAAAGTAACAATTCTCCATTAATTTCCTACCCATAAATTTGTCCAGTCTTCCCCAGAGCATTTATAATTTTTAGCATCCCCAATAATGATGGCAAGGAATACCAGAGCTTATTTAGTGTTACAGGAAAATACATCCCTTTTAATTCGCTTTGTGTGTTATTTCTGTGTGCTCTTTGCACAATTTTAGAAGAAACAGTGGGTAATCCTTCCCTCCACAGTCATCCCCTCATTGAGCACCCACTCCCCAATCTTGTCTTCAGGCTGAGAAAACCTCATTTGTTTAATCATTCCTCATAGGGGGATTAGTTCCTACCACTGACCCTACTCTCGTTGATCTTATTCAACTTCTTTAACTTTTTTTTGAGATGGGACTCCCAGAGTATACAGTCTATTCATGAAGCAGGTATGACAGGGGCTTATGCAGGGGTGCCATGATGTTCTCTGCTTTCTTTTTTTGTTCCTTAGCACTTCCTAAACTCTGGTGTCCTTTTTTGGCTGGCTCTGTGCATGGAGCCGACATTTCCACAGAGCTGTCTATCATAACTGCAGGATCTCACATTGGAGCAATAAAGACCAGAGCGCATCGTTTTGCATTTGCTGTTGTGTTTGCTTTCTTTGGTAAATGGTGTTTTATATTGATCTATGTTGATCCTGCAGCTACTTTTGCATCAGCAATAAATAAATGATTACTAGTTGTTTTTTTTTTTTACCCGCTGCATACCACCTATTTCAGATCAATTCAGTAAGTTCACCAATGCAGTCATGCAGACTTCTGTGGTTTTCTTCCACTGTGAAAATTAACCATTTGCTTCTACCTTCTGTTTCCTTCTACCTTTTATCGCATGTCTGCTTAGTTTGCTTAAAATCATTTGCTAAGAGGCTTTAGGGAACCCATGCACTAGATCAATTTATCACATGCTTGATGATAAGTCTGATGTGAGTTTACCAGATGTTCTGACCACTGACCTACACATCATAATTATCTAGATACACACTAATTCTACTTTTTATAGTAATCTCTTTGTTTATTTCCCTGGAATAGACGTGAGGCTTAGTGGGCTTTAGTTTTCTGGATTTCTGTAAAACCTGTTCAAAACATTATAATTCAGTTTGCTACTTGCCCTTCTTTAGCACCAGAGCAATTTCAAGGAGGAGTTCACACACCACAATTAGGAGTTCACATTTCACTAGCTTCCTCTAAAGCGTAACTTAGTCTTGTTGAAACTGCAGCATCTTCAAGAAGTTGGAACCAGCTTCCTTCATGAAAGTCTCAAAAGTGGTGTGATGCAGGGAATTTCCCCGTATTTTTCACACTGAACACAGGAGCAAAAAATGAATGCAATTACATGGCCTAATCTTCTCTGAACAAACTTCCTCATGGGGGTCAGATTCATGAATTTGAAAAGAGATGTATTGTTAGTTTTGATGACTAAAGAGTGTTAGTCCGACATATAATGTACGTTTCCTTTTACCCTTTTACAAGCCTTGAGTGGTGATTTTGTGGCTTCAAGACAGTGTTCTCTGTCTTCATACCACTTGTGAGGATCTAATGCGCATTGAGGGAGGGTTCTGTTGCTTTTGTTTTTACCAACATCTTTATTTTTAGGTATCTCCCTTTTCTGAAGTTGAGCACAGCTGTGGCAGATATTTGGTGTTTCTGCTACAAAGTTAATCTAAAAGTGCAAAGTCAGCTTATACTGACTATTCTTGGTTTAGTGCCATAATCTAATCAGTTTATATGGCTAAAATTAACAGTAAAGCATAACTAAGCTTTATGCAAGAAAAACCCTCAAACCCTCTTCACTTGGTTACCTAAAAGAAGGTACAAAGTTGGTGTATTAAGGCAGGCAAACTAGTTAACAATTTTAAATTAAATCAGCTACTTTTCCTGCTGTTTACAAAGGTAACGCTGTGTGCTGTCTCTAGGAGTACGTCATTGTAACTATTTTACTGTACAACAGAAACATTCATTATATTGAACTACTGCAGTAGCATGCCCAAAAATACTTAAGGGAAATTTCAGTCTGAGTCTTTGTTAGTGTTTGGGAACAGCATTTTCTTTCAGTGTTTAAATCTCTTCTATGTTATTCCACATAAATAACATGTTACTGGAAGATAATACATTTTATTTAACTGCTGTATAATTGCTACTTATCTTACTGACTTTTCTCATGCTTAAGTGATGAGATGAAAAGATTTGGGTGAGATGAAAGCATTGAAGTGACAAGATGGGAGAAGAGCAACCTGCTATTAATGTTCTTTTCATAGCTGTATGACCCAGCCGTTTATTGCTATCACTTGCAATCACTTCATTAATTAGTGAGGCATAGGGAAAATAAGGCTTTTCTGTCATATTTATACAGCCTTGGCAAAGTGTCAAATCCATTTTTAAATAGGAAGTATATCTTCATGTTTCTTAACAAAAGGCTGCCTCTGGCTCTTAGACAATACAAGGCTGCTGAGCTATTTGATTATTTTTACCAGAACTATTCTTAATATTGCCATCTTTCAGAACCTTTCTTATAATTATATCTTATTCTTACAATATCCTAAAATCACACTCTAACAGGAGTGTGAATCAGGAAAAACAGCACATACATACTTTGTTCTTTTTAAAATTAAATACTATGTGAACTATTATAACAAAATAGAAGTTGTAAAACTGCATTCAAGTATCTGGAATTGAATCTGGATATGCTAAGTACAGAACTCTGGGTAAGAAAGAGGGACTCTGTTTGAAGTGGATATTTCTCAGACATTTCTTCAACTGCTTGGAATGTTTAATTTGATAAAGTAAGAAAATCAAATATGCATACATATTATTTTGCTTATTGTATTCATATTAAAATAGATACAATTTTTTTAAAATAAAAAATTTAGAAAAATATAACTACCTTTCGCTACAGTGCCAATATATTAATTTTTATAGGCGTAATGGTGCATAAGTCTTTCCTTCTATGAAAATTGCATTGATGTAGGTATTTTTGAAATCTTTTATTGTAGAATTTTGTTTCTATGTTGTCTTGTTCTTAAAACTTCTTAAAAGTTAGCAGGTTTTGTGAACGTGTCTTGCTTTCAGCAGCTCAGTTTTTCTCGTACAGGGAGAGGTCAAACAGCACTTTCTGTAGTGTTTTAACTCTACAGTTAAGTAGAACTTATCAGCTCCTAGAAAAGGATCACCTTGTTCTTCCCTCCTCCCCTGTCACTACTACAGGCTGCTACAAGCAATTACCTGGTGCAATAGAAAACATTTTTAAATTTTTCTTCCGCTTTTGTTTTCTAGCAAATCAGCCACCTGAGCTGACTTAGACTGTAACTATCTAACCACTAAGTTTAACAGAAGGGGAGTGGTGGGAACAAAAACTGGGCTGGAGAATTGTTGAGCAGGGTGATGTCTGCTGACACAGGCTAATACTCAGGCTGCTATAAATATGGTATGAAACCTCATGCTTGGTCCCTCCAAAATGCAGTGTACCCCATATTTAATTATGCCTAAATGCAAGGATTCAACTAATTAAAATAAAAAATATTTCAAGCTTAAGAAGTCTGTAGTTCTACTGTTCACTGATATTTACTCTCATATTGTGAAGAAGCAATTATCTCTGTCTAATTACAATGGAAGAAACAATTTATATTCAGAGCAGTAAAACTTATGACTGGTCCTACGAATGAGTAACACTGATTCATCACAATTATGATGCTCTTCCCTAAGATATGTAAGATTAATGTGTTCAGTGTTTGAAGGTGGAAATCCGTATTTGTAAACAACAGAAAGAGGCAGGCAGTACAGTTAATCCTGTAACCATGATAGTATTCATTAAAACCCTAATAAGCCATTTCAACTGTGTACATAATTTGTTGACTTTAAGAGAAAGTAAACTAATATTGATAACTTATTAGGAGGGAACTCATAGCACTGCAAATTTTTACCAGATGACTAAGCACACATTCCCTGTCCAGATATTCTTGACTGGAGTGGCTAACAGACCTTCTGATACCAGAGAGACTGCATCCTTCTGTCATGGAAGTGTTCATACAAGGTGGCTTCGGCTGAAGGCCCTCCTATGACCTAACCTGCTTTGCCCGGTTGTACTCTCTTGGATATTCACCAAAACTCAATGGAGCTCACCCAGGTTCTCAGGGCAACAGAGGGAAAGACCTGAGCATTTCAGAACTTGCAGGCTCCCTCTGTGTGCTCAAGAGCAGAGAGCAGAGTAAGACAAGGCCATCCTGATTTTTGGCCCTCAGTTTTAAATATGCTGTGTAGGGAAAGTATGGGGCAAGGCTGCCACTGCTTGTCAGCGCTGAGAACATGCAGCAAAAAGGCAGACAAGATTTCTTCATGTGCCTCAGGTGACATGAAGCGATTTCTCTGCCAGAGGTAACGAGCACGTGCCATTTGTAAACACAGGGCCTTTGCAGATCAGAGAAATTTTGGTCTGAAGCTTGAGTTGACCTGAATCCTCTGGGGCTCCTTTGTCTCCAGTTGCTGCCAGAGACTCAGGGTGTACTCCCATCAACATCCTTTGCAATCCCTAAGCTAGGCCCTCCTGGGAGCCAGGAATGGGTGATCAGGAGGTTCTCTATTCCTTTTCAAAAAAGCAGTGCTGGGGGAGTTTTCAGAGACACCAATGATCAGATCTGAGTGCATCCCTCCAGGGAGTAGCAGTTGACTTGGCCTCCTCCAGAGGAACTCCTAGGTGGAAGCCTGTGGTGGTGTTGTGCAAAATACAAAAAGGTCTGGCCACTACCCGTTCTCGGGATGAGGCAAGCAGCCCACTGCCCACGGCAGCCTGGTGTTATGTAGGGGAAGTTAGGGTGCCAGGTGGGGCCGAAGAAGCTGCTGAGTGGCCCTGGTAGCTGCATGCACAGTGAAAACCACTAATAATAATAATAATAATAATAATAATAATTTGCTGTAGTGCAGCTGACTATTCCCACAGGAGCTGTCACTGTTGCCAGAATTACCATGTGACCCTGACTGGTGCTAGTTGCCCTGTTAATTGGTTTCTTTCATTTCTCTTGAAGA
This sequence comes from Donacobius atricapilla, assembly GCA_013397315.1. NCBI lineage: Eukaryota > Metazoa > Chordata > Aves > Passeriformes > Mimidae > Donacobius > Donacobius atricapilla. The sequence continues at coordinate 47,090 of WBMY01001062.1, read as the reverse complement.
TTCTGCAGTTTATTGGCATGTTTAAGCAGTCTCTATGGACTGCAAGTGGGAGTTTGTGACACAGCTTGATTGTAGGGTTTGTCTATTACATGCAAGTAAGGGATGAACTAAGATAGCTTTAGCATAGTTAATACATAATGTGCTAGGAATGTCGCAGAGTTTGAAAACCTTACCCGGCCTACCAGACTGGTTATAGGCAGAAGCAGACTAAGAGGTTATCCATGTCCTCTCCTTTTGGGAATCATGTGGATCCAGCTCCATGTGTCCTTCTCCTGCTGTCACCCTACTTTGAGTTACCACAGACCTCGCTAGGATCTGCAGTAACTTGATCTTACTTAATACTTCAGTTCTGCAACAAAGACAGGACTTGCCTTGCAGGCACAGGGAGGGAACATCAGGTACAGAGGGAGCCAGTGGCTCTCGCTGATGTTTCTCCACACCCTGCATGGGACTGCACCGAGGGCCTGTGCAAAGCCAGGGATTGCTGAAGATTGCAGCAGAAGAGCTGGTGAAGGAGAAATGTTCTGCACGATACTGCATGACAAAACAGGAGGCTGAAACCTTGTTTGAAGTAGTAAGCAATTGGTTTTGCAATGCTGAGCAGACATGTACACTTGACCTGCAGCCAGTCTGGAGATGCTTGATACACCAGTTGATGAATTTTCCTCACTTAGTGATTTTGAATGGGACAACCACTAAGATCGTTCCTCTGTAAACACAAGAGGGCACTCCTGCCTCACTCCTCAATGGTTTGTAGTGTACGGAAGTTTTTACTGTAACAACAGATTTGCAGCTAATCCATTGTACCCGCTTTGATAGCACAACACTATGCATTTATAACCATTTATAATTCATGCACTTACAGGCCATATTTCAGAAATGTGGTCTTGGTTGGATGCTTTCTCTAAATTAGTATGTATAGAGAAAAGATTGAATTTAGTCCTGATCTCAATTCAGTAAAAATAAAATTCATATGTCCTTTCAGCTGGAATCACATTTAAGCTGGGGCACTATAGACTGCTTGTTGGGATTTTAGGTTCATTATCTCATGGAAACAGAGATTACTTGTTTTGTCTACCATAAAAAATTCTCCAAGAGAAACTACAGAGAGGAGTAATGAGATTTAAAGTTGTTACACTTGCCAGCACTCCTGTCTTGAAGGGGAATGTTGGTGATCCATTCATATAAGCTTTTCATGCCCACTTAGTTTTGTCTGCCTAATGTGCTATGCTATCAATGCTTTGCATACTCCAGTCACTTGCACAAGAGAAAATGTATTTTGAGCTTACTCAAGGACCTCTCGTCTATAGGGGTCAGAGTATCACTTCATCACTCAGAAAAAAATTCAACAACTTTTAATATTGTTCAGCACGGTAAGAGAAAAACTAGGCTTGTAAAGGAGAACTTTCTGTCCATTTTGAAATACAAATGAAATTCACAAATAATTACCCTTTAATGTAAGTATATATATTTACAAACACTGACGTCCACTGTGCTAATTATCTCAGTTTAAATGTTTATAGTTCCTTCATTTGGAGAGAGTTATTTGGTATTGTCTAAAGCTTTTCCCTGGGGAAATAAATTTTAACTGCACATTTAGCCTCTTCACATTCTTTCTGCAAGGTGTATTTCCATGCTATTTTGCATAAATGGGATGCACTTTTCATCGTCCCTTGATGGTCCTCTCCCTGTGAGGTCTATTCAGCCTCTGTTTCCCGTATAAGACAGAAAATGTCAGGCAGTGGAATAAGGAGTTGGATGGGAGGAGAGAGGTCTGACAGTGCCCTGTGGGAGATGGCAGATTTGTGTACAGAAATCAGCTTGGTGATCCTCTGCGCTTCTTACCCCTTCTTACCCTCATGCTTCTTTTGGTCATTATGAGCTTCACCACTGATTTCTTAAACAATTCTTCCTTTGGCCATGAGGTCTGATGTCTCTCTTGCAGAACATTTTTGATTTGAGATGCTGAAAGGAAGAAACAGAAGAAAGATCAGCACTATCTAGTATAGCACTCTAGGGGAAAATCTGAGGGACTAGAAGTGTAAAGTACTAGAGTAAGAATTATGTATAGTGCTGGCATTAAAGGCATGTGAGTATGGGCTGTGGAGATTTGCATTGCATTTTATCTTCATGACGCTACTTTTTTATTTTATGGCCCAGCAGACCCATAAGCTCATGCCTGACTGCTTCATAAAGTAGACTGTTAAGTATGGTTGGAAAAGATTAAAACCAGACAAAGTGTTTGTAAAGTAACTTCACAGAAAAATATTGAGTCTAACTAAATTGTCAGTTACCAGTTCCTTCTTCAAAGAAGTCTGGTTTTAAAAAATGTGCATTTTGCCTGAAACAAATGAAGCAGTGAAAGATCGTTTTGAGTTAATGTGCTCATTTCATTTTCAAGCATGATCTTCTCCTCAGAAATAGTAAATGATTTGTAAGTATGGATGTTTCTGAAATGACGGTCATAAAAATTGACTTTTAGCTATGTTAATGAACTGTATTGAAGGGGCTGGCAGCTCTACAGAAGGCCTCCTCTGCCAGCATCAGGAAATTGCTCCCCCAGGGAAGGTCGATAGTGATTATTAAAACAGAAGAAATCAATTTGAAATACTAGTGACTCTCTCATAAGTTTTTTTCCTTTTCCTATAAATGGTCCTATTCATATGCATGGCAAAGTTGAGACAGAAGGAGGAACTTGTCAAAAGTAGTATAATTTGAAAATATATTGTGACTATGAATTTGGCTACGAGACATTATTGTAATTAATTATGCAATTTCTTATTTATAATTACAAATTTTCTATTTCTATTTATTTTGATTGAGTTATGAGGTCTGTACACCCCATCCTCCATCACAGACAAACCCATTTCCCAGTCCTTTCTCCTGTCTTATAGCGAAATGGGGTGCTCTGGCCAGAAATGTGTTGGTGCAGTGCTTGACTGACGGCTGTTACAACCACAAATGCTGTGTAGAGGCTTTTCTATCCTGTCTTTGAGCTGTATATGGAAAACTTTTCATTTTGTTCAGGCAGCTCCTGGTGCACAAGGCATGCTGCAATGCACAAGGAGAATCCTGTGTCACTGGAGGCAGCATGGGGATGTGCTGAGTGCTGTCTGGGGAGAGCCAGTCCTGGCAATGTAGGCTCAGTAACCTCCATTTTTCAACTATGCTTTAGCAATGAGGAGTTAAACTTCTCTGTATGGTTAGACTTCAGTTTTGAATGTATTTAACAGTGCAGGAGACAATCGCCAAGGAGAGAACTTGTGAAAGGCCTTACACCAAAAATGTTTGTTTAAATCACATCCACAAGCAAAATGACAAAAATGGTTTGCTTATATCATTGGCAGATGGTAGTTTAAAAACATCCTGAAGGTAGATTCTGAAAGAAATAAGTCAATATGTCCTGAATCGCATCCATGCTTGAAAACATGAGTCAAATTTAATTACAGACTCTTGGGTGACTGCCTGTTTGGGAGAAACCTACCATAGTTAGTGATGGAGCAACTGCCCTCATGGAAACCATCCAGCAGGAAAAAGAGGAATGAGATGGATTGTTTTGAAACAGTATACAAATAATGTGGAGTATTAATGTACTTGACTGGCTGTACAGAAATTCAAGGAGAGACGCAAGGAGGAAAATCAGCAAGAAGAGTTATGTGGGAGATCATGAAGCAATGGCTGTAGACAAAATCTGGCACAATAGTTCTTGTTAATGAAATAAAAACTTGCTTCATTTGGAATTGTGGTCTGAGAACGGGACAGAAAGATAAGACACGGAAGTGTTCCAATTTACAATTATAATAACTCAGTATCCACTGACATCAGAAGTCCTTCAACTGACTTTACTAGACCTTTAGTCAAAACTTATGTCACTGAGAAATACCAGAATGGAGACAACAGAATAATTCGGGTGAGCATCTTAAGATACAATGCTCTAGCCATCTGCTGCCAGTGATCATCAGCAAAGGAAAGTCTCTGAAAAGCTCCTGAAATTCCAAACAAAGCATCCCCAAAATGCTGCTGAGCAGAAATTTCTCTTGAGAAGTAGGACTATGCAATGTCATGGTGCCAAAGCATCCATTCATTTCAGAAACACAAATATGAAAGTGCTTGTGTTGCTAAGTTGTATATTGCTGCAATGGCCACAATTGTGTAGTGTTACTCAAAATGCTCCCTCCACCTCCTCTTTATTTCCTTAGATGTGAATCCTCAGTTCAAGGCCCTGAGGACTCCCATAAGGAATTCAAATGTTCAGAGGTGCTGTGTTTGTGTTTACTGAATGTGAAGGTGATGAGGATGAACCCACTCTGTGATCCTGCAGGAGCTTATTCACTTCCTGAGCACTGACCAGGAGATCAGAAACCTGCCCTTTGTGTCTGGCTGTAAATTGAAACACTATCCCAAAAAACTCAAGTAGTGAATTTTTAGAAGGAAGAACTGCAAGTAAAAATTCCTGCTGTGCACGAACAAAATTATTTTTAATAGTTCTCCCATCTCTCATAAGTTCGTCGTCATTAATCTCAGTGAATCTGTGCTGATTAACACTGAATGCAAATCTGATTCTCCTCTTTCATTCTGCCTCTCAGGAAGTAATTCCTTATAGAAACACACTGACTTGCCCTAAAAGCCTCTGTGTGGGAGAAGACAAGTGGTGATTCCATTGCAATTGTTCTCTAAATGGTGGGAGTTGCTGGGTAAGATATCAGCAGGCATGGAGCAAGTGAGTTACTTCCAGAGAAGTTAAATGCTGGTGACTTGATCTGTTCGCTAGAGAAGGAAGATTTATTTCCCCCACCCAGAGGAAAGGGGATAAAAAAATGGGATTCAGAATGTACAGATCTAGGAATGAGATCCTTGTCCTTGCAGCATAGGATTGCTGCTCTCGGATAGCAGACCATGATCTTTGAATTGAATCTGCAAGGCAGAGCAACTGTGATTTGTTAGGCTTGCTCTGTCTGAGCTTTTCTAAACATATTTGTAGCTTTGTTTCACTTGGTCTAGCTGTGACAGCAGTTTCTCTAATTGACCAGGTGTCTGTGGTTAATTTCTTATTCTTTTGTGTATCTTTGTGCTGTACAACCATGGTTCTGTACAGATATTTTAGCAGACTGTTATTCTTTATGTAGAATGAGGTATTTATGGCTCTAACACAGTGCTGTAGTGTAGAGAAATACAGCCCTGGAGTGATAGCATCAGCCTTGAGAAATGGAAAAAAGGGACAGAGCACAGAGGAATGCAGGCAAGGAATGATAAGAGATAGGGCCCTGTCCTGGCACTGGAGACTCCACAGCTATGAACAGTTCTACGGCTGTCAGATAAGGAAGTGCAGATCTGGACAAAACTGGTTGCAGGGGTAACAAAGAACATAAATAAGTAGATTTTTTTTTTTGCTGTGAAATGTATGTCTGAGGTGCAGGGAGTCTCTCACATGTACTCTGGGCATCATTAGTGCAGAGCTATACTAGAAATGATAGGACAGCTACACAGCCCACCCATGGACCTTCAGTCAGACAAGTGGAGTAGAACTCTGCAAGGAGGGAGCCCAGTTTCCTGGGGCTGACTGGCTGTACAGACTTAGGGGGAAAATCTCAATGTCTCAAGGTCACTTCACATTTTACTGCAAAGATATGCAGTAATAAGGGCACACTACCAGTAGCACGGGCATGACACTGTAGGATGTAGCATAGTATTTATGCTTCTGTCACCAGAAGAACACAGTTGAGAAGCATTAAAGTTGAGAAGAATGCAGTTAGTAATTCACACTTATACTGTGTAAGCTAAGTGTATGCATAGGATTTCAAGCTGTAAGGTATTAAGTTTCTTATATGATTCTATAAATTATTTACAAAATACTCTGCTAATATCTTCTCTTAAGAGTTCTTCAACATCTGTTTCAAAGGTGTTTCTGTAAATGAATATTCTGTTATTGCTCTTCCTGATTTCCCTCAGTGAAGGGGAAAGATGATGAAATGTGGCTTATCTCTGACAATAGATTTACTCTGCCCATCTAGAAATGTCCAGTGCCTATGAGCTACTGCTGCTGGTTGGTTTGTTAGTCTGTGTGATTTACAGCAGACCCACTGTACCAGGTAACAAATATTTTTGTCCATTTCAAGACATGTTCTCTCACACTGTTGATGAACAGTCTCCCTGGATTGGACCATCATCCAAGAAGAAGGAATGATACATACAACAAACCTCAGATCTTGATTTCTCATTTAATTGCATTTCATGTTGCTCTAAGAGTGTCCTCTCTCTGTAGTATTATCCTTAAATGGATGTCAGGTAAAGTCTGACATATAGTTAATTTGTGTAGGTGGTTTTCTTTTCACAGATGTATTATTGTCACGCCTGATAATGCAGCTGGAGGAGAAGGGAATACCGGTGACCTCAGCCCTGATAAGTAACAGCTGTGTTAATTAACCAACACAGCCTCGCCCCGATGAGTGGCAGCTATAGCCAATAAGGATGAGTGAGATAAAAGAGGGAGTGAGCTGGTAATGGTTGGGTCATCATGGAGGAGGTGCCTTGTGGAGAGGCTCATGAATCAGGATCCTGTGGGGAGAGAATGACTTCTGCATGGTCAGTCTGGGTCTGCAGTTAGAGCTTTTGTTCTTGGAACCTGCAGTCATAGTCTAGCTAGGTAAAGCCTGCATTCAGAGTCTGCAACCTAATACCTGCAGTCATGGTTCAGCAGGAAATAACCAGCAGTCAAAAGCTGCAAGGGAAACCTACAGGAGGAGCTTGCTGCAGCCAGAGTCAGTGAATGGTTGGAATTAAGATGACTAAGCTGTGAAGAGGAATAAACCAGGACCCTTTTTATGCTGTGTTTAACAAGAAGTCTGTGCCTTTGCTCATTTTTACCCTCTAATAAGAGGGCTGCAACATGCAGCAATTTGTGGGTTTTTTCAAACAGGCAGACAAACTTATTCTTGTGCTTGCCTCAGTGCAAGGCAGGACCTGTGGTATTGTAATTCGGAGACTTCTTCCAGAGGATGAGAAATAGCTGTGGATGGAAAGCTCCATGGCTCAAGAATCAAACTCTCTACCCATAGTCTCTAAATGAGTGCAATTCAGCTCTTCAGTGCTCAGAACTGTTGTGTGTTTTGGTGTACATTAGTCCTGCAGTTTCATGGTGGATTAAAGGTAGTCTAATTGCAGAATGTTATTGGCCCAGCTATTATTGCATGTTGCCATTACTGCTCTTGTATTGGCTCGAGCTGTGCTTCAGGTGTTCATTTCTCAACTAGGATTTCAACAAGATTAGTTCTCAGTCAGATCAGCAAGCAAACCAAGCTCAGCCCCTGGTGGTGAAGGCTGAACCTGATGTGGCAGAGGTGCCTGGGTGGCATAAGGGCACCCATTCAGTGGTGCTGTGCTTTTTGATCACTTTGTTATGGTCATGGTGCTACATCAACAGTCAGATGTGTCTCTTACATCTGTATTTTCAAGGCTAACAGAAAATGACAAGGGCTAGACTCAAAGGATGAGAGTCTTCATGACAGCCAGTGGGATGATTGAAGCCTTATTTTCTGCAAATTTTTACCTCACAAATTCCTATTCCTATTCCTTCTCTTTACAATAACTCAAGATCCCCCTTGTTTGCTCCCAAAATTTCACTTTTTAATACTTTGTGAATGTGAGTCTTTTGGTTACTTAGTTGAGAGAATTTATAGAATGCTCAATATTAATACATTAAATGATCTCTGAGAACATGGTGAGAGCATGGAATATGGCAATGAATTGCTGTGCTAGAACTGCTTCTTCTCTAGCCCACTGAAAGAACCTGCAGCTTCTCACACAGTATTTTGAAATCTTCCTCAGAGAAAGATTTTGGAGGGTGGCCATATTGCAGAATAGTAGGCACCAACAAATGTCTTCTTAAAAGGAGAAGGTTGGATGAAATGTCTCAAATACAGCTCAGCTCCATTTTTGTAATTTGATGCTCTTGTTCAAATCAGCTTGAAAGCTTTCCAGCAAAGTCATGAGTAAGCCTAAAATGATCACATTTTTACTATACATGTTTTACGGTAGCTGACATTGATTTGATATTATGGTTCTATTTTAGTGCTTTGTAAAATGAATGCCTTAATGATTTTTTTCTCATCCCCACATTTATACATTGTCCCTATCTGTAATCTATAGAGGCAGCAGAGACATACTACATACAATTCTAGAAACGCACCCATCAAATTATTATGCAGTTCTCATGCATCATGAGACTATGACATGATGTGAATCATACGTCTTTCACACCAGATTTATGGGTTTGCATTCTTGTTACATTTCTCTTTCTGTATTGTTTGTATTCTCTCAACTGTTTGTAAATGCTTAGGTAAAAGTTACAGAGATATCAACTGCCCTTTGATACCATGGGTCTCAAGACTGAAGTAATTACAAAAAGAAGTTAATTTCAGAATGCATGTGGACTCCAGAGTTATACTTCGAATTCTTGTTTCAAGATGGTACATTTATCTTCTCACACAGATGTGGGAAGGGGGCAAATTAGAACTGGTCTTTGTTCCCAAATAGAGGGACAGCATAAATTAGCTGCAACTAATCCCAATCTGTAGGGATCAAGTAAAAAGTCTGGAAAAAGGATGTTTTATCTTTTGTAAATAATGACCAGGATGGCAAACACTTAAACCAGACATACGTAGGGCCCTAAGGGTTTGCAGCATGAATACTGAGGGAGCTGACTGATTTGTGCACAGAGAAATAATTACTGTAATTAACTTCGTAATTTCAATTTTTAATTGTCAACACAGATGATACTCATAAAATGTAGATCAGTGTAATTCCATTTCATTTCCCTTACCTGTACAAAGTGCATCCAATCCATTCATTATGGTTTTCCTGGAACACCAGGTTTTTAGCTTGTTATGTTAAGATACATTGAAAGAGGAATCACCTTACTTGAATATGGAAGTTTACAGCAATTTGGAAATGAATTAATAGTGCATCAGATTATCTTGCCTTGGGGCCAGCAATATCCGTCAGAGGGGTAGGGCAGGTGCCTGGAAAAGGTATCAGTGTGAGCCACATAATTTCTCATGTTGCTGTACCTTATCTGAGACCTTGGGTTCTACAGCTTCCTCTCATTTTTCAGTCTTGTCATTTGCAATCTACAGAAATGTTGCCACTCTTATTTTGGTAAAGTAGCCATGGTTCATATATCTTTGCAGGTATTATATACCAGAATTTCATGTTTTCTATTTTTTAACATAATACTGCATTAAAGGATTAACAGGTTTCCTAACTGTATATAATAATTTATGACTAATGCGTTGTTTTAGCTTATGTGACAATATACTGCTTTGTGGTTTCCCAAAAAAAGGAGACACATAAAATCTCTGATATAAATTCAGTAAACTTGCAATAAGTATGAATTTCCCCCCAGATGCCCCCAAGCAGATTTCTTGGTGTTTTCTACCTCCATTCACCCCAGTATTTGTTCTTATGTGGTGTATACCCACTCCATTGGTGTTACAGATGGCTAAAATGCTTTGATTTGCTGTTTATCTTCTTTAATTAAACCAGATGGCCCTTATTACACGTTTTACCCCTAATATATATAATACTATTTGCTTCCTTTTGACATGGATAGGCAGGCTTATTAAGGGTGAGAATGTCCAGAAAAGAGATATAGCCATTTTTTCAAATTTCAAGGCAACTTTCTATAGAATGGAAAAACTAAAGGAATCTGTAAAATTCCTGTTGTAAGAACAAAGGGCTGCAACAGCTAGTTATTTTTCCCCCTAAGGATTCTTTTTGCAAAACCCTATCAATTCAGCAGGGTGAGAAATAGTTCTGAAATACTCAGGATTGAAACAGGTGTGAAGCAACAGAGTCGACTCTGATTAGTAGAAATCCATTTCCGATCAAAAAACTCATCCTGCTTTCCTTAAAGCAAATTATAAATCAAGAGCGCAGCTCCGTCTGAAAAACAGAATTCCACCTTTGATCTGTGAAGATCTACCTCTTCATCTTGAAACTACAACACAGTTTCATTTTGTAGTACAGGATTTTACATCCTTGAAGCAAAATGGAACAAAGGGCAATTGTACAATCAGATTTCTTGCCTGATATATTGAGAGAACAGCATGGCATTACTGAGGTAGTTTTGCTGCTTAAAAAAAAATTGCTAGAGTGGGTTTCCAGCTCTTCATTCTCTTGACTCTGTGTTGTCTCCTCTAGAGGGCAATTTAACACAAGCTATACATCTATGAGACTTCTAGGCTGGTAAGTGCTCTGTCAGTGATAAGAGAGGTTGACGAATTTATTTCCATTTAAAAGGCCTGAACAAGCTAAAACTGGTTTGTGTGGCTGCCTGTCCATAAAAGATTTGCAGGGGGCTGCTTAGACTGTTAAGTGTTCAGAAAGGGTATCTGTGCTCCCGGGGCCACATTGGCCTTTTCCAGTCCAGTAGAAGGTCAAATACCGGTTTCTGAATGTCCTCATTTTCCAAAAGAGAGTCCTTTCAACACAGGCTTGGGGACATCATCTGCCCCCCTTTTTTTTTTCTTTTCTGTATTGCCTCCCCCTGCTTCCTTGAAACTTGAAAAAGAAATGTATTACCAAGCATGGACAAATAATTGATACTCATGCTGCTGCTGCGCAACTACCTACATGAGGGTCTTAAGGACATCCTGAGCTCATGGCTGGGCCACTGGGCACGTGCTCCAGATGCTCAGAGAGTCATTTCTCCCTGTCAAGGTTGCCACCTGCCTGCCCTTGGGAAACTGTGTCATATCTGTGCCTCAGTTTCCATGAATAAAAAGAGGACAACAAACAGCTACATTTGATTAAAATGGTGTTTCATAGGGCTCACCAAGTTTCTTGAAAGAGAAGTTCTGTAGAGACCATTGTCATGGGCCCTACAAGAGCAGGAGATGTCAATTCTCTTAAATGGAAGAAAATCTATAAATATCAGAGAAGTTGATGACCCTGCTTTCAGAAACAATTTGCAGAAGAAGTATTAATAGCCTTGTAGTGTCGCTATGTTAACTTGGCTCAACCCTGTTTTTCTTATCTTTTTAACCGTACGTGGTTTGTATTTATTTCCATATTTTTTAACCTAAAGTGCCTTGTATGTTTGAAGGGGTAATATACTTTTTTATCAGATAGAAGATGTAAAAATAAAAATAGGGGATGGGGACCTGCTTCTTTCATTGTCTGAGCATAATTGCCATAGACTTCTACCTATCTTGCTTGTGCCTAGATTAAATCTCAGGAATAGCAATGCTAATCATTAATTGATCAAGAGGCCTATAGGTAAGAGTTGTAAAATGCAGCTGGGAAAAATGAGAGGAAAGGCAAAATGCATTGCTTAAAACAGAGAAACTTAGTCTAAGGAGTTTCCTCTGTGTTGTATGTATTGGAGAACAGTGCCTTCCAGAGCTTTACTGAATTATTAGTGCAAATCATACAGGAACTTCAAACTCAGGAGTGCTGGGACCTACATCTGCCTGTCACAGAGGCCTTTTAATATAGCGTGGCTTTCTGTGAGGTGGGTATAAGAACAGTAGACTGGAGTTCATCAGGCAGAAGATACAGTGGAGGTGGAGAAAAAAAATGCAGCATCTTGAGCTAATCTTTAATTTTTGAGCTGTGTTCAAGGTCTCCAATGCATTTAAGATAGACTGGGATTTGTTTAATTTATAACACTACCTTAATCTGCATAAATCCTCTTCAGGTCTGTTCCTTTTGGTTACTCTGGTTCTTCTACCTGCTATAAGAGGGATCAAGTCATGATTTCTGTAATTTGAGGGACTTCCATGTCACAGGCAGTGTTACTGTGTCTTTTTCAAAATGTTTTTGAAACCCTACTTCTAGAATATGTTGTAATAATGCAAGGGTGATCTTTAAAAGCCCCCACTTCTCATACAGTCAGTCATTGTCAGTGTTACAGGAAAGTTTTTCACCACTGAAAGAGGAATTGACCAAACTGACTGGGAAACTGGCACTTGGGAACAATGCCAGCTTCCAAAATGCAGGCAGAGCATCATGAATTATGAAGGTGTTTTTTGACTTTGAGCTCTTTGGCTTTTAATTAAATACCTCATACCAGAAATAACCAGTTTACAGGAGCTGTTGTATTAAAATCAAACTACCAATCTGTGTAATTTGCTATGTTGGATAGGATGTCTGATCTAGCTTTGGCATTGGGGAATACTTGATGCTGCAGTAAGAGAGAGGTCTTCAGTAGTGCTGATTGAATATAGTTCTTTATTTTGGAAATTATGATTTTTCCCTTATCTTCACGCATGACTTACACCCTTGAAAGAGGAAGCTGGATTTTCTCCTTTTGTTTGAATTCCTATACCTAAAAACGTGGCAGATGCTCTGGTCCTGAAAATTCTCCATTGCACTCATGTGGAAATTGATGGGAGTTGCTTGGCATATTGGTTTTGCCAAAACTCACGGCTGGTTTATTTTACATATAATGTTTTGGGTTTTCCATATCAATTTACCATGGAGTATAAGTTTTCTCTTCTCTCAAATTGCAACAAAGCTTCACCATAGACTTGAGTACAATGTCAAATGTAGCAAAATACATAGTTAGTGACACCCTTGCCTGTCTGAATGTAAATGTTGCCTGAGGTTAATAGGATGAATTTCTGCTTGAATATCAGCGGAAAGCACTGAGTTTCACAATGTGTCCGTTTGCAAAGGTTGCTATTCGAAATGAAACTGGGTGGTGGTGTTTTTTTGGTGGTGTTTGGTTTGGTTGTTTTGGGGGGTTTTTTTGGGTGGTTTTTTTTGTTTGGTTTTTTGGTTTTTTTTTTTGGTTTTTTTTTTTTTTTTGTAGAACTAGCAAGGATTCAGAGTTGCAGAGCTGATTTTATCAAACAGTAGACTTGTGTTCTTAGAAGTAAAACTGGGTTAATTTTAACTCTGACTGAATAAAAGTGTCCAGACTTCTGGACAATCTGTGCAACACCATTACAAGCTTTTAAAAAAATTTGCAATGCTTGCGGTCTTCAGCAGACTCTTACTAGGTTTTATGAGACACCTTTCTCTCAAATTAGCTGCTGTGTCACGTACCTGGCTTCAATACACCAATCTATTGCTCCATAGAGGGGGAAACATAAAACCTCCTGTCAGTGTGTATCCTGCAGCTCTTCTAGGGGGCATTGCTTGGGGTGTCTGGGTCACAAATGCTTTGCATTTTTATTTTAAATAAGTAGGGGGAAAATGATCATTGCATTGATGTCCTTGAAGAGAAACTACTGAAAAATTTTTATGTGAGTCGCTATGGCACTTGTGTGAAGCAACACAATTCTACTGAATTTAAATTACTTTAATAATTAGCAATTTAATGGGGAGCATTTTAAGAGTGATATACTCCATAAATGGTTGTAGCATTTTAACAGGTTTATGTGCCATAAATGCTTCATTTTATATTTCATTACTTTATAACTTGTGAGATACCAGAATTCCAGGACTTGGAGTTAAAATTTGTCAGCTCAGTGTGTGTATGCCCTATTGTATATATGACATCCATGATTTACCCAAGGTAATACAGTATACATTTGCATGCATGCCTGGCCTATAATTCTCTTATCCCTTAATTAAATAATGGCAGTTTTCCCTAGTTCTCTAAATAAATTGATACATCCTTTCTGAAGTACCCTGACTAATGACTGTGTCCAGTGCTATTTGCATATTTAAAAATAGTCTTTCTAGGTCCAGTGTGACTTTTGAGACAACATATCTATTTATAATAATAACTGAGAATCCTTTGATTTTTTTTCTGCTGCAAAGCCAGAAATCAAATCTGAAAGTGTCAATTCAAGAATTTATTACCATTCACTGAAGCACTCTGCTCTGTGTTTTGCTTAAAGCAGGAGGAGATATACCTGGAGCAGGAGGCAGGAGGCAGAATAACCTGAAGCTGATTCCACTTTTAAACTGAGCAATGATGTTAGCTACATTTTTTTACATGCACATTCTAGTATATTTTTCTATACAAAATTACCTTTGGCCTCAGATCAAGAAATGAGATGGAAAAACAGAATCTTAAGGTGCTCTGCCTCATTAGTGCCAAAATCGCAGCCACTGCTAACAACACCATTGACCACAGTGGGGCATTTTACTGATCAGATGAACCAAACTATGTGGGCTACTTTGGGTATTCCTTGGATGTAGAGGGGAAGGATGCCAGTTTTCAATATCCTGTCATATGTGCTGTCACTTTCAAATACTGTCGTTGCCTGATAAAAATAGTATCTACTGTTTGGTACCTCTAAAACATGAACGCAGGACCTGCAAATTGATGAAATAGCCTGACTGTGAAGAGATGACATGTTAAAAGTAAGTGGGAATGCAAGAACAAATATCCTCGAAGCAGTACTTGGTGGATTATGTAGATTTTCATCTTCCTTGAGCTAAATGCCTAGCACCTGAAAGGATGTGGATGTGCCTTTCATTTTCTGGGTTCTCCAAGTGAACAGCTGATTTAAACCTCCTGATCCTGACTGCTGCTGAAGGTGTTTTGTCCCAGCAGGAAAATGCCACTATACAGAACAATCTTCTCCCATGTTGCTGGGAGCATCTTGAAGGTGGCAGAGGGGGGACCAAGGGTGTGTGGCTCAGTTGGAAGCAATGCTGTTGCCTGAATAGCATGAAGTGTTGGGAAGAGTAATGTGGTGATGCCTAAACAGGGATCAATGCAGCTTTAGTCAAGGCAGGAATGTAAGGTCCTGAGTATATGTGTGTATATATAGGTAGCTAAGAGTCTGAACAGTTAGATAAAGTATCTGGAAGCACAACCAGTTAGACAAGCCCAGACCTTAGCTTTCATCCCTGTGCAGCACCAGCTTGTGTTGAGTGCTTTTGGACAGTTTAAGTCAACATATCTTTGACTTGTGGGGGGGAAATAATTCTGTGAACAGCAGATGATTACTTTTCTTTGAAAATCTCTGATGCCTTTATAATTTGAGGTTAAGGTATCACATCTGCTAAAGAGCACGCTTTATGGCAGGTGTGAACTTTGCATTTCCCATTAATATGTGTTCAATTTTGATTAAGTTTTTACCATTTGCTTCTGCTTATTAAATGTTAATCACAGCTTAGACTTCCATAAATCTCTGCAGTCTCCATGTACACTAAGCAGTGCAGATGCCTTTCCTCATTCCCCTTCTAGACCCCCAGAGAGTGATGGAAAATGGGAGGAAGCCTGCCTTTCCTGCATCCTTACAGATCCCCAGGTGTTTTTTTCCTGCAATGTGCATGGAGAAGCTACCTTATTTGAAACCAGAGTCAAGAAACTTGGCTACCGGGAAAAGGGAGAAAAGGCGTTTAGCAGGAATGATTTCAGAGATAGAAAATCTATGACTGGGATTTGAAGAAAAGAGGAGAGAGAGGAATCAGGGATCAGTAATGAAAAACAGTGAGTGGAAAGAGAAAAAGAGATGGATCTTAAGAGGAATTGCAGTGTGGAGAGTAGAACTTTATGCTGGAAGGGAACAGTACTCTCTGAGGATATTGAAACCTGGGGCAAGATTCTGTGGCATGTAATGATGCCTAATTTACCTATCTACGTGTAGAACTTTATACAAGTAACATATTTTTAAGCCCTCATTGTAGTCAACCTAGCAGATTGCCCTTCCATCACAGCAGCTTGGACCGAACATCAGGCACTCACACAGCTTTCAGTGCCTGTGAGAGGGACAGCTGAGCTTAACCCTGGCTGGGGTAGTCTTGTGTCAGCTTGTTAAATTCCTCTAAAGAACTACATGATGTAGCTAGCTACTTGTAACTGCAGAAACTGACCCTAAGTGTCCTCTCTAATCCAACACTCCTGAATTCTTGAGCCAAAGTGTTAAAAAAAATCTTTAGTTGTAAATAATTTCGTTACGTTTATACAGTTGCTTATGGGAAATACACTTGCTCTCTGTCTTGATTGGTATATTTGTTTTTACACCTGACCCATAGCAGTCCAATACAGGCTTGTGGTATGTAATAAAAATGGGATAGGTGTTTGTGGTGAGTCATAATGGTAGAAGGACAAGGATAAGAGAAATAATTTTTAAAGATTCCTGTTGTGTATATAATCAATGAAAATTTCTGTCCCACATGTACAAAACTAAGTAAAGTATTTAATAACAGCAACTAGCAGTTTATGCTATAGCATGTAGTGTGCTTATCTAAGAACATATATTCTACAGACATTTAAGAGGCTATCTAATTTCCTTAATGATTCCTCTAGGTTAGCAGATACAAACCCCTGGCTATCAGTGAAATCAAGTGTGATACAACTCTTGCTGGTTTTGGATCCTAACTTGTATCTAAACTGAATTTTTTTTCATTGCTTTATCACAGGGAGTTTTTTGGTAGCTTTTCTTATTAAGAAAAAAGCAGACACTCATCTAATGTAAGTATCCATATAGACTGTAGTTTGAAGATTGTCAGAGCTGTACCTAAATTACCAATGTAATTTGGAGCCAGTCAGCTGGGTATCTGGCTGCTGTTTGAAGAGGTAATTCTAAATCTGAAATCTTTCTGAAACAAGGAATTTGAGACACCCACTGTCAAGTTAAGTGCCAAGCTCTGAGAAGGCATCATTGTCTGAATTCCCTGAGATTTCTAATGCTTACTGTTGCTACAGAAACAATGGATGATTTTGTTACCCAGGCTGTGTTTTGGATTGAGCCCTTCAACAGCACTTTGAGTGTTCTAGGAAAAGACAATGTTTCTTGACAATTTTCTGGGGGAAAAATGGTAAATTACTTTTCTTACATGTCAGTGTTCATATGCTACCTGTGCTTGTCATGACAGAAGGAATGACTGGAGGGTAATGAATAGAGAAATACTTTGATACCAACTTGTATGTCAAAGTTGTTCTTGATCCTTTTGGGACCTTTTCTTGATCATTCATTTCTACACAGGCAGCCTAGAAATGCTTTCAAGTCCAAATATCAATAAATGCTTAGTGCAATCAAAGGAGAGGATACCATCTGTGCAAGGAGGCTGGCCTTGTAATGGATATGTATTAGGATATTTCTGTCCTGCCCTATGCTAGATAAGTCAGCTAGATATGTCCCCTAGGACATATATAAGGGATCTTTGGCCAAGGCATTGAGGTGAGAGGTAGAAGAAAATGCAGAAAGATCATTGAGTGAAATAAGCCAGGAAATAAACCAGGAGCTGAAAGAGAAGGTTCCATAGCTCATTCTCAGTGCAAATCTTTCTTTGCTGAATTCATCCCAAGTTTTGAGCTCTTCAGTTAGAAATACAGCTGCTCTGCAGCCACATCCTCTTTGCTGCTTGAGATCTTAAAGGTGCCCATCATACCCTCTTCAGTCGTCTCTTCTCCAAACAGAAGGATCTGCGTATGTTCAGCTTTCTTATACAGAAGGGCAGTCATTACTTGATCATTCCCTGTTCATGTTTTCAGTTAAGTAGTGCAACACAAATTACAATAAAGGCGATATGGATGCAGAAAGACTTTCATAGTGGCTTTGCTTTGCTCTTTGTTCCTTTTCTAACAGTCGTTGACACCTAATTTATACCAAAACTGTTTGTGGAAATGATGTTTTAATAATATGCACTATAACTGTGGGATTTTCTTTATAAGAGATTGCAGTCAAGTAAGAGCCTATCCCTTTGATTGTAAAGCTGGGTTTGTTTAAAATACTCTAAATACATTTACTGACTTTTACCTGCCCATTTTTGTCATTCTACAAGGTCCTTCTACAGTTTAACTATCCTAAAAGCTCACCACCAGCAAATGCTTTCATTTTCCTATTCATCCTCTTCTCAAGATCATTTAAGGAGATATTGGACAGCACAAGCCAGAGCAGAGATCCCTGTGGTGCTTCATTTAGAATCCCTCTCACTATGAAAATTGCTCATTTCAGCCACATTCCCCCTCTTTAACCAGTTCTTCATTTATGTGATGGTGTTTCTTCTTATCCAATAGCAATTGTATTTACTTCAGTCAACAAACAGTTATTAGGGAGAAATGCATTAGCTAATTATTAAATCATTTTACATTCATTTCTGTCTCTGGATGTTGCCACCATTTTTCATTTTCAGGAGCATTCATTTGTCTCTCAGTGCCTCTTTAGTGCTTTTTCAGTTCTCACTTTTGGATGTCTTATATTCATAGGCCTTAGAATGATCCTCATAAGTCTTTAGAGTTGTTGGAAGCCAGACAGAATTCTCTCTTCATCAAACTATTAACAGCAGTGAAAGACATGCACTGTCCATCTTGCCGATATTTATGCCTCTTAACTGCTAGAATCCCTTGGTCTTTTGATCAGTATAGAAACATATCATTGAATTTACTTTCACTGAAGTCTCAGAACTGCTGTTGGTTTCTTAGTTTCAGATTCACTACCCCTCTTACAGTATTTGAAGCAGATTGCATTACGTATTCTATTTGCCGTATTCCAAAGATTAATATCCAGTGATGTTACCCCTGAGCCTGACCCATTTCCTATAACCTCATCCAGAAGTAAGAGATTTTAAGTACCTGTCTCTGATTCAGTTTAACTAAGATTAGATTTCACACATACATACCATTTTAATATCCTCTTTTTAAAAAACTAAGATGCATAGTTAACCCTAACTGTTTTAATATGGATTTCAAATATCTCTAAGACAGAGTAGCTGAATCTGGGATGAGGAGGAGGTTAGTGCTTCCCTGGGGAGCAGTGGGACCTGCTTATGGAGGGAACAACCCAAGACAAGGATTCTTTCAAGAAAAGGAAAAGAAGGAAGTGGAGAGGCTGAGGCTGTGACAGACGCAAGGATACCTGGGACTAAAGAACCAAGGGGCCATTCCTCCTTAGGATACAGATGCCCTACTTCCAGGAAGTGGAAGAGCCCTTTGCCTTGTGGATGTGATCTGTACTCTACCACTTGTCTTCAAGAGCAGGAAGAGGTCTCGGCCTGCCCCTATTTAATGCTCTAGGTGTTGCCTGTCTCAGTGGTGACAGAATGAGAAAAATGCCTCAATTCGGGCAGTTTTCTACAATTCAGAAAATCTATGAGTTGACTTCAAAAAAACCCCTGGAGACAGAGGCTTGCCCTACAAAGCCATAGTGGATGGGGGAAAGAATGTTTTATAAACTGTTTCACTTCTATTCAGCTGTATTTAGGACTATGAGTTTTCTCTGCAGAAGAAGTTGAGAATTTGCATTTATACTCCAATGAAGCATGTTTTTCCCAAGTTTAAAACCTTTATACTCTAATTTGGAGAGTTTGTTTTGGAAATATATGCTTCAAAGCTCTGTCTAGCTTGCTGCCCTGACGCAAGAAATTATGTATCCATTTAAACATCTGAGTTTCTCCGTACAGCATTGCTTTTTGCATTATCAGCTTGGTCTGTGTTTGCAGCTTCTTTTTCAATGAGAGCATTTCAAGCTCTCATTTTCTTAGTCTAGAGTTTAATTAATTGAGCTCTGAGTATTTTTACACCAATATGGGATATGCTGTTTTTCACTACTTATGCAGATATGCACTGTTCTGCATCATAATTGTTTTGATATGAATATGAATTACATGGCAATTGACCTTGGGCTCTTAGTCTGTGCTGACAGCCAGGCCTGTGCTTTGTCCTCTGCATAAATTGCAAATCACATCACTTCTTATCTGAGTCTTTGTACAAAAATATGCTTTCCCTGGGGACCCATTTGCATTGATTCCAGTAGTCATGGTACTTTTCACTTTTCTGCACTGCTTACACGCCCTTTGCTCTCCTCATAGGAGAGTGACCTCCACTGTCTTCCAGCTTGCTCATTATATGTTATCTGCATGCCTTCTGCTTTCTGTGCCATGCTATTGCCTGAAAATTTGGCAGCTGTGAAATATTTTTTTCATAACTCCCCTCTTCCAGAGCTGCTGATTCAGCAAATTTCACTTGTTGCAGGGACTAATTTGGAGGTGTGTGATTTAGAGACATGGAATGAAACTGAAAGTAAAGAGCTAAGGGATGTACACTGGCCTTAGGTGCCCTCCTGAAATTTAACTGCTTTTGCAGCCCAAACGTGACACAACAGCCTTTCCAACGTGACCCTTGAGCTGCTCCAGTGAGTGCGGATACCAAACGTAGGATGTGTGTTTAGGACAGTCCTTGGGGGTGATGAGTGCTCTACCAGGAGGCCAAAGTGGGCCTTGGCACCTCACATTGCGTGTTACTGACACAGGGAGATGGTGACTCCCATCCACCTTACACCAAAAAGTAGTGTGGAACTCCCCAAGCCACCAACACAAGCAACAACAGGAGGTACAGAGGCAACTACCGGCTGTAGGGGAAACAGAGGAGCAATCCACAGCATCCCAGCTGGAGCTGAGTGCATCCGCTCCTCTGCTGGCTCTCGGCTGCCTGGCCAGCCGTGCCACTGTCTCGTCGGTGCCAGGTTGTTTACTGCTGTTTGTTTGGCAAGCCCAAGTCCCAAACAGATGGATGCTTACAACCTAGACCATACTATTCCAGCAAAGCTGGTCACTTCAAAGGCTTTGTCAGGACATGGACAAGTGCAGTGCATAGAAGGGAGCTGCGGCTAAAGGGATACTATAACCAAATAGGAGGAAGCTGCAGCCCCATCTATTTCATCTCTCCTGTGGTTTGCAGTGGCTGCTTTCTATGATAGCAGCTGATAAATTCTTCAGAGTTTGTCCAACATAAATCCCTTCTGAGCTGAGCTTTGGCAAATTTGTGATCAGAGCTGAGGCTAGCCTGCTGTGACCGTGTGTATGTGTTGTGCTGCTTTTGCTTTGCTTTGGATGGAATTACGTGACCCCAAAGCAAAATTTTGTGGATGAAATGCCATGCTCTGCTGAAACCTTGTAGATTCATGTTTATTCATTTAAAATTTGTCTTCTCAAAAGTAATTTTCTTCTAAAATTGTTAATGTATCCTGATGGCTGTTGGGAATTTAATGCTGTCATTTTCCTTGGCTTGCTGTGAGGGTTGTGTGTCACCTATAATTTATACAATATGGTGCTTAAAAATATGGTGTTTCATTATTACAGGGAGCTTGGAGAAACAACATGGCTGAGAAAATTAGCTGTAGATAGCCTCCAGAGATTTATGCATCTCAAGGATTTTGTGATCTCCTTTTGATGAGATTCATTAATAGTGTTGCATGTGTAGTTATACTTCCAGCTCTGCCTGCCAATCCTGAACTGTGATATCAGAGAAAAGCTGGAGTGCTCAGAGCCCAGTGCTGCTGGAAAAGTCAATGAATCCCATCCTGCACAGGCCAAGCCTGCTCAGAGTCCACTGTCATTGAGGGTTTGCTGGTGAAATGTGGGTAAGAAAGCAGTTGCAAGGACTGTAGTTCAAAAATACTCCAGTGTGGTTTAGTTTGTTCGAGGCACTGCTTTTTCCAAAGAGGGCAGTACTATTCCAATTTAACCACATCTGTACCAGCAGCTGCACCTGGAGGGACTTTGGTGCTCTGTCTCCAAGAAAATGGTATACGTTTATAACTTGTACCAGTAAAGCATGAAATAAATGCAGCAAAGATTTTTGCCAGCAACAATACCACCTAAAAATCTGCAAGTCCTCTTTAGAAAAGTAGGGAAACACGGGTCACTTGGTAAATAACAAAAAAAAGTCCAAATTAATTGTCCAAGTTGATTCATGAAAAATCAAACAAAAACAAAAGGAAAAATTGAAAAAATAATGTTTTTTAAAGCTATTGTGGCTTAATGGCCTGGCAAAGAAAATGTTTGCCCTGACATCTACCAAATTTAATGGTCTTTTACTCTGTTCTTTCCCAAATACTTCCAAGAAAAATGGGATCTGCTGTTGTTGCTTTGAGCTACTGGATGTATCAGAGGGACAAGGCCACATTTCTAGAGAAGTTGTTCAGTAGAGTATTCATAGAGTCATAGAATCACAGAATATGCTGTGTTGGAAGGGACTCGTCAGGATCATCAAGTCCAGCTCCTGGCCCTGCACAGGCCACCTGAAGGATCACACCATGTGCCCGAGAGCATTTTCCAAATGCTTTGGGAACTGTCAGGCTTGGTTCTGTGACCACTCCCTTGAGGAGCCTATTCCAGTGCCCAACCATCCCCTGGGTGAGAAACTTTCTCCTGATATCCAGCCTAAACCTCCCCTGACACAGGTTCAGGCTTTTAAGGTCCCTTTCAACCCAAAGCATTCTATGACTCTATGATTGCTAACATACAGCTCTTCTGAGAACAGGATGTTTGCATTTAGCTCATAATAAAAGTAAAATATGCAGAAGTTTCAAGCAAGTTAAACAATTAAAATTGCAAACCAATAAAGCTATTCTAACAGTATGTTGTTCCATAGGGGAAAGCCAATACGTAATATATTGCTCTAACATTAACTCAACCAGACACACAACAGGAAACAGCCATTTAACTCTGGAGTCTGCAACAGTAAATCATTGGTGTTTTCAGCTTAAGGCAAATACGAGAACTGAAATGAAAGCCCTAGTGTTCAGAGTGAACTAGGCAGGAGAACAATAAGGAACGTGCTGGTAGGACAAACTGAGGGCGTCGCAAGGCTTGGGACACTTCATTGTGCAATTCACATGGCCAACTTCTGTAATACTGTATCTTGCAACAGACAATGTAAAGGTGCTGAACTGAGTTGCATAACCCAGGTCAAAGTTAGGAGAAAACTGTGTTCCAGTCACATGGTCAGCTCTTGCTGCTCCCTGATGTGGCTCCAGCTTCCTTCACTACACTGTTTTGTGGGAGCTGTCTGAAGATCAGCTGTCTCTCTCCAGGTTCCCCACACACAGAAGTTGCCACATCTGCCCAGTTAAACATACTCTCACTAGAGGGAATAGCATATATATGTGGCACATGGATGTTTTACAATTGCAACCTGAATGTTCACTTCTTAAGGAAATATGCAGGAAGAAGGCACAGAACAGTCTTTTGCTATTCAAAGCACAAATCAAATCACTCTCACAGGCTGGAGGCTGCATCAGAGACTTTGGAAATTTGGAAGGGTTACACATGCATATGCAGACAAATAACTTTTGCTTGAATTTTTGTCAGCATATCCCAAGTACAGAGCACAGACTAGGCCTGTACTATTTACCTGGGGAGCATCATAAGCTGTGAAGGTGTTCCTCACACATCCTGCAGTATGAGGAACTTCTGCAGTTCCTCAGAGGAATTCTGCACAGTGAAGGAGACTCATGATGAGGTCTTCTAGCCACAGAGCCCCTTGAATGTATACACTGAGCTTCTCTAGGGTCCCTACAGTTTAAAATTCTTTGTAAGATAGTTTTTATCTTAAAGTGCCTAGACCCCCTCCACTCCACTGTTTTTGAAGAAAGAAATGGGGTGCCGTACTTAAAGTTCTAGAAAAATCATTATCTAGCTCTATATAACCTGAGTAAATGGATGAGACATCATCCTGTAGTGGTATTTCATATGCATGTTGTATTCAATGCTTATGAACCTGGTGTGTAAGCAATGCAAAAACCCTCCCAAAACCCAAGAAATCTGTATTAGAAATTCCAACTACACCAACCAAAAGTTATGATACTTTCTCTACAGCTTTCACCTGTTCTTGGTGACTTGGCCATCTCAGGGTACTAGGCAGTGTGTTGGAGATCACAGACAGGGGGTTGTGTAATATACCCTGATTTTTAACCAGTGGCAAGGAAACAGGTTATGGATAATTGGTGTGCAGAAAGAACTGAAGGGTTCAGTGAGTAACTGAGGCATTGCCTTCAGAAAAGTTAATCTGTTCCAATCCATCAAAAAGCAGCAAAACAACGGAAGTATTAAATGACCAGGCAAAGAATTAATTTGCTTGAATGAATGGAAGAATTTGTGTCTATGTGATGTATTCAGATACCAGCTCAAGGACTTACAACATATATAATTAATGGGTGTAGCAGAGAGGTGAATCCTATATGGCCTCACAGTATCAATAAAACATACTGGAAATAATAGATTAATTTTCCTAGATCAGGCTAGTATATAATTTCATCATCTTCCTTCTCAAATCTATGTTTTTAAACCAAGGAGCTGATCCAACCCCCTACGTTTATGGAAACGCTCATACTGACTTCAGTGGACTTTGGGTCAGGCATCTGACAAATATCACATGGGTTTTTAATGTCCTGAAAGGTTTTAAAATACAGAAACTTTAGGGTTTTTTTCAGTTAAGAAATTATATGCCTTAATTTTTCAAAATTCATGGAAGTCCACAATAGAGATTTGGAGTAATATACAAAAAAGCTCATGCAAAGATCTACTTGTTTCAGTCTAAAATAATTAGTAAGGCTAATAATTAGTAAGGAGTGCAAAATCAGTTAGTTTTCTTTATCCCTTGCCAACAAGTAGATAGGGCATGGAAATTTTCTTTCTTCTGTCTTAATGGCCAGAGAACTTTACCAGTTTGTTCATAGTCAAAATTATCTGAACCTTGTTGTGCCCCAAAGTGAAATGAAATAACATGTCAAGGGTTTCAGATTGCCAGCTGATGTGAAGCTGCACTTGGAACATAAAGAAATTCTGTGATTAGAAAGCATCCCCTCTCTCTTGCTCTCTCTTTTTTTTTTTTTTTTTAATTTAAAGAAGTAACATCAATCAGGATGAACAGAAAATTCTTTCAATGGGCTTTTTGTCATCTGATAGTGAATTACTGAAACAGCTGGTTTGCAGGAGGCCATTTATTACGTGCTGCTTTGAACTGATATGCCACTCACAACTGCTTCTATCCTATGCTCGTACTTCATAAAGAGCAGGAACCTGCTAGTGCTAAACATCCTGATCTCATATTGTTATTAAAATTACATCTGGAATAGACCTGGCCCTTTATGTTTTAAATTTTTGTGTTGTCATGAACATATTTCCCCATAAAGACAAACCTAACTGACATATTAAAAGATATTTGCTTTGAGGAGAGCAACATTTTGCAACTGAAAACGATATAGGCCAAAATTTGTCACCTCATATAGCAGATATAGCAGTTCTTCCCTGTAATTTATTGGCATGGGTTCCAGCAAGGGCAGTTTTGCCCTGCTTGGAGAGCAGTCTTTTTATGTGAACAGAATACAGATCATCTCTTCACTCTTTATTTTCTACATGTTTGCGGTGCTTCCTGTCGTCAGCAGCATGACTAAAATTGCTGGAAAACGCCCCCAGAAGCTTTATATATATCCAAGAATTTATGTTATGAAACTTAGCAATAATCTTTTGTAGCTTAATGCTGCCGTGGAACAGCCAAGGAAATTGATTCAGTGGGAGAGCCACGACTCCTTTCTGCTCACTTCAACCTGCTCCCACATAATAAATCTTTTCCAAATACTTAACATTAGCTGATGAGGAAGGGGTTTCTGGTTTAGGGTCATAAGCCTCTGAATAGCACTGTGCACTGAATTGCTAGCATGCTATCGCAGTATTTGCTCTGCAGCATTCAATGAGATCACATGGATCTAACTGAGCTCCTCACTGGACTCCTTCACTGTCTGTGCTACGGTTTGTCTACTGCTAAACTTTCCTTCCATGCTGTAAGCCTCTGTGCAAGGTAAACACTTCTTCCACTCAGCTAAGAATGGTATTTTAAACAAGCCTTTCTCAAAGTACAAGCTGCTCTTTTTCTAAGCAAATAAAACTATTCTTGGAGCAGGTATTTTGTATTAGGAAAAGTTGATAAAGGAATTTGGGAAAAAATGTTTAACATATTGATAATTATTCCCCTGCATATCTGTAAACACACACTAAGAAAAATCTGTTGTAGGTTGTTTGAGACAGTTTTTCGTGTAGAATTTTACTTCAAAGTAAGAGTAACAAAGGAAGAAAGTGTGATTTGCTCATGATTTCAGATAGTTCTGGATGATCCATGTGTTTTGGATGTATACACCTGCACTTTGCCATTAATTAGTAGTGTCTGGGAGTGCACATTTTGTATGTATGGTTCATGGAAAGGTGATCACACTGCCAAGTGCAAGGTATTATTTACCAGTATTTTTGTAGGTGGATTTGTTAGAAGAGCACAAAGTGGATAGCAGACACTTTTCTTTTTATAAAATACATTACCATGTATAGCAAGGCAGTTACTTTCCAGAACAATGAGTTATGTACATTACAATAATGGTGGTTGAGAAAGGGCATCACTTTATCACTTTGTTTTCCCCCATCCTTTACACACCTTGAGATTTTTATCTCCCTATATAACTCTTCCTTTAGCCTTATTTGCTGGAAAGGCCTGACAAGGTCTAGGGCAGTGGAGTCAAATTTGGAGTTGTTTTGAGCCCATTTTACTTGTTGAAGTTTATTACCGTGTCTAAATTTAGAAAGGGATGTCCCTATGATGGGCTTTCTGAGTGTGCTGTGATGGAAGACATAATAGTAACCCATAAAATGTTTCACTATAATGCCTACTTGAGAGTACAGAGATGTAAGAATTGGATGTTTAGATCAGTGTTTTGAAAATACACACCTCGTGGGTTTTTTCAGTTGTAAACATGATTTCAGGTTTTGGATGTGAAAAATTCTTTCTTTAAAAGCACAGAATATTTCTTTAACTCTTGAGAAAACCTTGCATATTCATAGAAGCTCTTTAAAATGCTTAGGGAGGTGAGAGACAACTCTTTCTGTTTCCCCCAGGAGATACAGGTCAATCACAAATGTGAGTCTATCTATACATGCTTGTCGTGTCTGCTGCTCTCAGCAGAAAGGAGTGCTGCTTGGGTGGAAATGACAACAGATACCTGCAATCCTAAAGTATTCCTGTATCCAAACTTCTTACTGAAGCACCAGGATTTCGTGCAACGTGGTTAAAGAACATCCCTACTCAGTTTGGGTTGGTAGTCTGAAGAATGCAAAAATAATTCCTTTCCATGACAATCATGACCATGTGAATTCTGGGGATGGTCTTTATCACAGTGCTCATGGGATGATACAGTTCACGTTCCTGAGAGGACAGAGTAAAGCAGCTAGGAAGATCACAGCCCTGGATATCAGAAGAGCAGGCTGTGGCTTATTCACAGATTGGCTTGGAGAAATCCAATGGGATACAGCCCCAGAGAGAAGAGAGGTTCAGGAAAGCTGGTTGCTTTTCAAGGATCCCCTTCTTTAAGCTGAAGACAGAAGGCCTGCACAGATCAACAAGCAGCTCCTGACAAAATTCAGACGTAAAAAGGAAGCATACAAGAGGTGGAACCAGGCATAGGGGAGACTGGAGGAATGCATCATGAAGGATTGGGCTTAGAAAAACCAAGGTCCACCTGGAGTTGAATCTGCTGAGGTATAGAAAGACTTCTACAGGTATTTAGGCAGCAAAAGAAAGACTAGGGAAAATGTGGGACAGCTGCTTATTTAGTCTGGGGAATCTGGTGACCAAGAACATGGAAAAGGCCAACGTACCAAGTGCCTTCTTCCCCTACATTTTTTCCTGATAAAATAATGACTATATACTAATATACTTCATATGCTAATGACCTTCAGGCATTCTAAGTCACTCATAGATGGAAGAAAATCTGGAACAAGGTTCAACTGTCACTAATTTGTGTCATGTTGTATCTAATTCTTCATTTACACTACATATGGTTGTTTCAGCCTGTAAACCCTTCTAGGCAAGGAGGCAAGTTCATTAATTTGGCTTCAAAAAGATGTTACATGTTCTATGCTGAACAGTGTCTCTGGAGGTATTCTTAAAATAAGTTGCATTAAATGGCTTTGCACTTTGGGAAAGTATATTCCCTATTAACAATCCCTGCCTGATTCTTAATTTAGTTTCTTTTTCTGGTTTATCTGCACATGTGCAGATAACCAAGCTGCAAATTCCCAGTAGACTTCAGAGGCCAGACTTGGTTGCTGTGTGCAGTAATCTACAAACACCATGCCATGCAGTTCAGTCTGCTACACCAACTCCTTTTGACTCCAGGGAATCTTGACAACCAACAGGACATCCCCAAAGAGGAAGGCATGGGGGTCAGGATCTTTCTCACTGCTTCCAAGAAAAGGGATTAAAAATGTAGGTTTTTTGCCTTCATGGGTAAATGAATAAATTAGGTTGTTTTTTCTTCCTTTTGCTGATCCATGGTTTACGTGTGTGCATCTAATTAAGTAGACTCCATACTGAAATAAAATTGCTGTGGCAGTAATCTTTTAATTCAAGCAAAAAAATAAAACCTCCAAGGCAAAAAGCATTGGTAATTAGGAAAATAACACTTGGAGATTGTGCTGGCCAGAGTGAGAGAGTGAGGTTTGCCTTGAAGTGGTTTCCCTCTGTCCCAAGGCTTCCAGCTGCCTTTTAAGCCTCTTGTTTCAAAAGCCTCTTACACTGCAGTTTTGCCTTTACCTGCCCTCTGTGTTCTCCCTTTGTTTTTTAGGTTTTTTGTGGGGTTTTTTCGTTGTTTTTGTGTTATTGTTGTTTAGTTTGTTTTGTTTTTGTGCTTGCTGACTTTTTTTTGGAAACGACTCTTGCCTTTCTGTCTGTTTTTGGCACTTTTGCAATGCGCTCCTGCACTGTGCTTGTCCTTCTATCCCTCCTGTGTCTTCTCACATTGCTGTTGTTGGTCTTCTCCCTTTTTGTTGGATCCCTGTGGCAGGATTGCTGTTCAGGACTGGAGCTTTCCTCTGACAGAAACCTGTTCATCCCAGGAATGTTACTGAGGACTTAGGAAGTCCAAGAAGTGGCCGAGAAGACTGGGTTCAGTTTTCAGCCCCAGTGTTGCCTTGCATGGATGGGATATTTGCCTACATGAAGCAGCATGATCTTTCATGGGCTCTCAACTTGCTGCTGAGCAGTCTTGTCACATTTTACATAGGTTTGGACCAAGAAAACAGGCTGAAAGAACAGCAGAAGGACAAAGATTTCAGCCCAACAGAATTGGCCTTGCAAAGAACCATGCAGAAAAAAAGCCAATATTAAGTTGTGTTTGGACACACTGGCCTAAATAATAAATTTTCCACAGATTTATGAAGAGGGGCATCTTTTTGAAATATTTTTAAGTGAAGGGCTCCAAGCATGTAAGTATAGATAATATTATTATCAATATGTAGAAATGATAATGTTGTTCTAAGCTCTGCATATATGAGTGATTAAAAACTGTTGATTTCAGCAAAGTAGGAAAAACAGATTGGAAAGCATCAAGAATGGAAAGAAGGAAGTTCTTTGCCTGAGTAAATTACCATATTGCAAGGAGGTGATATTGTGGCACTATCTCCAGAAGTCTTGTTCTCAGAGCACAGTGGGGTTTAGAGATCCCTGCTGTGACTGGAAGATAGGAAGAAAAATCTGTATTTCACCAAGGGAAGCTCTTGGCAAAGTTCAGCATAGCTGTTGAAACATATTTGTTAAAGGTGGGAACACATTTTATTTGAATTCTATTTTTTGCTGCAAGTGCTGGGCTCAGTCCAGAGCAATGCTGTCTCTTGCAAGTGAGGTAGCAATGACTCAGAGCAGAAACTGGCCCCCAAGTGTTTTTATATTTTTTTGTTGTCTTTCTTCATAACTGAGTGAATTTTATGTAAAAGAAGTCAAATGTGAAATCAGTCATTTTGATGGGCAAGATGAGAAATATTTTTAAAAAGTAGTAAGTATTTACAAACTGTTTATATTGCCAAGCAATTTTTTTTTGAGATGTTAAGCTACTCCAAATCATCAGGTATTTTTCTGGAGGAATGAGTATCTTGGAAGTAGGAATGATCTCCCAAACTCATTTGACTCTTGCAAATGAGCATCTGTTCGAACATAATAATTAGAATTTCATTTTCTGTCTTTGGCTGTGAAAGATGAAAAGCATTTGCTTCTCCTGCCCTTCCTCCCTCCTCTTGTACTCGGGCGTTATCACCTTGGCAGCTGATTAGGATTGTTCCTCAGCAGCCAACAAGCTGCAAGTTCCAGTTCAACACCATGATTAACCTGTCACTGCTTCCTTGTAGGAGTCGTGTATGCTGCTGGCCTGGGGGATCCAGCTGCGCTGGACTTGTCTGGCCTGAAAACTTTGCCTTTGGGGAGCTGGTACCATCTTCAAGGGAGAGGGAGGAGACAGGCTGGAGAGTAAGACATTAGTGTCCTCTGCAACTGGCTGTATGAGCTGTCACTCCTGCTTTCTTGTAATTTGTGAAGACCAGTCCAGAAACTGCTTCTGGTTTCCACCGGCAAAACACTGGACCACCATGTTGACAAACAGAGGCGTTTAGTACAAGGCATCAGTGGGTATCAAACCCTGAGATACTATAAAAAAGCAGAAGTGCTGCTTTTCAAAAAAATACTCTGTATATTAGATAATTTATAATATTCATCAAGACTGACTCATAAGCCAGTGGTAAATCAGGAATAGCATTTGAAAGTCTTTCCAGTCCAGATGTGATCATATCCTCCAGATTATTGAAAAGACTAATAAATCCAAAACAAGTTCCAAAAAAAGCCTTAAGCTCATCCCAGCAAGGCTATCTTAATTTTTACATTGCTGTCAATATGCATGGTCTGCAGGTGGTTCTCACCAGAGAAAGGGAAGTTGAGTGGATTGTGTGTGCCTGTTCTGCAGCACAAGTCCTGTCATCCATCCAAGTGGGAAGTGTTCTCTCCTGTGTCTATGCTTGGAGCTGGGCACGTAAAGCAAGATATACTGAGCTTCTTAGCTTCTGAGCTTATGTATTCAGTCCTTCTGATAATAAATGAACTCTATTAAAAAGTCGGTGCTCGGCTTTTAAAAATGTAATACCACATTTCTGTAGATAGTGTAGTAGTTTCTGGGTGCAAATATTAGAGCGACCATCCATTCTTGAGCAGATATTACTGCAATGTCAGTGCCAGTGTTATGTGATGAATTGCCGTGGTTTGTTAGTGGCTCACTTTTTTTCTGCAGGATTGGTTGAGCTGACAGGTTTTAGTAAATATCCAGTTTATGCTAAATTTTGATCTCTTAACTAGTGACTGTAGAACTGTTTTGCAAATCTTGTATGTGAAGGACTATACTATAGAATGACATTAGTGAGTACTTGAAAGAATCTCCTGCTAAATAATATCCATTATCACCGAAATAAAAGTAATTTATGTTCCATCTGGGTCACTAATATTGTTTTGCCACAAAGCAGGCATTTGCTTTGGACAAGAAGAAAAAATTGGAAGATTAATTGGTGTGTACAAGCAATTTTACAGTGGTAATATACACGTAATGCAATCAGAAATAAAGCATTTGTGTCTCCTGTTGTTTATTAAAATACTTATTTTTGTAGAAATGGCTAAACAAAAAATTAAACACTCCTTGGAAACAGAGTGAATGAAGCTAATTTTTTGTCATTGTTTTGGAAACAGATGTGTGATCATATTTTAGCCCTAATGAGAGTTTTGCAATTTATCTACAAATCTGTCCTGGGATAAGCACAGCTGATAATCTTCCACTTTCTATTAGAGTCCAAGTCTTGGACGTATTCCAAAGAAATGTTACACCTTCAAACACTCTTTCTTCCTATCCAATACTTCTTATCTCACAAATTTGCTTGAAAACTTTAAAGATGATGACTTTCTGACAAGGTAACTTTCCTTCCAGTTGAATTATTTCAGAGAATTCCATCATACCGAGCAAAACAATATTATTTCCCATTAAATGATGGATACGGAGACTGTGCCAAGCAATCTCCATTGAGATCAGGAGGTCTCTGGCCTGACAACAGAGCTCAGTGGCTAGTGTTATTAATTTCTCTGGGCTGTAAAATTGCTTACTTTTGCTGTCCAAATAGAAGAACCCAGGGTTTTAAATAGTTGTAATAAATAAGAAAATCGCACATAATTTAAAATGTGAGTTACATAAAACAGATTTTGTGTCAATGAAGTGTTAGTAATATCAGGTCAAAGGGTCTGCTACTAAGAATTGACAGTCTCTCTGACTTTCATGGAGTTACTCTAGCTGCACATTTGGACAGTGATTAATCTCTAAGAAATGCCAGAAGGAGAAAACATAAACTGTTGCTGCTTGCAAGTGGAACGCTAAAGCCTAAACAGGAATATGAACAATTTAGGGATCATAATGCAGAAAATTCTATTAGGAAGAAAAGGAATAAGGTAGGCTGGAGAATTGATGGGAGGAAATGCTGGAATGACAGCTGGCAGAAAAAATTATTTCTCTAAACTAATTTTTGCTGTCTCCTGCAATAGTTTCAAATTGAGTCTGGGAACATTGGAAAGGAATTTGGAACCTGAGTAAATGATTGCAAGTAAAAAGCAACTAAGAAAAGAGGTTTACTGACAGGGGGAAAAAAAAAGATTTCATGTAAATTTATGGTGAATTTAAATATTTGCTGAAGAATAATGTGCAGAGAGCTGAAGCCCTAAGATAAAGGACAAACCTCACCTCTCCAAGGTGACAAAGAAATCAGCTGATAATAATGCGTAAATGCAAGGCCACTGCTGAAACTAAATCCTGATGCATAAATAACATTTCACATGCTTCTGTGCTTTGTTTGACTTGGCTCCTGAACCTTTGCATCAGTAAGTGTGGTGGTTTATGCAAAAGAAAAAAATTGTCAGGAGATAGACTCTGGTCCTCACAGCCGTGAGATGCTGGGCCACACTGAGCAATGGTTATTTTGTCAAGAGTGCAGAGACCTCAGTTGCATGGTGTGCTGGTTTTGGCTGGTGTGGAGTTAATTTTCTTCACAGTGGCTGGTACAGGGCTGTGCTTTGGATTTGTACTGAACACAGGCTTGATAATATTGAGATGTTTTTGTTATTGCTGGGCAGGGCTTACACAGGGCCAAGGCCTTTTCTGATTTTTGTTCTGCCATGCTGGGGAGGGGGCTGGGGGTGCATGAGAGGTTGGGAGGAGAAACAGCTGGGACAGGCAAGCCAAACTAACCAAAGGGATATTCCAGACCATGGAACATCATGCTCAGCGCATAAAGCAGGGGGAAAAAGAAGTAAGTGGACACTTGGAGTGATGCTGTTTTTCTTCCCTAGATGTGATGTTTGTCTCCATTAGATGTGATGTGGCCCTGCTTGCCTGGGAATGGCTGAACACTTGCCTGCCCATGAGAAGCAGGGAATTCATTCTTTTTTTTTACTTTGCTTGAGTCAGTGCTTGCTGCTTTCCCTATTAAACTGTCTTTGTCTCAACTTGTGAGTTTTCTACCTTTTACCCTTCTGATTCCTTCCCTGATCCTGCAGGTAGGGCAATGAATGAGTGGCTGAGTGGGGCTTGGCTGCTGGCTGGGGTTGAACCATGGAGATGGTGCTGATGGAATTAAGAACTTGTCGCATGACAACCAGGGTTAGTTGCTGTAAATGAGCACTTCCACTTTGAGGTTTCCTTGTTTCACTTTTGCCTCTCGTGACTTCAGGTACACATCCCAGTCTGCTGCAAGCTGTCCCTATTGAAGGAGACAGGCCCAAAACGTACCTATTGAAGGCCTTTAATAAATACCCACTTTATTCTCTTATTGTTGTCTAGGCTCTGTTCTAGGGAGCCACTCCAAGGCATCAGCTCATGTAAAACGTTGTATGCAAAAATGAAATGTCAAAATACTCCAGGAACCTGAGCCTGTGTTAACCACAGTGAGTGGACAATGCCAATGTGCCACGTCATACATCTCAGTAGAAGCATTGGGGAATCTTCCAAGTGCTCAGGGTTTTAGAGGGAAGGTGTGTACTGCCTGCATGGCTGTGAAGACAGACAGAAGTAATCCTCAGGGTTTGCTTAGAGGTTATTTTTAGGAGAATGCTCACATGTATCTTGAAGTTCCAAGGACAAAGGAATTAAAGAAAAACAGAAAAATAAAATGAAATAGGAAAACACTGGATTGTCTCATTAAAGGCGCAAAGACGAATTCAGCACTTCAGGCTTTACATTCACACTCTGCAACCGAGTTGGAATAATACCGTTGTTTGAGAGCAGAAATAGGTGATAAAATGTGACAGCTGGGGCTTGTTCAATGCATGAACTTCTATCAGGGTTATAAAATGAATCAGGTTCCTTAGAATAACATTACTCAGCCTGGTTCTTCCAAGTCACCTTTGACTGCCTGCCTGGACGGCTAAGCACTGCTTTGTTGGGAAGCAGGTTTCTAGGATAGAGACCTCTTCCACAGACAGAACAAGGGTTAACCTCTAAGGCCTGCTGGGCAACACTAGCCATGGGCAGCTATTACTGGCCAATAATCTACTCAGATGCAATGGCAGTGATGGTCATGAGACACATCTGACCAAGGGGCCATTTTCAAAGCAAACCAAATGGTCATAAGTCATTGAACCCCCAACCATTGCCTTTCTCAGCTTGGCCAGAGCTCTCTTGCTTCCACTGGAGGCTTAGCTGCCTTTAACAGTGTCACTTAGAGCCCTTTGTGTAGTCTACTACTCAGGTTTCCTTTCTTCTCACTCATAAATAGATGTCTTTTCTACTTGCTCTGGCTTTACAGTCATCTTCCCTACAAGCTTTAGCCAAGGAACACATAACTGAAGTGACTGGGCCAAGCATCTGAGAAATCTATATTATCTGCAATTATTTTTTGACATTACAGCAGGCAATTTAAAAATATTTTCATTTTTGCGTACAGTAATGATTTGGAGGTTGGAGGAAAAAGTCATGCTTGTCTCTATGCAGTGGTCTATCATTTTATTCATAATTAATAATCCCTTAGAGTAACTGTAAATAAAGAGAAAACAAAATTTTCAGAAAAATATTTGTATATTCTTGGATATAAATTTCACTCATAAACATATTTTTCCCTTCCTCTGGCTTTACAATACACTATTCACCTTCCCTACAAGACTCAGCACAGGAATGCATAGCCCAGCTGACCAGACCAAGCATCTGAGAACTCATGCGGTTTTGAAATCTGATGAGAATGGAAAAGCTCTGCATGTCCTCACTCATGCTGTCAAAAGCAAGAGCAACCATTTAAGATGTTGAGTATTCTGTACTAATGCACATTTTGCAAAGCTTGAGCAGGGAACTTGTAGTTATTTCTGCTCAAAGGATGCTGGTCCTGCAATGTTTTAAGGAATCTATTCCAAAGACATTAATTCTTAGAAAGAGAAGCTTAGGAAAAAAATCTAGGCCCTGCTAAGTATGATGAAGGGGTCTTTTGTGATCAGAGATGGAATTTCCCCAGGGAATTTGCAGGGAATGTAAAGAAATAGACTTCACTGTTACACTGATTTGTGCATATTCCCATTACATCTAAGAAAACATAAAGAGAAATTGCACTGAATCTGTATCTGAATGTTCTTTGCATTCAGTCAAGAGCCTTTCCTTCCAGTTGTGCTTAAGATGCTGTTATTTATAACTCTGAATTAGGAGCTTGCTTTTTATGTTTGTAGGAAAATGTACTCTACAATGATAGCCTGTAGCTTGACTAGAAATCCCCTGTAGTTGATTAATTTCTAAGGAAAAATGCCATTTCTGTGTTTTCATTTTGTTCTCTGCAAATTTTATGATCTGTTGAACAAACAGATCATAAAATTTCAAGAGGATCTGTGATAATTGAAGCTATGTAAATAGTTTTGATTGATTTTGTTAAAATAATATGATTGTGTTTTATTATCTGTGTCACTAAGCCTGACATTCACTTATCTGAAAATTAAATATCTGCATCTGAGTTGATATGATGCATATACAGCAGTATTTAGGATCTGTGCAATGTTGCAGTTCTAAAGCAAATCTCATCCTTGTGTCTGTTGTCAGCTCAGTTCTTGGAGCAGTGTTCTGCTTAGCTGAATTCCCTTAAGAGGAAATTGAGCCAACACCTCTCTTCCAGGTGTGCATCAAATGTCCTTCTATCTCTAGAAAGGCACAGTGATCTAAATGAATCCTTCAAGCAATTTTGAAATGTGCTTATGGTGGAATAGCTGCCCTAGGTAGGATAGCTGATCTAGGGGAGCCACACTAAATCAAGTCCAAACCAAACCCCATACGGATATAAAGTGGGCATTGGGACTTCAGCACCATCTGCTTTGCTCTTCTGCTGTGTCAAAACAGATGCTAAACCAAGAATGGCTTTAGTGTCCCACTACAGTCAACAGATAGGAATGGGTTAGGTAACAGGTCTATCTTAGACAACACTTGGCTTAGAGTATCAGAGCTACCTATTTCTCTCCATTATTAAGGGATTATACAATGGCTCAGACATCAGTCTTTTAAACACTTAAGTTAATGCAGATGAATCCCATTACCTTGATTTTTTGCTCATGGCTCTCTACTGAGACATTCTCAGATGGTTCCATCTCCCAGCTAGGTAGGATGGCTTTGTATTGGGGGAGAGAGGATTGCACATGCTGTATTTTTCAGTGCTCATCTTTTCATTCTTCCCTTATTCCTCTGTGGTTCCTGCTCAAATGCAGGTTTGAAAGGAAATGAAGGAGTTGATCTGAGCTTGACACTGCTGAAATCAACAGCAGAATTGCCCTTGGTTCACCTGGTGCAGCTCTGCCTGATTTAGCTTGTCTTCCAAAGTGCTTGGTACTTCTGTAAATCAGGTCCCAGGCACCACGAGCTGAGGAGTACTCAGCTGGTGATAGCCACTGAGAAGCGAGGCTGTATGATTCACTTGGCACTTCTGGGCAAGAGCAGGAAGGATGGGATAAGGGCACCAGTCAGCATCCAGCATGCTCTTGCCACAGTGGTGTCCTTCATCCTCCTCCTGTAACAGAGCAAGGGCTGAAGGGTTACTCTCTCTGTGTCTGTGACTTCTGTTCAGGACTAAAATGGTCTGTCTGATAAGGGTCCTATGGGAAACTGGTGTATGAACACGTCCTGAGGGACTGCCATGGGATTATATACCAGTGACCTTAGTCTTGGCAGATCCTAAATTCTCTTTGGCTTCCCAACCCAAACAGTGCACTTTAACTTACTTCTGTTACCCTGAGTTTTTTAGGCTCATAAATCCCCACACGTATTCACAGAAATCAGTCCTGGTACTTCAGCTGTCCTTACAGCCTCATTGAGCCCATCTTGAGCCTAAATCATAGACTCAATTGTCCATGCAATTCCTTCATTCTGTCTTTAAATTTTGTATTATACAACCTATCCAATCCAATATCACACTGCAGCCCTTTCTTAACCTTGCAACACATACAAAATATATTTGTTCGTTTGATTTTTCTATGCAAATTAGCAGTTGACTTCCAAGAATTATTATGCATGCTTTATGTCTTGATTTAATAAATTTGTGCCAGTGAAAAGCCTGGGAGGCAGAGACCAAGGCATCATTGCATGAGTGCTTTGTGTTCTTTTGCTGGCAATTTATTAGACTAATTGGGCATTGCTAGCACAGTGATTAGCTAAAATGAGAACCGTAGTTTTATTTATTTAGAATTTACAAGTATTAACATTACACTTGAGCTGCTGGCTACTGGTATTTATTTCCCTTTTGATATTTTCAGATTCTTTACTATTTATTGTACCACAACAAACTGTAGTGGAAGATGTGTTTATACAGCTTTCTGTTGAAACTGTGAAGTTCCCCATCAGTGTTGTTTCCTACGAGCATGACAAAGTTTCCAGCATCCGTCAATAATTGTCCACAGAGTAACTGAGCAACTGAGCCATGTATAACAAATTGTCCTAAATCATCTAAGAGTTAGTTCTGTAAATCCAGGAAAAGTTGAACAAATTCAGCATGAGCTTTCAGAAAAGCTTTACAGCACAGGGCAGCCTGAGTCCTGATGATTTCCGCGCTGGCAGTGCCTGTCTGCAATTTGAAGGCGTTCCTATGCCAACCCTTTTGCAGCCTGTCAGTAATTAGCAGCCCGTGGGTGTGTAGACCGGGGAAGGGTAATGTCAAGGCCTCTAATTTTCTTGAGGAGTGCACCCTGCTAAGCTATGCTGAGACACAATAAGTGCTTGTCTGCTTATTAGCAACTTTGAGATCACAAAAAATGTGCAGACATCCCCTGTTTTTCTTCAACCAAGTATGAGCCTCTTCACATCCTTCTGTCACACAAAACATGTTGGTGTCAGCACATCAGTCCCATGGACTCCCTGCAGAAAAGCCACAGCATCTGATTTTCCAGCTGCACCTGGGTGCTCTCACACTGCTCTTTGCTTCAGCCCAGCTCCAAGCACACCTTCTGCAAATAATAAACTGGCTAGGGGACATCGCCCTGGCCAGATCTCTGCCCCCAGAGAGTCCACAGACAGAGGCAGTAAAGGTTTTGAATGGGACTCCTCTTCCTCACTGGTCTAAGCATCCTTGACATCCTCAGGGGGGCAATGGCTGTGCATAAATTTTCCCTGCCAGACAGGCATGCCTGCCTGGGCTAAGGAAACTGCTGTTTTCATTTAAATGCACGCTTTGTTTCTCAAGGGAGAACTGTGTCTTTTTTTCATATTTATTTTTATGCAATTTGTCTGTCAGTCTTCCCTCCAAACTTGTGATTATGTCAGACAGCTTCAGCCAAATTTAAGGAGGGCTTCTATTCATTCTAGATCTGCTATTTACCACCTGTTATTTTCATCTGCTGCCACCTGATTCTTGTATCAGAAAAGACAGTGAACTGTCACTGTCTACCTTTTCTCTGTGTTTTTTTCCTCCCAGAACATCTGTGTATAAACTGCAGTCAGCTGAAAAAAATAGAATGCCAAAGAATTGTCAAAATAAAGTAAGACTCTTAAACTCCCATATTCTAAATTTGGCACAGATTTGTTTGGTTTAAACATGGCTTGGACTGAGTACCTGTTAAGTGTTTTAAGCAGCCACTGCACGACATGCTGTGTACTGTTGTTTTCAGATTGTAGAGCTGCTGTTCATGAAAAGTCATTTCTGGCAAGATTACATAAAACTACAATTCTGCCAGTCTAATTCTCACTACTCACTGCTTAAGTGAACAATACAAAAAATAGTACGTACCTGAAAACAGAAGACTCAAACCTCACTGTGCTCAAAATCCAAAATAAGATGATTGTATTTCAAAAATATATATTTAAATGGGTTGTTAAGAGAGGAAAGACAAGGAGGGAAAAGCTGGGCTTGGCTAGTGCTGAGGAATGAATTAGAGGCCCCTGCAACTAGAAACTGAGAGTCCTTGCCGGCAGAACTTTGTAGGGATGAGAAATTAGCCTGTTTTTAGGCAATACAGAAAGGCACCTGAGCCATTTACACCAGATGATGGTCATATCCTTAATTAATTTTGAAAGAGGTATTGGAAATTTACACCAGCAGAAATAGACACCACTTTCATACCATGTAACTGAGGTTAGGACAAATAATCTGACCCGCAAGAGTTCATGTGCCATCCATACCTTTAGCCATGACTTTCCAGTGAGCTGTTACACACTGATGTAAAATGAGTTTGAGCCTGAAGTGGAACAGGATGAGCTTTTGATGAACTGATTTCCAGAGCAGCAACAACACTTCACTGGGGCTGATTTTTATTAATTTATTAATAAGGAAAGTTTAAAATTATTGACTTTCATTAAAACCAAAATTAACAGCTATTATTAGCTAGCTCTGTATAAATATATATGTATCACTAAAGCTTACTCTGCATATGAGTAGCTCGTGTCTCCATGAAATACAATCCTCAGTGACACAATGTACTTTGACTTGTTTTTTTACCCTTCTGTCTCCCTCTCTGACAAATGTGTATGAGTTTGTGGAAGGAAAAGCATGAAACTCATTCCAGAACACATTTGTCAGTCATCCTTGTAGTGCTAGTGATTTATATTTGTAACTTAAAGCTTGTAGCATTAGTATATAATTAGCTCTGAAAGATCCAAAATTAAAACATTGAGTTAGAAACACAGAAGGAAAAAGGTGTCTGTTCTGGAGTCTAGTCTGGACTGTTTTCTTGACTGAGTGATCTTCAATTTTTCTCAATTATAAACTGTAATACAGGGCCTAGAATGCAGAAAAAAAAAAAAGTCATCTTTTATCTCATAAGCCCCAATCTAATAATGGGACACAAATTATTAGATGACAAAAAACACCCTTAAGATGAAGCTGTGTATAATGAGTCTGGGGGAATGGTAACAGATATTAGTCTATTAATATTCTGTATTTAGTGCAACAGAAAATGGCTTTAATTTAAAAAAAAATATTCATTTGAGACCAGATTTTTCCTATACTTCCACCATAATCATCTCAGAACCATGTTGTTGTTGTTTCCTCCTTCTACTATATTATCCAAACTGTGGCATCCTGGACCCCTGCCTCTGGACAAGCCTCCCCCAAATCCACAGCACCTCTGCAGTTATTCCCTTTTTTTCATAGATCTGCCACAGTATTTTTAGCTTCTTCCCAGCTTCCACTTCCACTGCAATATACTGTTTTTCCTCACTCCCTGCTTTTTACTCATCTTTTGACCTGAAAATCAGGGAGCTAGCAGCACAGACTGTAAATGATGTGAACTGATGTGGATGGTGATTTCCTGACCTACACTTCCACTGCTGCCAGGCAGAAGAGAGGATGGCTGAAGTCGCCCTGTGGCGACTCCTCTGTGGAGGAACTGATACAAAACTTACAGCAATTTGTTCGAGATCTATGATGTGATGGACCAAGGATTGAAAAAAATTGCTAAAGGACGCTGTCAGGGACTTATAGCCTGGACAGCAGCAAGAATGTCATCGTCTTGTGAAGTGTTTCTGCTTTTTCCCCTTTACCCCTCACCCTGCTGCAGTCCCAAAGATTCTTAGATATCCTTGGTGGCTGTACAGCACGTGAGATTTCTTTCCAAGTGATTAGTGATGCTGGCTTTACAGAATCTGTCAAGCCCTTGAGAGAGGACATCTCTCCAGGCCTCAGAGTGTCTCACATAGGATGAAAAACCTACTTTGGAAACCAGAAAAAGTGTCATGATAATTTGTGTACTGATGAGCCAGGACGTGAACTGAGACCTCCCCAGTTCCATCACCTGGCAAGAACCTTCTATCACTGCTGCTCCAGGCTGAGCTCAGGTAAAAATACCCTAGAAGCTAAATTGCACTTGAAGGCAGGGATCATCTTTTCAGTCTGTGTTCACACAAAACCTGCCAAAGGGCGCTGATTCATCTTTGGGCTTCCTGTGGAGTACAATCACATAAACATAATAACATCCTTACCTAGTTTTGCCCTCCGGCCTGTTCTGTACAAAGTAACATAACTTTGCATTACAGCAAGGTAATACAAGCAATGTAATAATTTATCCTCCAATTCCTGTTGTAATATATAAGCCAATGTATGAAGTCAGGGATTTTACACAAAATTGAGATTAGAAGAATGACTACAGATGAACAAACAATAGCAATGGCATCTTGTCCAATGCTACCTGTCTTTCCAGCATGACACTTACCCTTCCATGATCAGTACCCACACTTGCATGTATGCAAATCAATCCATGAGGCACAGCGAAAGGTAAAGGTGAGTAGACAGAGCCTCCTTCTCCAAATTGCTATTTGTTCCTACATTTAGTAGGCTTCCATTTAGAGACACATAATTTTAAAGCAAACCTGTGAATAGCTGTGTGGACACTCAGAAACCAAACAAGGTGGACCTATGGTCAGCCCATTTGCACAGTGGAGTGCTCTTATTTAATTATACTACTATTTCCAGATTGGGTTTCTGGTACTTTGAGAATGCCTCTCTGCATGTTGCAACATTTTAGCTATGCTGTGGAAATTAAGGGTTGTGAATTCATTTGCATCTTTACAAGAGAAAGAAGTGCTAAAATAAGGCTAAACCTCATCCTGTGCTCAAAATAACTTTCAGATTCCCTTTCTGGTCCATGCACCCACATTTTTTGCCTGAGCTGATGAGCCTTTTCTATTGTATGATGCTGTTTATTTCAGATATGTTTGTTTTTTAAAGAGAGTTTTGGTTTCAGCTTGTATAGACACCCATCCGGGTTACCTGCTGTGTGGACCACCAGCTGCTTAA
Organism: Donacobius atricapilla; assembly: GCA_013397315.1. Taxonomy (NCBI): domain Eukaryota; kingdom Metazoa; phylum Chordata; class Aves; order Passeriformes; family Mimidae; genus Donacobius; species Donacobius atricapilla. The sequence continues at coordinate 5,333 of WBMY01001062.1, read as the reverse complement.
TGTACAGTGACCTCTTGGTCAGAATTACTACACTCTGTCCCTTCCTAAGTATATGACTCAAATGAGGTATTTGAAAGTAGCTGTAAAGCTCTCCAAAAGTGTAAGCAGTTTCAAACTCCATCGCAATTCTAATGCAAACAATGGTGTTACAGTGAGCAGCCTCTCTCCAGCCCACCTCCAAAAGTTGCCAAGCAACTTTTAAATAAAATTAAATTAAAGCTGAATCCCATCTCCCCCAAAACTAGCAAACCTCATGCACTCCCTTTCACCCCTGGTACAGGGAAAAGCCTGCGCTGGTGCCGTTGCAGCTATCAGATGTGCCCAAGTCAGGACAAGGGAAGAATTCCAAAGGGAAATCGTTGCACACCCCGGATCCCTGTGTTCTACCAGTCCCCTGTCAGACTCTGCCCTCAGATTATGTGCCTCCAGCTCCCACTGGAAAATGTCAGAAAGATTTATGGGCAAGTAGCCAGGGGCAGAATTTGGCAGTGATAATGAAAAAGCTCCCAATTAGTGTCAGATAAAGATGACAGACTCGATCTGTCTTTGAGAAAGCCGAAGCCTTTTGTGTGCTATGTAATTTTTTAGCTGTGCTCTCAGGTCCCTTTCACTCGCCTTCACTTACATCAGCTGTGATAAAACGAAATCGCTGAGGCAAAGCAATTACACTGAAAAGTGCTTGTTCTGGCTTGGCCCTCTCCTGTTATGTTAGTGAGGGCTGGACTTGCTCCTGACAGAGATGAATGTGTTCTGTCTGTATCTCTCCTTCCCAGGAAATAAAAGTGAAATATGAAACAGATTCAAGGAAATAAGATCACAAACCTTGCCTTGTCTCCTTTTCTGCCCACAAAGCCTGGGATATTCAAAATTTTTATGACCCAGTTGGCTTTCACAGTTCTTTCAGTTCTCTTTATGGTCAAGTCTCTGTCATACTAATAGAGGAAATGCCACATTCTCCAGAAGGAGTATGGGGGAAGAGAGTATGGAGCTCTCTGTAATGATGATGTGTTCTCCTCAGAGTGTTCTCATACAGAACACTGCCAGAACAGTGGGAACATTCCCGATTTCTGCTCAGCATGGGTGAGCAGTGCCTCCTTCAGAGCTCTCCAGTAGTGGTGGTGCATCCTCCCCTGCCCTCAGGACTGCTTTTGATTGCTGGACTTGCTGTTAGGAATTTGGCATTTGTGTCATGAGTTGGGCAGTGAAGCATCCCTTGACCACACTGGAAACTCTTGCATGGCTAAAGTGAAAGCAGCACTAACCATACCAGGAACTCCTGGTGCCTGGCTGAGGTGAAGTATGGGAGTGAGGATGTTCATTCATCCCTGATAGCCTTGGAACATTCCCTACCTCAATCATAGCTTGAGTGGAACAGTGCCATTGTTGATGGAGTTTTGGAAGCTCCAATAATTACTGACCTTGGTTAAGGCCAGCATGGAAACTTACTGATGACTGAAGCAAGTAATCTCACAACCCCATAAAGAATGGTCCTGAGTGAGGTCCTTTGAGCTCTTCTGGGTGTCAGTGGGTTGAACCAGGACCTCTGAGAGGGACATTCCTGGAGCTCATGAACTCCCACATGTGTGATACTTGGAGGACTGTTGCTGAAAGCTGAGGATGGGGTCTCTGATAACACCCCCAACCCCTTGAGGCTCAACCATTGCCAGTTGAGAAATGCCAAGGCATTTGACACATTTCACTGGCATAGACGGGGAATTTTTAACAAGCATGTGTGTACATATATATCTATGTATCTATATCTATATATATAAATCTCTATGTTCGTGTGCCTGCATATGTGAATTGATTTGAACACCCTATGGCAAGTATAGCATAAATTTTGCCATCTCAGATCTGTGACTAAGTTACTGTTGTAAGTGTAGTAAATTCTACAGAATCACTTTATAAATGCTGAATTAGCCAATGATTAAGTGCTGCTAAACCCTGTAGACATAAATTGTTGACCAGGTCTGGGACTGGTAAGATTGGACCCAGCTACACACAGGCTATGTCAGGGGGTTAGAAAGCAAGGGGTCCTCTCTGAAGCAAGGGGTCCTATCATGAACCTCATGTTCCAGAATGAGGGTGTCCCTTACCCTATGCACCCTTACCCTTTGCATCCCCAGCCTCTGGGCAGATCATTCTAAAGTGATTCCAAGCCTGTTTTCCTTTGTATGATTTGTCTGTGTACTAAGTAATAGAGTGAAATCTTGCCACAAAACTTTGTTGCATTTTCCACAAATTTATATTAAAATCTGCTTTTGACAACTTCAAGCAACTTAAGCCACTCATTTATGACAATTTGGGGTAGTCAACAGGATCCTAAATTTGCATTCGTGAGGTCTGTGCATGCTGCATGGACTCAGACAAGGAAGCTGTGTGACCTTGGGAGACTTTTTCACAAGTCCCACCAGTTAACATCTTCCTTTGTGCCTTGTATCCATTTTCCTTCTCTATTCACCCACCACTGGTCCCATTGNAGGAATGTGAAGAGATAACATAGTTTTCAAAACAAATTGCACTCTAAGAATCACTTTAAAGGAACAGGACAAAGTATACAGAACAGACAATTGGAGATACAGGCATCATAAAGTCACTCTAGGACACCCATACAACCCCTTCCTTATGTAATTGCTCTGTCCTTTTCAGTAAGTATACTTGTACTATTCTATTCACTGATGTTTCAAATCCCAGTCCAGGAAATCATTAGTTACCTGCTTCTCAACAATTAGGATTGATCCTACCAAAAGCAGAAGCAGTTTTCCTGCTGGTTGTGTGGAAGTTTGGGTTCATCCCCAAAATTCCTATGTGATCACAATTTTCCACATCAGTTTGCAGTTATTCTGCAGTTATTGCAGTTAATATTGCATTTTGGTACTTTTGATCCACTTTCGGAAGCTTAGATCTGAAGGCTTCCTCTGTGAGGATCTGCAATGTGGCAGAAAAGGCACCTAGACCAGGGGGCAGATTTCCACTGGTTGTGATCAGCCTGTGCCTTGGTCACTGCAAAACAAACCTTGATGTGTCTGAGACAGGTTTTCCCTTCTCTTCCTTCCCAGGGGTGTGCTGTGTTTTACAGATACTTTTGTCAGAAAACCTACAGTGTTACATTAACGTGTTCTGTGCTTAAGCAAAATGCAGCATGGTCTGACAGTGGTTGTTCATTTATTTCAATTTATTTTGATACTTAATCCACATTTCTGTCTTGTCTATAAGACTTGTTCCCTCCCCATGCCTCTTTGCTTTGTAAAAACTTTTTTCTACATTGAATTATTTAGTTTCATGAGATTTTCCAAGTGACTTGGCACAGACACTTTTCAAATCACTTGGGATATGTGTCTGCATCACATTTGTCCTGTCTCATCTTCCCATTATGTGCAAGCTATGAGGCACAGACCTTGCAAATACCACATTCTCCCAGCCTCTCTTGAAATTTCATCACACTACTTTAAAGAAGCATTAATGTTCATATGTTGGAAAAAAATCTGTCTTAGTGCTGAAATCCGCAGGTGCAGTTTGCGTTTTATATCCATGATTTCCAGGTCTTGCTGTGCATGGCCTTGAGAAGTCATGCAGTTGGCTGGTAGCAGTGGCCATGCTGGGCTGTTGGTCCTTCATTTCATATAGTTCGTTACACTATAGTCTTTACTTGAAAAAGGCACTCTTAAAGTCTTTTTTATTCTCTTTTCACCTCCTGCCTCTAATATTTTCAGCCCCTGGCATGCACAGAACCTGTTGCTCCTCTGTTGGTGCTCCCCTAAATTCACTGTGTGACTGGAAATGTGGTGACCAGCCTCCCACCCCCTTGTATCCCTATCAGGTTTGGTTCCCCACCTGGGAAAGGTATTTTTTGACATCAGTCACTCTGGTCTGTGAGCCTGGATCTTTGAATGCCTTCAGCACAGAGGAGGTGAGTGGCAGCTGGGTGTGGGAGTGAGCAGTGGCCGTGCTGTCAGACACCTTCTCTGCCTCTGCCTTCCAACATGCTCTGCTGGTGGCCAAGGCACATGCTCTGATGGATTGAGGGGATTTAAATCTGTCTCTGGCAGGTGTTCTAGTGAAGTGGAAGTCCTCAACTTCCCTCATGGAATGTTCTTTTAAAAAATTAGAGCAAAAAAGGGCGTGATCACTCTTGACTCATTTCAATTCCTGGCAAAATAGACTCCAAATGCTCTAAATTCATGTCAAAATGTGTTTTCTTAGTGACTTTTATGAGCACAAGACACAGTCAAAGGAAAAACCAAAACACAGCACAACAAACTTCCCTGGGGGAAAAGCCAAGTGTGTCAGAAATCTCCAAGGAGACAGTTATTATACACCTGGGAATGTTTGCTTTTTCCTCTAGCTTAGGTTGCTCTGCAAGTCAGAGGGAAGCATGGCCCCACGACTGGAAAACGGGGTGGAAATGGGGTTGTGGGATGGGATACCATTCCCTTTGTGCCCAAAAGAGCTGCCCATGCTCTGATGTGGTATCACTACTGGGCTGACTATGGGGCACTTGACCACTCTGCAGTCTTTGTCCCCTGACTGGGCTTCCCAGCCTTTCCCCGCTCTCCCTGTTGGCACAGGTACTGAAGTGTGCTGTACTCCCCTGGGATCCTTCCCCACCTTTTACTTTTTTTTTTTTTTTTTTTTTCTGTAGCAACTGTCTGAAGTTAATCAGTTCATCTTTTGCCCCTCACAGTTCACTCTTCGATGATACTAATCAAGTGGTGGGAGGATTTGTTATGGCTGTCAGTGATACTCAGATAAAAGCAATCTCATTCAGTAGGAGGAAGCGTTGTACGATCTAATTATGGTTTTGTAAGGAATAGATGGGATGGCATCTTACTAGTAGGATGTGCCCTGGTATCAGGAAGCACAATGTAATCATAGACTCATAACAAGATATTTCCATTCAGGATTACTAGGACCCCAAATGATGAGGATTTCACTTGTAACAATGTAGAGAATGTGCAAATAGGATTTTCAGTTAACAGCAGTGTTTTCCAACTGACATTGTGTACAAGCTTTTTTTTTTTTTCCTTTTAATGTGGGTTTTAGTACAGACATAGAAAAAGTAAATTAAAAACAAACAAAAACAACTGTGGAAACCAATTAGAACTATATTTAGTGTGAAAAATAACTCTGTGGTTATATTGTTTGTATTCCATGCCAGAGAAATCTGGTGCCCTGCTCTATGAGTGACTCCTCATTCCTTGACAGGGGTAGTCCGCTCGCAGATAGTACACTTACTTAAGTATACTTATTTAAGTCACACTATTTTTAGAAGTCTAAGTTGGATAAAATAGGACGAATCTACTTCATTATAATTAAATTTGTGTGATTTGCAG